>SKCR01030856.1:0-421478 GCA_019454045.1 Zanthoxylum bungeanum
TTATTATTACCATCTTTTTTTAAACTAACTCAAGCTCTATTAGTTTACGTGAACAATCATTGCTTGCTGATGCAAGATGTCCGGTTATTAAGTAAAAGTTTGGTTAGCCTTTTTAAATAAAAACAAAATTTCCAATACCTTTAAGTGATACCTCCAACAAACTAGAGAACTGAATATTACAAAATTTTATCTTACAACTTACGATCATATGATACTATGTATGTTGATAATACCTGTCAAATGAGCATATGAAGATCAAATCTAATCAATATTATGAAGAATTCACAAATTTAAATTATTCAAAAAGAAAGGAACACAAATAAATTATTACGAATTACATTGAGATGCGTCTCAAGAGCGAAACTCCTTACACTGCCATCTCTGAACAATAATTTCACTTGGTTAGTCAAAAATTTATTGTTTGTTTGTGTGTAGTTTTTTTTTTTTTTTTTTTTTTATAAAAACAGAAAAGAAAATCAACATAAAATAATTTTTTTATTTTTTACACACAAATCAATAACAAAGAAAACACAACAGAAAAACATTTTTTTTACATAAAAAAATATCACAAAACGAAAAAAAATATTAAAGGAAAACACACTATAATGAAACATAAAAATAAAAACTATCTAGTCAACTATCCCCCTCCCCCAACCAAATTGAGACATTATCCCAAATGTCTGGATAAGAAGAAGTAAAGCTTATAAGACATCACATGGTTAGTGTGGAATTGACAATTGAATCTACAACACTGCTACTAAAAAGAAAGGTTACATATTAAAATAATAAAAGGAAATCAAAACATTAAATGATATGTACTGGTAGTTGTGATTGTGGCTCACATTTTCCTCTAGTTTTACGTCCAGTAACGGCTTGAAGGCCCTCTATGGATCATGAATATGCTTCTTATCCAATTTTCTTATAAATTGAAAATATGGTCTTTTAAAGTCAGATTCTCGAGACTGTATTATTGTCTTTCTTTTTTAAATTGTGTATGTAAGTTGCGAATCAATCTATCAAATCCATTATGATACATATCAAGAGTCAATAATATATTATCGAATGACTCTTTACTCAAGTCATCTCTAATGAGATGATTTTTTTCTTCGGGATTATTAAACATAATTCCTAAAGAACGATAACGAGTGTTGCACGTCCAACGTGCGCATTTATGACAAACACCTAATTGTTTAGCTCTTTATTTCTTAGTATAGATGCTTTTCTCCAAATTAGGTATGTAATAGATGAATGAATCAAGAAATTTAATGACTTATATTTTAACCATATTTTTCATGTAAGGGTTTAACCTTTTTTAGGCGATCGATGTGTTATAACATTATCATTTAAATGTAGTTTGTATGTGCATTTTAAAGGATTAATATCCTTAATATCTTTTAAAGTCCATCCAATTCCTTGTTTATGTTCTTTCAAAATAAATAACTTATCTTTTTGATCGCTTGTGAGAGAGGAAGAAATTACCACAAGGTAAGTTTGTTCATCTCCAAGAAAAACATATTTTAATCCTTCTAGCAAAGTCTTTAATTCCAACTTGGGTGCTTCCTCATTTTTCTCGTCTTCAAGTGTTCCTAGTTCCTCAAAATTTTTCTTATCTGCATCATCTTCCAGTACTTGTGTAGAATCAAGTAAAAAATCATTAGGAATATTTGAATCTAATTGCGTACTTGATTCAAGAAAATTACCTGTATAAATTTCCATAGGATAAAAAAAACTCCCATGAATATATTCCTCCATAATTGGTTCAATTAATTCTATGCTCTCATTTTCACTGTCCTTATCGTATGGTTGTTTTCATATGTTGAAAATATTAAGCTTCAACGTCATATTGTCAAAGGAAAAATTCATGATTCCATTCCTGTAATTTATAAAGGCATTAGCTGTTGCTAAAAATGTACGACCAAGTATTACATGATTTGGCTTTTAACTATCTGCTACAGGTTGTGTTTCCAAGATAATAAAATCCACATGATACCATATTCTGAATCGTATCGTCTGTCACAACCTCATTCCAAAATATCATGTGAACACCCAACATCTCTCGCCTTGTTTTTCTCTATGCCATCGAGTTGAGTGTCTCATCGATCTGGGATGCATTAGTTGGCGACGTGCGTAGATTGGCTTTATGAGCATGCTTATCACGGGGATAATGATGCTAGTGGTAATGATTCTGCCAGTGACTCTGCCTCCGATTAGGATGACTCCAGGTTGTGATGTATGTTTTTCATTTTGTTGCACCCTTTGATTTTTTGTGACAAAAAGAGGGAGATATATGCAACATTTCAACTGGTCAAAAAGAAAGATGTGTTCTTTTGAAATAATTTATGTTTTGATTTGAGTTGATTATAAAATTACTTGGACTTTATTTAGACTTGATTTGATTAGAGAAATTGCAGTTTATTCTGTGTTTTTATATCTTGTTTTTCACGAGTATTCTGTTTGTGAAGGTTTCATGTGAACATGGTTACATCTTCATCTCATTTAAGACTTAGGACTAGATCGAGTCAAAATGTAATAAGTATGTGTCTTGATGGTGAACACTAACTATTTTTATTCTTAAATTGCTTAGTCCTTGTATTATGTGGTTTTTCCTACCTATAAAAATTAAACTTTGGCCTCTTTACCAAGGTTGGAAACACATACCAAAAACCTAAGATAACCTTCAGTTTCCATCTTTTTTAGAGCACTCATCCTTGAAGACTCAAATCTCATGTCTTCTTCTTTTTGAGTAATACCTCTCTTTTCCATCATCATCAAGCCTACAAACACAAACCGAGTTAATATCCTAAACCTTCAGAGTTCTAAGGTGGATATTGGTGATCGGAGTTTCGGTGTTGCGAGTTCGTAGAATTGATTCACTGAGACTTCACATGTTCTGAAGAAAGCTACTTGATGCAGGCTTCATGAGTTCTTCTGGTTATTACAACAGTGAGAATAGAGTCAGTAAAGTTATTGTCGTTAGGATATATGCCCTAATGTTTCATGTGATATGTAAACATAATTTTTTTTATTTAAATAAAAGATACATTATTCATTTATTAAATTATTTTGATTTAAATCGCATATTATAAATTATCTTGTAAATCCTTGATTACTTATATGCATTCAGGCTTAGTGTATGAGTGTCATACAAAAGAGGATTTATGTCTGAAATTAGTAAACTAAAATAATCCATAGAGAGAAAACAAAGTGGGTATTTTATTTGTAGTTTATCTATAATTGCGGTCTATTTTATAAATGTATGACAACCTTGATTTGGGATCGTTCATGTTGTGACATGAGAATGGAGATACTTTATATGATGTCATCATATAAGACTGGACCCAGACATAAATGAATTTCTTATAATATCCGTTAAATAAAGAAATTGGATAGTCCAATTATAAACTCACATGCATTATAATTTTTAATATGATTAATAATTAGAATCACACTTGAAACTTCTATTAAATAAGTTTAATATAAAGTTGGACAAAATAAATGATTATGAGAAAATCATTTAATGTTTTAAAGATTTTGTAAATATTAAATTATATTTTATAGTTTAATATTAAATTTTGAAATTTATGAGTTTGAAAATTTGATTTTAGAACTCATCATTTCAAAATTGGTAGTCACAATTCTCTTTTGATAACATGTTAATAGAATTATTGAGACATTAAAAAATTTAATTTGTTGTTAAAAAAAAGTGTGGTGGCCGTGTTGGACAATTATGACCCATAGCATCACTATTTGTAAAAGACATGGTGTTTTGTACAAATTAACTATGTGACAAAAGAAATTGCTCTTTTATTATTTTGAAATTGGATTACTTGGATATATAAATGATAAAAGTCCATATGATTAGTACCAAATTAATAAGATATGAGACAGTATTAATCCACGAAAGGTTTAATCATTAAATATCCCTAGTCGTAGTATTATCGAGATTGGACATCGATAATGCGGAATAGGCTAGTATTACACTTGTGCGCGTTATGGAAGCTTAACGACATAGTTCTCATATATTTAAGTATTTGATAGTTATGCAAGTGTGATAGGAGGAATTGTTAGCCGTTGGACCGGGAACAGCTTCGCTCTGGATAGACCCCTCAGAATCCTATTGGTAGTATGACTATGTGTCTATGGAATCTGAATCTGAATCAGAGTAGGTGTATGTGGTCTTAACCTGAGACTTGCATCGCTAATACTTGCGACAATCAGTATACTTTGGTTTTGATCATCCGGAGCTTTAACAGATTCTATGTACGCCTCTTCTGGGTATACTGAGAATCGTAGTATATTGGGTGTGATGTCAAGATGGAAGTATCACTTCAGTCATATGGAGATGATGATCACGCAGGATACAAAACTAGTACTCTTAAATGCTGTAGCTATCGGGATAGTATGACAAGGTCGTGATTATCCGATTACAGAGACTAGTTGCCAGTGATCTGATATATGCTTCGTACGGGGCAGACACAATGTGACATCCGATACTGGATAATTTTACGCAATACATTCTATACTACGCCTGATACATATTATATATTCCTCGTTGAATATTTCTGGAGAATTGGGTAGACACGGTGCTTTGCTAGAAGCCAACCATGTCTTGTAAATCGGTGAGAACATGGTACCGGGTACGCACGTGTCAGATAGTCCGACAACCGTATTTACTGCCAACATATCCATGAATCTCTTGGGTCACTTCCTAAAGATTCACCGTTGATATTTGACTCGAACAGAATTAATCTGGGATTAATTATGAGAGAGAATATTAATTTAGGATTAATTACGGCAAGAATTAATCTGGGATTAATTATGAAGGAGAAAATTAATCTGGGAATAATTGCGGTAAGAATTAATCTGGGATTAATTCATTTAGAAGAGAGAACGCGATTAATTTGGAATTAATCGGTAAAGTAAATTTAATAGTTAAATTAGATTTTACTATTTAATTTATTTAATTGGGCTAAAATAATATATCGGATATATTAATTGAAATTGGATTTCAATGCGGAATTAAAATTGGATTTTAATTCGGGCGAACGAATTAATTTGGAATTAATTTGTAAGTGACTTTTGTAATAATTTTGCTAGGCCTTATTATTTAATTAAATTGGATTTAATTACGTCGCAATGGAAAATTCGTTTAATCGGATTAAACGAACCGGAGCCCAAAGTGTGTAGTGTAAGCCAACTAGATTTGGAATTAAATGGGTGAGACCCATGACTTACATCAATTATCATTAATTGATGGAAATGGTTGGAATAGTGATTGGATCTTTTATTCCACACACCTACTACACTTGGAAGTCAACTTTTGTATTTAAGTTTTTGGAAAACACAAATACAAATAGGACTCTCTCTTTCCCAAAGGCTTGGCCGAAATTACCTCTCTCTCTTTCTTCTCTTTGGCCGAATCATCTCTCTCATTTGGCCGAATTTTCTTCTCTTGGAGGGCAAATTCCCTTTTCGTCCTAGCTAGCACTTAAAGGAGTCAAAGAAAGGTGATAGAGAAACTCACCCTTGAGTTTGGAATTCATTTCAAGAGCTTGGAGCTTCTACATCTAAAGAAAAAGTTTTGAACTTCAACCGATCAATATAAGTTTTTTTTTCCGCAAACTTTCTTGATATATTCACACACGAATCAATGTTTAGAGATCATTGACATGTCTAGGACACTAATAGGCCGAAAATGTGAAGGGTTTTAGAAGGTTAATTTTATAATTTTGATAACAAATTAATAACCCTGAACCCTAGCATATAAAAAGTTTTATTTTTACCCTAATCTCATTTGAAAAATCCCTAACCATCCTTATTCTTGTTTTCTCTTGTGTGTGATATTTTTCTTTTTTAAAAAGTTTAGAGATAAACTTAATGATTGTAGCCCTCACTACCTTTTGCCTGTAGCGAGTTATAGCACATAATATCGTTAAGATTGCGAAACGAAATCATCATTTTCTTCTCTTTAATACTCATGGCAATGAGCAAAATTGTGTTCACTGCCTTCATGATTTTTGGGCTCTTTTTGTGTTTGTTTTGGCTCCATTTATGTGCAGAAAATTTGGTAACATAAAGGGTTTATTTGTGGACATTTTGGGGCTGATCTTGAGTGTTTATATTGCCCAGAACTACTGTTGAAAAATCAGCAAAATAATGAGTATTTTTTAGTGCAATGAGCATTTTTCGATGTTGAAAACTATCTGGAGTCACTGCTGTTCAGAGGTTGTTCGTTGTCGCAAAATACATCGAAAAAATGGACAAAATAGAAGCTTATAGGGCTGTTCACATTCAGCCAGAAAAGAGGAGAGTAGAAAAAATTTTCAAGATCGTTCACATGGCCAGATGGTATTTTCGCTATGCAAGGAGTTGATCTCCAAATAATTCGTACTTCGGTCTTACAGTTGCTTAAGGTCTTTTCACTATCTCTGTAAGTTTTCTCATATAGTGGATTTGGGTGATAACCAATACCCGAAGTGGTTTTTCTCTACAAAGAGTTTTCCACTTCGTAAACAAATATGCTTCTTATTTGTTTACTTTCGCAATTTATTTTATGTTTGATTATCTACTGTTGTTGACTGCTTAGACTTAAGGGTACATGAATTCTAGTCATATAAACTCTACCTTAGACGTGTCTTAGATATAGTAGATTTTTATAATTCTGTAGGTTACACATGTTCCCCCTATAAGTGTATGGGGTCAGAACTTTACGTAATTTCAGTAGTAAAAGATAAAAATATATACACACACCAAACACTTGTATTTTTTTGTGTTTTTTTTTTTAAAAAAAAAAATAATTCTATTTACTTTGTTCCTTAAAAACATTTGTTTTTTTTATTCATCATAAAACATGTGTATATGTTTTAAATCTATTTTGATTTGGAATCCATGTGCAAAGTCGCGGTTTGAATAAAACTATATTGTGATGTAATAAAAAACGCATCAAAATGAAATTATTTTAGCATTGTTCTAATTTTTTTATTTTTTTTTTATTTTACCAACATCAAAATGACATTCGTTTGATGTGTGATTTTTATCATCCTTCTGTAGTATCTTACGTTTTTTTGTTTTTGTTTTTGTTTTTTGCATTTTTCCATGTGAAATAGTAAGGAACCAAAAAAAAAAAAAAAAAAAAAAAGTAGGGGGGGTGAAAAGGACAGTCATACATGTATCACGTGGAGGAGGAAAAGGCAGCGAAGCATGAGTAATTTGACTCAA
The DNA here is from genome assembly GCA_019454045.1 of Zanthoxylum bungeanum. Taxonomy (NCBI): domain Eukaryota; kingdom Viridiplantae; phylum Streptophyta; class Magnoliopsida; order Sapindales; family Rutaceae; genus Zanthoxylum; species Zanthoxylum bungeanum. The sequence goes on from SKCR01030856.1 coordinate 7,219, forward strand.
ACTCAGGCGACAGAGCCCAAGCGAGTACAGAAAAAAGCGTACGTGTCGGTACGATTATTCTTTACACATCACGTTTATGGCATGTCTCTAATTCAATACACGTGTCAGATTGTTGTGGAATTAATATCTTCCGGCACGCGTGATTCATCGCAGTTTCTGAATCGGAGTGGATATGGATTATGGATTTGCTTCTCCTGAATACGATTGATTTCTATTTATTTTACTTGAAAAACTTGCGTATGCTATTGCTATGAAATGAAAGTTACGGTAAATATGATTTTTAACTTCGCTTATTTTAATATCTAAATTTTTACAGAATAATTATAGGGTAAATTATTTTTTAACTTTCTTGAATCCGTTGACGTGTGTAAAATAGTTTTTTCCAAAGTTAAAAATATTTAAAATTACGTTCAAAAATACTATTTAAGTAACACTCATAAACTAACCCGAAATACTTACGAGACACAATTTCCGAATAATAGTCATAATTCCAAAGCTTATGGATCTAAATACAATGCATTACATGTAACTTCTAGTATCATGGGTGATCTCAAAATACATACATGAATTCCATGTGTCAGGGTTTGATCGAGGTCGACACTAGGCTAAGGCGGGGGAGGCATTCGTCTATGGCTTTCAGATTTATTTTTATTATAACTCTTAAATAACTAATAGATAAAAGATCAAAATTTTTATATTATAATATTATATTATGGTCAAAGGTTCCAAAATATAAAAATGACATTAAGTCTCGAGGATCTCAAGACCGACCATGAGTTTGAGTCTCACTCCAAATACGACGTGGCTTCCTCAAAAAAAAAAAAAAAACAATTCGTGCCAGAAGATGGATCTAGTTCACAAATCGGATAATTGAATCTCGTTTAAAGGGATGATCTCTATCCCCTTCCCCTATAATATTAGACAAAATATATAAATAGTCAAATGTTAAAGCCACTTTTATTATTTTGTAAGTTTAGGGAGAATATGAAATGAAAGCAATACAAGTAGGTGTTATTATGTTTTAATATGAAAAGACATTGAGCAATGCACGGGTGAATCATTAATGTTTATTTCATATTTGGACCACTTGAGATAGAATGAAATGCATGTTCTTTTATATATATATATATATATATAATTTTAATTATGTTTGTATTTTATTTTAATAGAAATGTCCGCACAATGTAATTTATGCATAAATGTAGATACAAAACAATGGCAATCATTTGTATGGGGTTCAATCAAAACCTACCATTGAATTTAATTTGAGAATAGATTGTGATATATAACAGGACAGATAAAGATGCCAACAATGCAATAAGAAGAAGAAAGCAACTTTGCTCGAAGAAAGCAACATTTTTGGCTTTTGGAAATTGGAATATTAAATGAACATTTGACTCATGCAAATTGGGGCCGTTCAAATGTCACACCTTTATTATTATATATAATAATTTTGAGTGGTGTTGATACTGCTATCATAGCGCTTCTATTATTTAATTTAATTATATATCACCACATATTTATATAATATTAATAATTATTTAAATTTAATAATAAATATATACATAATGATATTTAAATGGATAATAGAGTGATGACATTGTATTAAGAGCAACCGCATCAATGTCTTTAACTGTTCTCTCTGAAATTTGGAGAGTTCTATAAGATGAGAGTAACATCTTTTTTAAACTTAATCCAAATTTATATAATGCAAAATTGTCTCTTTAAACATTAAAATTTATTCTCTCTCACTTCAGCTATCCTCTTTCATCTTCTAAAAACCTTACTTGAATTGAGCCAACTTTCCCATTTTACCCTAACCCACGTCTTATTATTTAAAGCAAAATATAAAAATAAATAAATAAATAAAATTACTATTCATGTAAATAGTGTTACCACTCTTTAGAACAATAAACACTGCTATGTTAGCGATATATTTTCAAATATGGATTTTGATAATGCAACATAAGAAATCTTCGACGCGCATTCGCGACCATTAAAAAAGATGAAGAAGAAAAATGGATGTTAAGACTCAATAGCTTAATGAAGAAATCAAGAGTAGTCTTATATCTTAGAGCTCTCAATGTAAGTGAGTTTATAATTCAAGTACTCTAAGCTTATATGACTCATGTACATTCATATATATGCATTAGGGTCATGTGCAATTTGCAAATACTAGTCTACTATACAGGTCTGTCTAAAGTTTGCACAAGTATTGAAATCGGACTAGGGCATACCAATATTCATACCGATCTACCTTTTCATTTTCCATGCTCTCTGGAACAGGCATGATCCATACCAGTCTCCATACCAGTCAGTAATCTGATCATTGTTGCGCTTACCAATATCAAACAGTAATATTTTATAGTCGTTATTATGGCAGACCAGCATACCGGCCTATGCAGACCGACATACCGGCCTCAGCGCACACAACAGAGATTGCTTTCATTTTCTCTATAAATTGAGTCCCTATTTCATTTTTGCCAATTTCTTGCACCTTCATACATTTTCTCTAAGGCAAAAACATTGAGAGTAACTCAAACCTTCTTATATTTGCATATCATTTTGTAACTTACATTTGGGAATATATTGTTATTGAGAAAATTACACATTAAGCTTAACTGGTAAAGCTATTAGCTTAGTAGCGTAAAATCGAAAAGAATTTATAATTCTGTATAATTAGGTCATTACCCAATTCACCCTCCTCTTGGGTATAAAGGTTTTTGCTTATGTGTTTGTAGGTAATTTCATTTGGTATCAGAGTTTGGACTTTTCGCAAAGGATTTGACCATCTGAGAATAAATAATATGGCAACTACAAGCCATACGTCAATGAACCTCGCCGAGGGATTTTCGACAAATAGACCTATGTTCTATACCAGAATCGATTACAATTATTGGAAGATGATGATGTTGAACTTCCTCCTCGCCATTGATGTTCAATCCTTCAAAATGATCACAAGAGATACTAGAATACCGATGAAAAAAGATAATAATGGTGTTGAGGTTCCTAAATCGTAATTTAAATAGACCGATGAGGATTACATGGAAGCCTCCATAAATACAAAGGCTCCCAACCATCTATTTGTGTTATTGATTGGAGTCAAATCAACAAATTTATGAAATTTGGAAATGCGGATGAATTATGGAAGTCATTAAAAATGGTCAATAAGAGCACAAGTCAAGTCAAAAGGTCAAAGAATCAAATATCAACTGGCTCATGTGTGAGTTGGATAGATTTAAAATGGAAGCCAGTGAAGAGGTTGAGCAAATGATTTCAAGGTTCATAATGATTGTGAATCAACTTGGAGCTTTAGGGAAAATCATTGACTCAAACGATCAAGTGAAGAAAATTCTTAGGTCTCTTCTAAAGAATATAGAATTTGCACTTCCTTTATCAAGGAATCAAATAATATCAACAATTTAAAATTGGATGATTTGGTGGGAAGATTATTGAAATATGAGAAGAAGATCAAGATGAATTTAAGGGAAGAAAAAAAGAAGAATAAAAAGCGAATAGACCTTAAGACATTTATGAGGAAAAATGATAGTTCAGCTCAAGTGATGAAGAAGATGATAGTGATGAAGAGTTGACACATTTGATAAAAAAAATTTAGGTAATCCCTCAACTCCGAAAAGTTTAAAGGAAAATCTTGAATGTATGAGAAGAAAAAACATAATTGGCCAAGGAAGCACAATAAGGATAAAATCATTTGCTATGATGGTGAAAAGTCAAGTCATGTAGTTGTCGATTGCCCATTGAAAAGTCAATTGTCGGTAAACCCCGCTTCGCTCCTACAGATGGCGACTCCACTGGGGACAGAGAATCGGCCCCGAAATAATGCCTTGTAGTGTATGTGGCTTTGACTTTGGTTACCCAAGTCTCATATATTTTACATACCCTTTTTACCCCGATGGCGTCATGTATCGTGAAGTCGCTTTCACTCAAGGCGGCGGATCATTATGTGATGACCATCACTCGTTGGCATGTACCCTAAGGTATAAAAAAGGCACGCTCATAAATTATTCTTGGTAAATCATCAAGAACTCGATAGAGGAAATTTGGATTACTTGTGGGAATAATAGCGCATGATCTAATTCTGTGAATAGATTTCCTTATATGATAGACATATACTGCAGGGCATCCGTAGTCAATATTAAAACTTGATCTTAAGTGATTTGGTTTAAGTTAGTTATCATAAACATATAGTTAATTGGCTTAATAGAAATTTATATGTCTGACCATCGAAAGAGACTTATAATAATTCATAATAACAACTCAATTGAATGAAAAATGTATGAACTCATTTTTTGCGTGCTTAAATGTAGTTACAACTTCAGGTTCTTCTATCATATAAGGTTTTCCCAAAAATTATTTATTTGCTCTTTATTTAGTATTTTGGTTAATTAGTTTTTATTGAATTTCTCTCTCAACCAATTATTTAGTTGTAGTTAAGTATGTTTAGTTTTAATATTAATAAAGAAAAAAATAAAAAATATTACGATATCCAATTTTTAGTCATTATAGTAAAAATGTGATCACATGTGACAGTAAAAAATAAATACCGTGACAGTGACCTTTTTTTTTCCCTAAGAACTTGGATGACACATAAAATTGACAATGCATGCACTATCAAATCATTTATTTGTTTAATTTAGCTGGCAGGTAAATTTTTAATACCTTCAATAATATTATTAATCAATAATTATATAAAATGAAAAATTATATTAATTATAATTATATTAATTTAATTATTTTTATTAATTTAATACACAGGATAAAATATTATTATATTATTACAAAAATGACCTACCCATAGATTTTTTACTATGATTTATTTGAAAAGTTTAAGCTCAATTATCGGGCAAATTAAAGCTGTCCATACAAGTTCCTAAATCATGAACACACCATTTTTTTCAAATGCATTTCATTTTATTTATATTTATTTAATTTAGAATTATACTATAATTCGTTAAATCAGTTTTATGATGATGTATATAGTTCGGATATTTGAGTTTCAAAAGAGATCGAAACTAAAATAAAATCAACCTCTTACATATAGGAGGATTTGAAAGCCCAATCTAAAATATGAGATAAAGCATTCCACCACTCGATGAATATTCACTTTATAACTTAATTAATTTATTATTTGTAGAATCAAATTATAACTTTTTATATTTACGATAGCATATGTATGTATTAATGTTTTGTTATTGTTAGAATGTAAATGTGTTAACAAACACACACAAAGTAATAAGTTGTAGGGTTAGAAGTTAGGGTGTAATAAGATAGAAAAAGTATTAGCAATCTGCTCTACAAAGTCCCCAAGATGCATGACTTAGTGGTATAGGACTTAGAATCCGATCTTCAGGTTTTGAATTTGAATTCAGGGAGAGCGTTTCTTGTAAGAGTCTGGGACATCCGGGATTTTACATGTTCCGCTTAAGTTCAGAAGAAGTAGTTTGGCGGTGAGATTTCTAACGATTTCAAAAAATAAAAAAGTGATGCTGTTATAGAAAAGTATATGGTATAACGTAAGACTAATTGAAAAAAAAAGGCTCACCAACCTCAATAATGAGACATTATTTACATGTTTTGTTTAAATCAGGAAGAGGTGGTTTGACCGCGAGATTTCTAACGATTTCAAAAAAAAAAAAAAGAAGCTGCTGCTCTACAAAAGTATATGGTATAACCTAAGACTAATTGAAAAAAAAGCTTACCAACCTTAATAATAAGACATTATTTACATGTTCCGCTTAAATCCGAAAGTGGTAGTTTGACAGCGAAATTTCTAACGATTTAAAAAAAAAAAAAAGTTGCTGGTATAACCTAAGACTAATTGGAAAAAAAAGGCTCGCCAACCTCAATAATGAGACCTTATTATTAATAGTTAGTGGCCAGCTTAACCTAAGCGTGCTTATATTATTTCATTTTTTTAATCGATAAGATATTATTTATTTAATGAGTGACATTAAGTAATATTTTTAAAATATGAAGGTAAATAATATATTACACTTAAAAAAATGTGCGATGCATAATTTGTATAATGCTAGGTTCAAATCTCGGTGAATCACTATTAAACTAAATTGATGATTGTTTTACTAGTCTACATTATTGTCTCACTAATTATTGACATAATTTTATATACTATGTAATGAGGCAGTAAGTTCGTGACCCATTCCCTTCATCCCCAAATGGACTTTATGCACAATTTGAAAAAGATGTGGGGGATGAATTAAAAATGAGATTACCTTATTTATTCTAACAAGACGTTTTTGGAGTGAGTTTAGGCTCATGTTAGAAAGAAAATCTTGAAACGTTAAGATTTTGGAAAATGATCATCTTTAGGCTCCTAAATCTAAATGTATTACTAGTAGATTGATTGGGTACTAATTGTTATTTATAATTTGTAAATAGCCTAACATTACTGACAATTAATACATACTCCTTTTAAAAAGATAATATTTGGTGAAACATAATGATGACATTTGTGTTCTAAAGAATTGATTTGTGCAAATGATTAAGAGCAACAAAAGATTGAGTCAATATTTTAGGCTATCCAGCTAGCATGAAAAATATAGATCACCAACTTAGGATAATATTAATATGTAGACTGTAGATTTGCAAATCATTCAAGCTGCCTACCCTTTTTAGTAATTTAAGTCAAAGTTTTAAGAAAGTGACTTTCAACTTGAATTTAATCAATTAAAATCCCCAAATTCCAACTTATTATTCTATAAATTATTGGCCCCTACGCCCAACTTGTTCTCTCTTTTTCATATATAAAATCTTGGGTTGGACGATTTTGGTACATTTATTAAATAAATTTACATTAAATTTTGTGTATCATCAATTTAACTTATTATTACTATGGTAATTAATTATGATTATTTCATTTTAATATAATATAATTGTGTTTTGGTTGTCCTTATGTTGTCGAATTGAGCAAGTTGCTTTATATTGCAACCCAAAACGATAAAAACTAATGCTTATTGACGGCTACTCTGTTTAGTTGCTTTGAAATTTTAATACTCACACATTAATATGGTGGCTGTTGCATTGGAAATTTGAGCCTCTAATTTCATGTAAGGGTGGTAATTTGGGACAAGATTCGTTTATTCGTTCGATTCGATTCGCTTTAAAGCAAATACGGGTTTGAAAAATGGATTCGTTTAATAAATAGGTCAATTCGATTCGATTCGATTCGTTTCGTTTATTAAACGAATCAAATACGAATTTAAGCTCATTGATTCGTTTATTCGTTTATGATTCGTTTTATAGTTCTTGTTAATTTTCAATTAAGATTCGAGAAATTATAGCTAATATCATAGAAAAATTAATATTTTCGATATTTGGTAAGATATTTTTAGTAAATATATTAATTACATATTTCATATGTATATATTTATGAAGAATTAATGTAAATCAAGTGTGGTAAATTATTTTATTAAATAATATCATTGACTAAACGAATAAACGAATATTCGTATTCGATTCATTTAATAAACGAATCGAATACGAATCTTGATATTAGGATTCGTTTAATAAACGAATCGAATACGAATCCGTCACATTTTGATTCGATTCGTTTAGGATTTGATACAAATTCGATTCGTTGATTCGTTTTGCCACCCCTAATTTCATGTTTATACAAATCTTCATCAAATTAAATCAGCTACTACACATTTCAATAATATAATATTGACACTTCAATTTATTAAGCATGCATGAACGAACAACTAATGAAGTGATATCAAATTCCATATTCACTTATTTGACGACGGGTTTTTATCGTTTCTAAATAAAAAAAAAAAAAAAAATTCAATTATTTGATCAGAATTCGAAGGTCTGTTACTAGCCAGCATTCCCGCACTAGTTCTCGAGGCTGTGGTGTGAGGGCAAGTCGCAATGATTTTGGCAATACACTAACACTTATACAAAAGTGTTGCAAACTTCATATTTCTTACTCCATTCGTAAAAATTTTACAATATTATATTATAATACCGATAAGATTCGAAATATTTATAAGATAAATACCTAAAATATATGTTCAACCCGCACAAAATACTGGCTCTATACTAATATATATAAAAGTTAAATATTTTTCAACCTCCTCATTATGCCACATGGCGATTTCATATTAATGTTATAAAATTAAATTAATAAATCTATTAAATAAAAATCATATTACAATAAAAATACATAATATAATTTTATAAGAATTATATTATAACAATAAAACATATTATAATATCCTATTAAAAAAATACTATTAAATTATCTACAATTAACCTGCTCTCTACAATAAATTTTTTATTATTGAATTATAAAATTAAAATAGCTCTATAATTATTTTTTATTATTAAATTATAAAATTAAAATAATATATTATTAACATAAGAAACTTATTACAATATAAAAACATAATCTACTATTAAAATAAGAAACCTATTATTTTAATTAATTAATTAATATTTAAATTTAATATTATTAAATTTAAAATTAAATAAAGAAACCTATTATAATAAGAAAACATGTTATAATCTCTCATTAAAATAAAAAATATATGTGACACTTAATTTCTACAATTAACCTCTACAATTCATTTTTTATTATTAAATTATAAAATTAAAATATCTTTACAATTAATTTTTTATTAAATAAAAAAATTTACAATCAAAATAAATATTATATTTTTTTATAAGAACTGTATTATAATACGAAAATATATTATACTATCCTATTACAATTAAAAAAATACTATTAAATTATAAAATTAAATTAATAAATCCATTAAATAAGAACACTACTATAATAATAACACATATTATGTTATCCGATTAATTTTTGAATATTATATTATATATATATATAACATGACACTTAATCTTTACAATTAACTTTTTTATCAGCTATTATAATAAGAAGATATATTATAATTTTCTATTAAAATAAAAAATATATGTGACACCTAATCTCTCCAATTAATATTTTTATTATTAAATTTTAAAATTAAATAATAAACTATTAAAATAAAACAACCATTAAAATATAAAAATATAATATTTTATTAAAATAAGAAACCTAAATATTACCCGCCCATAAAATCTAGCTAATTTTTTAGATTTCAGATTTATTGTAATTTGTTATTTTATTTTGAATTATTTTTATAAACAAAATTATTTCATTAATTTTTTATTATTTACTATTCTTCAGGATGATAACTCTGACTATTAACTCATAAACATTGAATTATAAATATTATTTGAGAACTGAGGTACAAACGAATGATTCATAAATATTACGTTTAAACAAATCAATTATCTCATTTAAACTATAAAACCGATAAGATTCAGGACATTTATAATATCAATATCTAAAATATATGCTCAATTCGCACTTTATGTGTCCTATATATGTTAGTTTTCATAATAGCATTTAAGCAATAATGAGTCTTCAAATGGCGTAGTTTGGTGGTGTAGGGTTCATGATCTCACTTTGAGGTCTTGAGTTTGAATACAGAGAGTGCGTTTCTTGTAAGAGCTTGGGATAACCAGAGATTTTACCTGCTACGTTTAAGCTCAGAAATTGTGGTTTGGCGGTGGAGTTTCCAACAATTTCCAAAAAAGAAAGCAAAAAAAAAAGCAAAAAAAAAAAAAAAAAAAAAAAAAAAAAAGCAAAAAAAGCAATAATGCACAATGTATGACAGGATTCAAATTCAGCCGACTGCATGCATGTATCAAGTTTTCCATCTCTTGTCTAATAATTGAGATGTGAAGTGTGAACTCCTAACAAGCATTATTGGATACATACATATATAAATAAAACTGCGGGCTCAATGACCCAATTACATTTGTCTCCCTCTGATTAATACTTAATGATGCCTTATTGCCAACCACAAGCATTTTGTAAACTTGGAGTCACTTTCTTTGAACTAAAAGTTTCATCTATATTGGCACCATCTGCCTGTGTACCAACAAACTAAAAAAGAAATTCAAATCCTTGTACAGTTCGAGCCAACCGCATCTCAAACTATAGATCTCCAAATGGCCCGTGCCCTCGAGCATAACATAGAGAAATCACGGAAAATTTCAAATTTCGATCATGATTTAAGATTTTATATCTTTATATTAGGATTCAGTCTGATTGTTTTAATCATAAATATGAGATGATTTTTCCTCGAAATTCAAAAACTGATAAGATTTTGGGATGAAATAGAGATTAACAAATCAAAGACCAACGGAATGGGTTGTGCCCTCGAGTATGATATAGAGAAACGAAGAAATCATGATTAAGGATTTCGTATCTTTGATTTGAGATTAGGTCTGATTTTTTTTAAACATTAATATGAGGTGATTTTTCGTCGAAATTCAAACACCGATAAGATTTTGGGACCAAATAGAGATTAACATCGATCTCTTATCATAATCATAGCACGATTACGACACAGCCCAACTCGCTAAGTCTTGGCTTCCCAAGCATATATGATGTTTATAATATATGTGATGGGCTCAAAACAGGAAGTTTATGCATCTCCCAAACCAAAACCCGTTTGGCGAACAGCCCCTCGTTAAAAATAAAACATATACCGCTTCTAAAAACACCCACTTTAATCCCACAAATAACATTAATTTCCGCTTCACTTGTTCTTCATCAAATTCAACTTCTAATTGTTTATCCACACACTCAGGCAATGCATTTTTGCCATATAAACTCCCCACAGAATCTACTAAACTATTTTTGTTGATGGTGTTTTTCGGGCACTATGTTATTTAAACAACACGACAAGGGTAAAATGGGTAACTCCATTGATCGAGACCGTTAAAGCTGACCCGACAACTTGACGGTAAGAGGCCGATCACTTTATACTAAATGGCCGAGCACTTGAGATCGGATGACCGAACATTATCAGATCGACAGCAGCATTCTCAGTTCAAATGGCTATCATGACCGACCTCATGAAGACCGAGCACATTACACCACAATCTAAAAGGGCACACAACCGATGAATGCAGAGACCTGCGGGAGCAGATGGAAGACTTGGTAAAAGAAGGCTATCTCGGTGTGTACATAGACCATTCGGTTTTTTAGGTCGACCAAGTTGATAGCGGAAGTCATCCGGTCGGATGCGTGGAATGCTGAGATGCAGAGATGATATATTAAGAAGAGCCTTGCTTGTAGTGACCAGTGTAGAGTTACAAGAAAGGCAACAGATCCAAAAAGGTGAGTAAACCTCTTCTGACTTAGGTTGACATTTGATTATGCTTGTTTGTTATGGCTCACACAATGATTTTGATATTTATTTTCCGGCTCGGGTCTGCTCTTGTACCGCCGAGACCGATGTCTCTTTCCGGCTCGGGTCTGCTCTTGTACCGCCGAGACCGATGTCTCTTTCCGGCTCGGGTCTGCTCTTGTACCGTCGAGATCGATGTTTGTTACAGCTCGGGGTCGGGTTACGTCCCACCGAGTCATGCTCATTGGTCTGGGGACGTAACATTCCCCCAGGACCAAGTGATTTTTACAACTCGGGGTCGGGCGATGTCCCACCTAGTCTGCCTTTGGACTGGGGACGTAACATTCCCCCAGGACCAAGAGATTTTTACAGCTCGGGGTCTGGCGATGTCCCACCGAGTCTGCCTTTGGACTGGGGACGTAACATTCCCCCAGGACCAAGTGATTCTTACAGCTCGGGGACGGGCGATGTCCCACCGAGTCTGCCCTTGGACTGGGGACGTAACATTCCCCCAGGACCAAGTGATTTTTACAGCTCGGGGTCGGGCGATGTCCCACCGAGTCTGCCTTTGGACTGGGGACGTAACATTCCCCCAGGACCAAGTGATTCTTACAGCTCGGGGTCGGGCGATGTCCCACCGAGTCTGCCTTTGGACTGGGGACGTAACATTCCCCCAGGACCAAGTGATTTTTACAGCTCGGGGTCGGGCGATGTCCCACCGAGTCTGCCTTTGGACTGGGGACGTGACATTCCCCCAGAGCCAAGTACCTTTTCAGCTCGGGGTCGGGCTGTCCCACCGAGTCTGCCTTTGGACTGGGGACGTAACATTCCCCCAGGACCAAGTGATTTTTACAGCTCGGGGTCGGGCGATGTCCCACCGAGTCTGCCTTTGGACTGGGGACGTAACATTCCCCCAGGACCAAGTGATTTTTACAGATCGGGGTTGGGCGATGTCCCACCGAGTCTGCCTTTGGACTGGGGACGTGACATCCCCCAGAGCCAAGTACCTCTTTCAGCTCGGGGTCGGGTTACGTCCCACCGAGTCAGCCCTTCGGACTGGGGACGTAACATTCCCTCAGGTCCAAGTGCCTTTCACAGCTCGGGGTCGGGGTACGTCCCACCAAGTCAGCCCTTCGGACTGGGGACGTAACATTCCCTCAGGTCCAAGTGCCTTCACAGCTCGGGGTCGGGGTACGTCCCACCGAGTTAGCCCTTCGGACTGGGGACGTAACATTCCCTCAGGTCCAAGTGCCTTTCACAACTCGGGGTCGGGGTACGTCCCACCGAGTCAGCCCTTCGGACTGGGGACGTAACATTCCCTCAGGTCCAAGTGTCGTTCTCAGCTCGGGGTCGGGTTGCGTCCCACCGAGTCAGTCCTTCAGACTGGGGACGTAACGTTCCCCCAGGCCCAAGCATCTCTCACAGCTCGAGACAAGATCACATGCCACCGAGCACATCATCGTTAGCTCAGAGGCAAAATTTTCTCCTCACAATCGAGATTGGATCAGTCAGGGGTCAGGACCCCCAAATCTCTGGTACAGATATTACAGAGGAGGAGTCATTTTTAGTTTGGACAACAAGAGGAACTTCATCTCCTGATGGAACGACCCAAGTAAGCAATTTTTTGAGGTGGAGAATCATTCTGAATAGAGTCAGCATCTCCAATAACCGAGGATATGAAGATAGAAACAGAAGACTTAGTTGATGGCAAAGACAATTTCTCGGTGATTTCTGGAGCGACCACCATCAAGGCAATCAGCACACCATCTTTTTTTATAGTTCCCGACATCAACTCACAAACTCGTTGTTACCGAGAACTAGGGGACGGATGTTGATGGTGTTTTTCGGGCACTATGTTATTTAAACAACACGACAAGGGTAAAAAGGGTAACTCCATTGATCGAGACCGTTAAAGCCGACCCGACAACTTGACGGTAAAAGGCCGAGCACTTTATACTAAATGGCCGAGCACTTGAGATCGGATGACCGAGCATTATCAGATCGACAGCAGCATTCTCAGTTCAAATGGCTATCATGACCGACCTCATGAAGACCGAGCACATGACGAGGCGTGCTCAGGAAGATAAAACATCCTATTCTTGCAGAAAAGGGATAAGTTGTCCTACTATAATGGGGTAAAGTAATAACTTAATATCCTAATAGGATAAAGGAAGTAAATATAGTTTTGATTAGGAATCCTTATGGGAAAAGGGAATAGTTTTGACTAGGAATCCTGATAGGAAAAGGAGACCATCTCCAATTGGGAATTCTTGTACAAATAGGAATCTGGCTTCTTCACCATTATAAATAGGAGGGTAGAGCGAGTGCAGAAGGACAAGTGGAAATGATCTGAAAATCATCACAAGAGTGAGGGATTAGAATCATCAAACTCCGATTTGTAAAAGCAAAGAAGAGACCCGATGAGTGTATTTGAGTAATAAAAAAGCACCACCCTGTTCTTGTCCGTGGACGTAGGTCGGATCCCAAAATCCACCGAACCACGTTAAATCACCTTGTCTGATTGGCGTATTTTCTTGTTTTCCGCTAAGTTTGTTTTTGGTTTCCCGCATAACCAAACAAATTCACCGTTGAAGGAGGATTACCTCGGAGGTGATATTCCCATATTACCCCGAGACCAAAATCTGCCGTCAACAATTTTCTTCAAAAAAATCCCTATGATCTTCTTCCGCAGATATGCGCAGCTAATCCGTAGCTAACTGACCACTAGCGACGGAATAGCGACAGAAAAATTCCGTCTCTATTTTATTGGTCGCAAAAAAAATAGCGACGAAAATATTTTATCCGTCGCTAAAATTAGAGACGGAATAAAATTCCGTCTCTATATAGTGACGGAAAGTATTCCGTCTCTAATTACCGACGTAAATTATTCCGTTGCTAAATAATGATGGAAAATTTCGTTTATATTTAGAGACGGAAATTCCGTTTCTATTTAGCGACGGAAGTAAAGTAATGTCTCTAAATAGAAACAAATTTTTTTGTCACAATTTAGTGACGGAATAAAGATTTCGTTGCTAATTATAGACGAAATTTCCGTAGCTATTCCATAGCTATATTTTTTTAAAAAAAAAATTAAAAACGAAAATTTTAAAATTTTAGAGAGGCGGAAAATTTTAAAAATTTTAAAGATGCATGATATTTTTAAAATTTTAGAAAGGAAAAAATTTTAAAATTTTAGAGAGGTGTGTGAAATTTTATAATTATATAGATGTGAAAATTTATAAATTGTAGAGAGAGTAAATTTTTAAAATTTTAGATAAGGGAAAAATTTTAAAATTTTGAATGGTAGAAAATTTTAAAAAATTGACTTTTTTAATGTTATATATAAATCTTCAATTCCACAAGACACTGTAATATCCACCGCAAGCTTCGACACACCACCATCCATTTACGCCACTTTAAACCAAAAAAAAAATTATATTAGTGTTTGTTTCTTAGGAAATTTTAAAAGTGGAGATAAGAAAAATGAAAGATTGATAATGAGAGTTGAGGTATGAAAAAATTTGATGGTATATAGAATTGAGTAGGAAAATAAAAATTTGATGGTATATGGAATTGAGTAGGAAAATTTTGGATTATGTATTGGAGTTGAGATTTAAAAAGATTGTGGTGTATATATAGAGGAAAAGATAAGAGTAGCGGGAATATTTGTAAATTTTATAGACATTTGAAATTTTCGTAAGACGGGAAATTTTTGAAAATATTGGAGGGATTGAAAATTTTATAAATTAGCTACGGAATTTTAATTCCGTTTCTAATTAGCGACGGAATTATAATTCTGTTTCTAATTAGTGACAGAAAATCCGTCTCTATTTAAAAAAAAAAGTGGCGCCGAAAGGATTAAATTTAAAATGGGGGATTGGAAATTTTAAAATTAGCTACGGAATTTTAATTTCGTTTCTAATTAGCTACGAAATTTTAATTCCGTTTCTAATTAGCGACGAAATCTTCATTCCGTCTCTAGTTAGCGACGGAAAATCCGTCTCTATTTTTTTTAAAAAAAAAGTGGCGCCGAAAGGATTAAATTTTTGGGGGGATTGAAAATTTTAAAATTAGGTACGGAATTTTAATTCAGTTTCTAATTAGCTACGGAATTTTAATTCTGTTTCTAATTAGCGACGAAATTTTCATTCCGTTTCTAATTAGAGATGGAAAAATTTCGTTTCTAATTACCAATTAAAATTAAAAAAAAATGAAAATTTAAAATTAGCTACAGAATTTTAATTTCGTTTCTTATTAGCTACGAAATTTTAATTCCGTTTCTAATTAGCGACGGAATTTTCATTCTGTTTCTAATTAGCGACGGAATAATTCTGTTTCTAATTACCAATTAAATTTAAAATAAAAATGAAAATTTAAAATTAGCTACGGAATTTTAATTCCGTTTCTAATTAGCTACGGAATTTTAATTCTGTTTCTAATTAGCGACAGAATTTTCATTCCGTTTCTAATTAGAGACGGAAAAATTTCGTTTCTAATTACCAATTAAAATTAAAATTAAAATAAAAATTTTAAATTAGCTACGGAATTTTAATTCCGTTTCTAATTAGCTACGAAATTTTAATTCCGTTTCTAATTAGCGACAAAATTTTCATTTCGTTTCTAATTAGCGACGGAAAAATTCCGTTTCTAATTACCAATTAAAATTAAAATAAAAATGAAAATTTAAAATTAGCTACGGAATTTTAATTCTGTTTCTAATCAGCTGCATAATTTTAATTCCGTTTCTAATTAACGACGGAAAAATTCTGTTTCTAATTACCAATTAAAATAAAAATAAAAATGAAAATTTAAAATTAGCTACGGAATAAATATTCTGTTTCTATTTAGCGATGGAATAGTAGTTCCATTTCTAATTAGAGACGGATTAGCGACAGAAAAATTCCGTTTCTAAATGAAATTAGCGACGAAATAATAATCTGTCTCTAATTAGCGACATATTTTCGTTTCCGTCTCTAATTTAGAGATGAAATTTTTTTCTCGCTAAATTTCGTCCCCAATTTCATTATCCGTTTAAATTCCGTCGTTAAATTTTGAAACGAAGTATTCCGTTGCTAAATTTCGTCGCTAAAACTGTAATTTCTGGTAGAGGACTACTTCAAGTACCACCATTCCAAAGCTGAATACATCATATTGCTAACTTATATATAGAGAGAGAGAAAAAACAAAAACATTATTTTATATAACTTGTTAACAATATGTAGCATTTTATACATTGTGATTCTGTTTGCGCAAGTTTTACGCGTGCAAGGGAAAAAAGCGTGTAAGGTTCAAACCTCCTGAGACAAAGTCCTTGTAAGTGGTGTATTGAATCGAGTGAATAAGCCTCCAAGGGGCACAAAGCACACAAATTACAGTCCTAGGGTATAAGCTAAGAAATAAAAAGATAAAATATGCTCGAATGAGTCTTCATTTTTTCTCTCTCATTCTCCTGGGGTGTAAGCGAATTTTATAGGTCGGTCCTTAACGGCTCAGGGCAGTTCCAATGTTTCCGGTGATTCTTGAGGCGTGCTGGTAACTGCTGAGCCACGTCCTCACTGCCTGATGTGGAGGGAGATCCGCCCCCCAACCGTTGTGATTGGGGGATAACCGCATCACACGTCTGCGTCTCTGACTACTCGCTGGACCGTCCTAAGTCCTTTGTCGCTCTTCGCTTCGTATCCTTCTTCCTTTCGCGCTCCCTTCGTCTTAGGACGATTTCATCCTGTGAGAATTTTATTTGTCAACAATTGTCCCCCAAATTACCTTGATTGTACTGGAAGTGAAAATCGAGGTGAATTTTCGGCTTTTCATCCAGGTTCGTTCTTTCCTCATTCAAGGAAGACCACCTCTCACCAATTGAGAACGCT
Source organism: Zanthoxylum bungeanum (assembly GCA_019454045.1). Classification (NCBI taxonomy): domain Eukaryota; kingdom Viridiplantae; phylum Streptophyta; class Magnoliopsida; order Sapindales; family Rutaceae; genus Zanthoxylum; species Zanthoxylum bungeanum. Next base: position 24,320 of record SKCR01030856.1, read on the forward strand.
TCATCTCGTCCCTAATCAGCCTGCTGTTTGGCTGATTCCCTCGGGTCGAGTTCTGACCGGGCCCATTCCTACTACATTTCAGGCAAGATCGCTACACCACACGCGGCCGGCGGTCAGATGGATCCTCCTGCCGCCCTTGGTTGACCTGTTCCCCGACCATGTGACCAGCGTGATATCCGGTTATCCCCCCAAATCGGCATCATGCTCCGAATAGAGAAAATTCACGCTAGCTATCGTTAACGAGCGTAGCCCTTCTGCCATCCGGGAGATGCAATACCTTCCACGAGGGGGTCACAGGTCAATCGTCGCGAACGGACGCGGCCCACCACAACTTTACATTCCATTTCACACCTTACGTCGTGTGGATGGCCGTTTACGAACTTCCTTACATTACATTTCACACTTTACGCCAAAGAAACCTCCACCTTGGTGGCCTATGTCTCATGGTTCGTCTCATTCCCTTGATTTTCCTTTCCTCATCTCCAGAACTATGTTGGGCCACGGTGTGAGCTTAGTTGAGATGGCATGAGGTGAATGGTCTTTAAATAGACGGTTGGGAGGCCTTCTAAATTGCCCCTCCGACTCCCTTTTTTCACATATTCCCAAGCCAGATTACTGTGGGCATGTGAAGAGTTGGCATGTGAAGAGTTTGATACGTGTTGCTAAACGGCTCGGGATTCTCTACCCAAAAGCCTGGTTCTCTGCTAAAGTGAGCTTGCGATTTGAAGATCCTGTGTTTCGTCGCCACTATTTGTGCCAATAATGGAGGAAGCTTGGGTGATATCTTTGTAAAGTGTAGTGCTGACAGCTGTCATTGGCCGATTCTGCAGGTCGACGTCAAGGCCTTGGCCGAATGGCGGGGGACTAACCTTGTGGGGTAGAGCGAGGGAACAAACTTTTCGTCCTAAAGTTTGTCGCTCCGCCCTTTAGAATCCTAACAAAACCCGTCTTATCTGTAATAAATGCGCGGGCCTTCCCTTTACGTTTTCATCATGAGGCCTGTTTAGGAGCCGTTTTTTGGCGTCGCTTCAGTGTTTCCTTTCTCAGCACGTCACGCGCGGCGAATTGCATTCGAAAACCTGTCTAGGGCAAACTTCATCCCTTCCTATTTTCCTTTTTAGCGTCGGACAGTCCGTCCTTCGCCCTTGATCCTCCTTTCTCTGAAAAGGATGAGTCAAGCCTTCGCATATGGCGCAAATTTTTGTGCATCCGCGAACTGACCAATGATATCTTGACTAGGGCCAATAGTAAGGCCGGGGTAGAAGTATATTCGCCCAATATTGTCGCTCGCCAATTCGGCATTTTCCAATGATGGCCTCTTTCATTTTTTCATTCGTATTCTGTGTCGTTGGATCGCTTTAAGGTCTTTTCTGTTTCAGAGATCGAGGACTCTATGGAGGAGACTCAATCCCTTATGGCCTCTTTCACCATAGCTTCTTTCACTTCTTGTACATCCGTTCACCCCTATTTGATCGTTTCTGGCCACGGTCCGCGAACAATTTTCTCTTACCCTCAACGAGGGTGTACTCCTCTCTCTCTTTGTCCCCCAAGCCTTCTGAGCCATCGGGTCGAAGAAGGCTGCCGAAGCTTCTAACTCAAAAGAAACAAAGCTGTTGCTGTTAAGTGGAAGCAACTTTCCCTAGTCGAAATTCGGACTCGGACGTCCCGTTGGTCCATCGTCCTAAGGTATGAGCCTGGAATTCGCCCTCTCTTGCTTCCATAACAGTTTGAGATGTACTGATGCTAGTATTGTATGATTTGACACATGCCTTAAAAATCGATCCACCCTCTGTGGCACGTGCGACAGTGCCAGCTCCAGAGGCTGAGACTCCCGTGAGCGGCGAGAGTGAGGGTACTGCGAGGGAGCCAATAGTCCAATTCCCTCTTGATGAAGAAAGAACGGTGGGCGAAGAGTCAGGCATGAAGCAGCTTTTAGAGGGGGGAGGTGCGAGTGGAGTTGATCCCCAAGGTAGGAAATGTTATGCCGAGGACAGTCATCCTCGCCCAGAGTTGAGGAGATTCCTGGTGGCCACCTTTTCTTCGAGCACTTCTCCTCGGACGGCTTGTGCCGATTGTGCAGGATCGGATGATGAGACTGAAGTGCGGAGCCTGTTGGCCGACTGGGGGACTCTGTGGCGCCACCTTAAACAGCTTTATCCTCTAGTGCGCAGGATGTCCACTTCGGGGTTTATAGGGAGTTATAGGGATGTGGATGGCCTTTATAGCTTGGCACCGAATTGGAGTTATTAGAGGAGGCTCGGTCTCTGTATAAAGACGATGCCATTCGTCGTATTTACGAAGAAGATGAAGTCATTTATATTTCTAATTCATCCGACTCTGATTCTCTTGCAGATGTTCGACCGACGCCATGCCTCAACGTTCGATGCCAGAGGCCATGTCCCCCAGTACTTCTGCGTATTTAGCGTCGCCTCAGCACAGCCATCACCTATGCTCTTCTGCCCCCTTCCCCTCAAAGGGAGATTCTTGAGCCTGAGCAGCCATCGTCTTCAGCCTCCGTGATTGCTCCTTCCATGGCTCTTGCTCAATCGGTTCAAGTGTCAATCGATACTGGACGATCACCCCCTCTTCGAGCCGGTTCTCATGACTTACCATCAACTTCTTCTTCTCGGCCAATCTCTGCTCAAGCCGCACAGCAATTAACTGTTGTCCCCCAGCCTCCGCTGCCCTCAGAACAAGGACTGATGCAATTAGCAGCTGGAACACCTGGGGCACAACTGGATCAGTCTTGTAGCTCCGACCCTGGGATGGTGAGTTCCTTTTCCTGTCCTTTTGGATTGCAGTCTTGGTCTGTTTTGCTAACTTCCTTTTCGTATGCAGCCGTCCGATTTGTTGCTGCAATCGTTCAGAGTCTTCGGACCATCTTGGACAAATGCTCTTGTCCATTTTCAGCCATCTCCGCCTTTGGCCCGCACAAAGCATGGACTTGGAGATCTTCAAGAGATTCTCAATCAATACGCCTCTTTTGCTGCGCTAGAGGTCAACCAAGCTGTTCAGCCCCAAAAATATCTTCAACTGGACCGGGTGCTCCTGAATTAAGCCGGCTATTGGCTCTTCCCTCATCGCCGCCGATACCTATGACGATGGCTTTTCCTTCAAGAGATGCAGGACGTCATAGCAAACCTTCTCTCCCAACACCGCATAGTCCATAGCCGGAGAATTGGGCTTCGCTCAACTTTGGTGAAAAGGGAGGAACTCCGTGAATCTCTCAGGCAGCTACAGCAGGCTTTGAGGGAGATACGGAAGACTTGGTGACGAAGAGTCGGTCTTCATGAATCTGGGAGCAACAGTTGAAAGAGCTTCAACGTCAGCTTGATGAAATTGGATGAGGAAAGAGGCGAGAAAGAGGGCTGTCATTGCCCGAATGAAAGAGGCGGAACGGTCGGTGGACGGAGTATAAGGGGCTGGCTCGCATTGACTTCGAGAGAAGATTTGGCCGATTTGGATACAGTGAGAGCGGGGCATACAAAACGAATGGCGTCTGAGGAGGGAAACGCTCTCAGCCATCAAAGACTTGCCTGGAGATTTTAAGCGATTTTCGGGCCAATGATAATGTAATTAATGCAAACGTTCGTCTATTTTTGTAATCTTAGGACGTTTTCATCCTTTAATAATGCAAGCTTGTTTGTTGTTATTCTTGGACGTTCTCGTGCTCCCATAATGAGGGCACATATTTCTTCAAGTATTTTCCGTTTATCGCTCTCGTATGTACTCGCCCTTTTAAATCTTGTAAATGATAAGCTCTATTTGGCAACAAGCTTCTCACTATAAATGGGCCTTCCCAATGGGGCGACCATTTACCATACACTGGGTCCTTAGAGCCAACTGGCAGTATTGTTTTCCATACTAATTCCATTCTTGAATTCGCCATTCTTGAAAGACTTAGCCTAACGTCTGAGATTTTATCTTCCTTGTTCTATCTTTTTCTTCTGTGGTGTTGAGCGTGTCGCACTTGAATCGTCCAACTCCAACAAATTCTGGATTCATCGCCTCGTCATAGTCTTCTTTGTTAGCTTCTCTGCAATGTCACCCTGGTGGATTCAATGTTCATTTCTACAGGAAGCATAGCTTCTTGTCCATACACTAACTGGAAAGGCGTCACCGAAGTGCTCGTGCGTGGCGATGTCCTGTAGGCCCATAGAGCTTGACTCAGATATTTGTCCCATCGTCTAGCATTGTCCGTCACCATCTTATGAATCAACCCTTGGAATTTTGTTCGACGATTCTGCTTGACCATTTGACTGAGGGTAGTAGGGAGTAGTATTTACTAGCCGGACTCCATATTCGGCCAGGAATTCTTTTACATTTTCACCGTTTAATGAGGTACCATGATCTACCATGATTGTCTGTGGTATTCCAAATCGGTGAATTATATGTTCTTTTATGAACTTGATTATATGCTTTGTGAGATTTCTACAACTGGGATGGCTTCTACCCCACTTGGTAAAGAAATCAGTGGCAACAACAATAAAGGTGTGCTTTTACTTGATGCGGGATATATTTTCCCTATCAAGTCTATTTTCCCATCCCATAAACGGCCAGGGCTTAATGACTGGGGTCATCTCGGTTGCTGGGGCCCTTTGAATGAGACCGTGCTTCTGGCAAGCTATGCACCCTTTGGCGTATGAGACGCATGATTCCCCCTTCTTCGGCCATAATAACCGCTTCATATGATTAACCATCTCATCTTGATTCCAGCTTGGTGAGCCCCACAGATGCCTTCGTGTACTTCGGCCATGATAGTTTTGGATTTTGATGGCCCTACGCATTTCAACAACAACCCGTCTTGTCGTTTCTTATAGAGCACGTCTCCTGACATTACGTAGTTCAAGGCTTTAAGCTTCAATCTTCGGTCTTTTCCTACTTCAGGTTATGTTAAGAACGCCCTGATTTCGTTTCTCCAATCGTCATCTACTTCTAGGATCGCGACGTCTGTTTTTTCAGCTCGCCTTGTGAGGGCTGGCTCGACTTATTCGCTTCTATACACCCCACTTATGTTGGTTTGTCTATACCCGGAGGCTGCTTGGGCTAAATTATTGGCCAATTCGTTCTTCGCCCTCAGAATGTATTCCAAGTCAACGTATCGAATCGTCCTACTAATTTTTTGGCCATATCCAATAATGCCACGACCGATGGACTTTGGCATTTATGAGTTCCTATTACTTGTTGGATTACCAGCTGCGAGTCTCCCTTGATAGACGCATGGGTTACTCCCATGTTGAGGAGCATTTCCAACCCTAGTATCAGGGCTTCATATTATGCCTGTTATTGGTGCAGTACTCGTTCAATTTGGCTAAGACTTGGAAAGGTTCTCCTAATGGGCTAACTAGGACAATCCATATTCCAGCCCTTTATGCTATGCTGGATCCGTCGAAATGCATCGTCCATGGCTTTAGGCTGCATTCGTCCACAAATCCAGTTCTCTTTCCCTGGTGTGTGCTTAAGCATGGATGATCGGCCAGAAAAATCGGCCAACGCTTGAATTTTGACAGCCTTTTGGGGTCGTGCCGTATGTCGAATTCTGAGAGTGACAGTGACCAGAAACCAACTCTTTGATGCAAGATAGGACGAGAAAACATGTATTTTATTATATATTTTTTTCGTGACCAGAATATAATGTTCGGCCAAGGTAGGCACGTAGTTTAGTATATGTGAAATATAAAGCGAAACATAATTTCTCCATGGGAGAGAATAATTACATTCATAGGTCAGCAATTGTCTGTTGATGTAATAAATGGCTCTTTCAACATTTGCGTCGTCATCTTGCGCGATCATCCCAGCTATGGATTATTCCTCAGCCGCTATGTACAACTTGATTGGCTTTTCTAACACTGGAGGCACTATCACCGGCGGCTGTGACAAATATGCCTTCAGTCTATCAAATGCTTGTTGATGCTCTTCGGTCCAAACGAACTCTTCATCGCCCTTTAACTTCAACAAAGAGGAGAAAGTTTTGGTCTTTCCTACACAATTCGAGATAAATCGCCTTAGGAAGTTAACCTGCCCTAGAAACCTTTGCAGCTCTTTTTTGTTTCGGGGTGGCATAGCTTCAGTAATCGCCCGAGATTTATTGGTATCGATCTCGATTCCCCGTTGGTGTACCATAAATCCTAAAAAGTTGCCCGCGCACACCCCAAAAGCACACTTGGCAGGGTTCAGTTTTAGCTTGAACTTTCTCATTCGCTCAAGGTCGATGTCAAATGGCTAAACATGTTCATCCGTCGTTACGGATTTAGATACTATATCGTCCACATAGACTTCCATAAATCTGCCAATCATGTCATGAAAGATTGAATTCCTGGCCCGTTGATATGTGGCACCAGCATTTTTTTAGGCCGAACGGCATCACCACCACCTATTGTAGCACCTAAAGGCCGTTTTGTGCACGTCGTCCTCGGCAATGTAGATCTGGTTATAACCTGCGTACCCATCCATAAATGAGTATACCTGATACCCTGCCGTGGAATCCACCAGGGAGTCGACCGTCGGCATGGGTATTGGTCTTTTGGCGTTGCTAGATTCAAATTCCTGAAATCTATGCAGATCCTTATCTTCCCGTTCTTTTTCCTAACTGGGACGATGTTGGACAACCATTCTACATATTGGTCTGTGTCCTGATAAATTATGCTTCTAACAGTCGTTCGACCTCTTTTTTAATATCAGATAACATTAGGCGAGAACCTTCGCGGAGGTATGAGGCCTATGACTTGACATAGGATTGACAGTCTATGTTCCACCACAGTCCTATCTAGGCCAGACATCTCATTATAGTCCCATGCAAAACAATCTCTGTATTCTCGTAACAAACAGAGCATCTTTTCGCGTACTAGGAGGCCCAATTCCTTGTTGACATAGGTTATGCGCTTATTGTACTCATCTCCCAAGTTTACCTCTTCTAAAGCTTGTCCCTTCGAGAAGTTTGCATTGCGTCGCCCGTTCAGAGCGTACTCGTCCTCCAATGCGTCTCTTCCTTCTATCAAACAGTCCACTCCGCACAATTCTTTCACTTTATCTTCCATCTGGTGCATCAACATTTCCCCTTTAAGGCCGAAATGGCGGCCTGTGTTTCATCTTCTTCCTTCGTTCCAGAACATAGGCCATTAAATTGGCCTTAGAGGCCGCAAGGGCGGCTTGCTCTTTATTCTGGTCGTACTTCATTGATACCGACATGTGTGGGTTCTCCAAAGACCATTGTGGTTGGTCTTGTTTGTGCGAACAGGTCGTTTAACAATCCTGCAGGGTATGGCTCGTCATTCTGGGCTACGATAGTCAGGCTCTCCCCTTCGTTTAGAACCCTGGTTGGCCCGTAGTTTCCCTCATACATGAAGTACTCGGCCGAATTTATGTCTGCAGCGAAAGGTTTGTTGTCGGCGTGTACTATCTCCACTTCATCCTTTTGGTTCCAGAAGACCAGACATTGATGAAGGGATGATGGGATGCATAGGCTACCATGTATCCAGTCTCGTCCCAGAAGCATGTTGTAAGAGGTTGGCCCATCTATGACGAAAAACACCACAGTCTTCGTAGTGCTTCCCACGTGCAAGTCTAGTGGTATGACTTCTTTCGCCGTCTTCGCTCCTCCGTTAAAGCTAGTGAGGACTACCTCTGTGGGGAGGAGATCTTCCTCGGACTTAGCCAAACGCCCCAGCATCCTAACTGTAATCACATTGATGGCTGCCCCGTTATCAATCAGTACTTTAGACACGGGGATGCCATTGGCCTTTGCCTTCACGTACAATGGCCTTAGATGCTTCGTCATCTGAGCTGGTGGTTTTGGAAAAATCACTTTCCCTGACATCCCAATCTCCATAGCTTGATCATCTTCGCTGTTGAGTTGGGGCGATTCTTCTCCCGTGTCCCATCCGGAAGGTGGCCGTGTTGGGGGTGCCTCCTGTGAGACGTGATTGATGGTTAATCTTCTCTTCTCGGCTTTGGTGACAACCCGCCTCACCTTGGGCGTTCCATACAGAACAAGGAATGTATATTGCCCCAGGTCTTCTCCCAGTGTTCCGACGGCTGGATTCCCGGCTTCATATAGTTCTTTAAGAAGCCGATTCTGTGATATTTTTCTCTTTCTAGCTTCGGTTCGGACGTCGATTTCTTCTTCTATATCCGTCATCTCCTCATCCTCGACTTCTCGATCTGCTGTACCCTTGTTTGTTATCGAGAGCGAGGCGAATTCGTCCTCATTTCCTTCGTAAACGTCTTCGCTCGGCCCAGCTTCCCCGTCATTATTTCTCCGGAATTCTCTGGACAATAAGTAGTGATTCGCCACGACTGGTGGCATGCTGCCGAATTGAATGACGATGGGGGTTCCTCATCATCGGTCTCGTTCCGCTTTCTTTTACTAAGCTTAGCGTGCTCATCACAACTGGTTACTTTCCCTTTTTTTCTCATCATGTGCTTTCTTGCTGTCTTTCGATTTTTTTATGGCAGGAGGGCTGCGGCTAGTGGTGGCCTTTTCTTCATTCTATCGACGCATCATGCGGCCGTAATTCCTTTGGTGCCTCCTCAGTTGTGTCCTGGTCATTTCATCTACGGGAGGATAATTTTCGCCCGCCCTTGAGTGTACCCGTTGCCCTGGGCGTGGCTCTCGGTATGAATGTCATACGTTGGGTCGATGGATCTTTGGCCGAAACGTCCTCACATTTTGGACGAAGTTCGAGTTCTTTCCATAGAACCTTGGTGCAAAAGTTCGTGGCTGCCATGTTGATCCTTTCTCTACGGGCCTCTCACAAGTGTCTTCTAGTTCCTTCATCCACTCAATGCTGTTCTTGCACCTTACACAGATGTTCTTCTGGTCCCTTCGTTCTACAGGCTCCTTAATCATTTCCAGTGCGCTCGGGCGGCGGCGGTGTTGTTTTTCATCCAGCAACACTTTTACCTTTGGCCGACTCAACCTCGTAAGGTCTGGACTAATCATATTTAACTCCGCCGATTTTGGGAAAGGGTTGCTGTCTACTGCCATTTTCTTCTCGAACGTAATTCGTCCGGACTCTATGGCATCCTGCAAGACATTACGAAAAACAAGACATTGGTTAGTCGCATGAGACCATGCATTGTGCCATTTATAATATTTTTTACTGCCGATTTGCTCGGCTGTTGGCAACGTGTGTCTGTCGCTCAAGCTGATTTGCCTGTCTTTGTACAATTGGTCGAATATAATGTCAACTTTAGTAATGTCGAAGGCAAATTTCCTGCCCTTTTTATCATTTGCCTCACTGGTTTGGAGTTTCGCCCACGTCTTACAAACGTAAGGCTTCCCTTTCACCAATTCGGCCAAACATAAATCGGCCGAGTCGGCGTCCACTTCGCCCATCTCATAGTCAATGTTTCTATAATATGTCCCTTTGCTCGAATTTTTCACATGCTCTTCTTCTCGTAATAATCACTCATAGCGCACCACACTGGTGGTGAGTTGGGGCAGGTCCCAAAATTCACGATCCTGGAATTTCTTTTTCAGGTCGAGATTCAGGCACCCTTGGGCGATTCTTACAAATTCCTGTTCGGGCAAAGACACGTAGCATCGGCCTCGAGCTATTTTAAATCGTTGTAGAAACGTCTCGGCCCATTCCCCTGTCAATTGCCTTAAATTTGCCAAATCAGCTAGGGCTACTTCAGATTCGGCCTTATAAAATTACGCATGGAACAGTTGCTCCATCTGTTGCCAACTTTCTACTGAATTGGCTGGTAAACTAACATACCAAGAGAAGGCCACTCCTGACAATGAGCCATGAAAGAACCTTAGTTTGTGGAAATCGTTGACTTCGCCGCACTGAAGGGTGAAGCGCCCTACGTGTTCCATAGTGGAAACTTCCCCAGACCCCGTAAAGAGGGTAAATTTCGGTATCTTGTAATTTCTCGGCCAAGGATAAGCCACATCAACCCAATCAGGGTAAGGCTTCTGATATCTTGGCCGAATTGGCCGTATGCCTAGACCGAACTGGTTTTGTAGGATTTCGGTCATTTGCTCTCTTAGTATGTCGTTGCCATTAAATGGCATAGCCATGGGCGGCGGTTGCGGCCCTCTCAAAAGTGGGACATAATCGTGATTCTGTCATTGAGAAGTTTGGGCGCCCTGAGGCATCACAATTTCATACTGAATCATATTTGGCCCTTGATGGATGTTTGGCCCCAACTGTGGTCCGTTCCCTCCGGGGCTTGCTCCTCCCCTGAGAACTATTGGGATATTGGCCACTTGTAGGGGGACACTACTGGGACCAGCCTCCTGACCGCTTGTTGCAGGGAGAGGCGTAGTCCACGGCAGTGCTGTTCCGCCGTTCACACATTTGGCCATTAATTCATTCATTGAGTTCAGGTGTTTGGTCATATTTTCGTAATGTGAATTGCTAGTCGATACAAATTTATCTATAACGTGCGCATTTTGGAGCCTGACCTGTTCGACGACATCCTGCGTGAATTCGCCAAACAGTGCGCGCATCGCATTAGGGCTGAATTCCCTTATAGATTCGTACCGGCTGGCATCTGCTAGATCCCCAAACTGACCTACTATGGCCGGAACGCTGGGTTGGTTGGTTTGCTCTAGTCCACCTTCCTCCGCGGTTGAGCCAGTCTGAGCGTTTCTTTTCGGAGACATCTCCACTTTGTTACACCAAGTCTCCCACTGTGGTCGCCAAAAACTGTTTGCGCAGGTTTTACGCGTGCAAGGGAAAAAAGCGTGTAAGGTTCAAACCTCCTGAGACAAAGTCCCAGCAATGGGTGTATTGAATCGAGTGAATAAGCCTCCAAGTGGCACAAGCACACAAATTAGTCCTAGGGTATAAGCTAAGAAATAAAAAGATAAAATATGCTCGAATGAGTCTTCATTTTTTTCTCTCCCTCTTCTTCTGGTGTAAGCGAATTTTATAGTGTCGGTCCTTAACTGCTCAGGGCAGTTCCAATGTTTCCCGGCGATTCTTGAGGCGTGCTGGTAACTGCTGAGCCACGTACCCCAACTGCCTGATTGTGGAGGGAGATCCGCCCAACCGTTGTGATTGTGGGGATAACCGCATCACACGTCTTCGTCTTGACTACTCGCTCGATCGTCCTAAGTCCTTTGTCGCTCTTCGCTTCGTCATCCTTCTTCCTTTCGCGCTCCTTTTCGTCTTAGGACGATTTCGTCCTGTGAGAATTTTATTTGTCAACAGATTCAGAGTTCGAATTAATGAAAGAGATATGAATATTTGAAAATAACTGATTAATAATTTATAAATATAAGAGTTATTGTTGACCTATTTTTTTGATTGAGACATATCGATAATATTATTTATTTTAAAGCTTATGATTCGTATATCAATAATATGTAAAAAAAAAAAAAAATCTTAAAACACTTTATACTGTGAGAGATATCTAATTTTTTAATTTAAAGTTAGATTAAAATAAAATAAAATTTAGCTCCCATTAAAGTGATGATGTTTTCTATATATTTTTTTTCAATGGCAAGCTTATTATTATTCAATTTTGCTAAATATAATTGTATCATTTAACATATTGAACAAGTGAAGAATTTTTTATGTTTGGATTGAACTAGAAGAGTCCTTTTGATTTTGGACTTTTCCTCATAACTTTGTATGTAATATTCAAAACAAAAGAGAGATTGATATATGGATGGTTCAAATCTACCCCAAAAAAAAAAATCCCTATCATACGACGTTGGTGTTGCCCTTGTTATATAAACTATATAGTACTGTATTAGTTTTATACTTTCTATCTAAGGTCTCATCTGGTTGATCTTTCCAAGTTCATATTTATTTGAATATTTCCATTAATTAATTAAATATATTTGAACATAATTCGTACAAATTAAAATCACTGATAATATGCTGCTGTACATTTTGTTAAACTGCAATTAATGTACAAATTTTACAGATTAATTTGTAGTAAATCCATGAGAGTCGTACGGTGTAGAAGAAGTATCAATAAGAAAAGATTTTAAATGCTTTACGAATTCCTTTGGCTTTTCAAGATTAACTGCATGCCCTGCGTTTTTAATGGTTACCAGCCGAGCACTTTCTCCAATATGTCTAGATCATCATCATCACATGCCAAAACAATAATCAAAATGCATTAATTTTTTAATAATATAATAATTAATCATTAAATGAGATATTTTTGAATCAATTAAACACCTTTTCAATCTGTGCCCTAGTTCCAATGGAAATATCTGATCTTTTTCTCCCCATATTATTAATGTTGGCTGTTTTCAATGGAAACCCAAAAAAAAAAAAGGCAAATAGATAGATACATACATACGTTAGTAAAAAGAATAATATTTTAATATTTTCATCTCAGTGCAAATATGGTACTCATTTGCGGGATTATCAAATTTCTAAACTGGCTTTGGATTTATTGCTAAAATGAATTTTATATTGAGAATTAAAATGTAATTAAACCTTAAAACACGCATTGCTTTTAAAGCAAAAGTATTAGAGTATTATGAAAAACTTTTTTTTTTAAGAAATATTGAAAATTTCACCGTCAAATCACCCAATCCGACCTTAAACGGAGTTAGTAAAATCTATAATGGTCTCAGACACTTATAAGAAGTACATCAATTGATTCGAACTTATGACTTAACAATCAAATCATAAAACTTATATCATCAAGTGACGCCCCCTTGGAAGCCATGAGAAACTTTTTATAACTGCTTTTAAATTCAATGAAATTACTTATTACTCCAATTACATAATCCTCTAATAGATGGACACTATATCAATTAGAAAAGGGAAATTATATAGTATAATCCAAAACAGAAAAGGGAAATTAACTTGCCTGTGTGATGGTGGGAAGATTGGAAATTTTCCTATCATGGAGAATGGCTTGGATCAATTCCCTCTTCTCTTGTACATATTCTGTACACATTACCTGCATGCATGCATGGTGTATATTAAATAATATATAGTAAGCAAATTAATTAAGTGATGAGTATTAATTAACAGCAATAAGATGGAATTTACATGAATGAAATCAGCGAGGAAACAAGAAGGAACTCCTCTAATAGGCATGGAATTGACAAACGAAAATCTGATCAAATCCCTTAATTTGTTGGGCGTTTGGGGCACCAAAATGGTAGCAGCCTCCTCAATATCCTCAACTGGAAACAGACCTTTCTCCATATCATTCTCCTCTAAACAAACACCCGTACAACACAACACCACCTTCTCCAATGCCTCTGGATACCGAGCCGCCAAATTATACCCCACAAATCCTCCGTAGCTAATGCCTACCAAACTCATTTTCCTCACACCAACCACCTCCATTAACCTCATTAAACAACATGCTTGAAACGACTCCGTTCTTTCCGCCCTTGTACTGTGCGATTCTCCGAAGAATATCAGGTCCGGTACGTACACGTTAAATCCGGGCGTTAAGTGACGGAGAAACTCCCCGTATTGCCACATTGCGTTGGCTCCGAACCCATGGAGGAGGAGGAGGTTTGGTTTTGATGCTTTTGGGAATTTGGGCACCCAGCAGTGCATGACGGTGCCGTCCCCCAGGTCCGTTGAGATTGACTGTAGGCCGGCGTTGGAGAACGACTGACGGAAGAGCCAATCACGGGACGCCGTGAAGCTGAAACATCTACTCATTGTGAGGCCGAGATCTTCAAATCCAATTACGGGGTTTTTGGGATCTTTTTTCATTTCATTTTATTGCAAGACATGGGAGAGGATGACTAAAATGAAAAGCGTAACTATCGCAACTAATCAAAGCTTTTTGTTTGAAGAAAACACTACCATCAGTTACAATAGCAAATGATTTTAATTTTTATCTACAATACTTTGAAAGTATGCCCTGGATTAATTATTTAGTCTTCTGTAAGGTTCTTTCAAAATGTTATCTTTATATATTACTATATTGATATATAATTAATATGTATTATCATGTCAATATAATAATATTGATTTTTAATATATATATATATATATATAATAGATGTTGGCAACCAAAAATTACAAAGACTAAATGACGTCAGAAGGAACATCGAAAGTAATATCGTCCAACTAGGTCATAAACGAAACTCGTCCTAAATGATAGAAGTCAGGTCGCCTAATCAGCCTGTCAAACAAATCGTCTAGGCAGTCAGGTTGCCCAATCAACCAGGCAGCAACTGAACCCAGGAGTAGTTACGTTAACGTGACCTGACAGTTGAAGAAGGTGGGACGCGTTTCCTACAACAATCATGAATGGCAAATCACAACGCAGAGCACGATTCATCGGGTACCACGATCTTGAAGCACGACCATCGGTTACCACACAACCCAGCATTTACCAAAGGATTATGACACGACTGTAGTAGTTGTCATAGGTGGCAGATAAAGAAACGAGAAGTTGCAGAACATGGGATTCAACTGCACAAGCAGTTACGAGACAATTATTTTCACTATTATATAAGCTCAAAATCATGTTTAAAGAGAAAAGGACGAAAAAAATCAAAAGACTCTTATGAGCAAATGTTAGTTTTCTTTTATAGATTAATTGATTAGGATTGTGTGCTTACGTCCATTGGAGGTAGTTCTCAATAAAATTAGTCATCCATTTTTGGGATTTTGTTTCAAGAGGTTTGAACCTTAGACCTATCTCTCTGCATACTAAAAATTTATTGCGTCAATAATTTTTGGTGACCACAGTGGGAGGATTGATGAAGGAAATTGAGATGCCTTCGAAAAAGAATACTCGAACTGGATCAGTTACAGAGGAGTGTGGGATTGGAGTAAACCAACCAAAATCGCATCCCTGTTGTAGTGGATCATTTTGAGGAATTGGCATAATTAAGTCACTCTGAGACCATGAGGGAGTTGGATCCTAATGTGATGTGTTACTTGCTTAGCGATTTCACTCAAGATATGGTTGAACATGTTAGACTCCAGAACAATCATAATATGAATAAGTTTATTCTAACTTGCACTTTACATTGTAAAAAATATAGCTAAACATATGAGTGCGTTAAACGACCCAATGGTCAGATGCATGGGTGTAGGGGCTCTTCCCCAAGGAGGTATTGTGCCTCATATCATGTTACATGCATGGGGTAACAATGACCAAAATCATGATCAGTTCCATATGTGATCCGTGATTGAAAGCCAAAATGTTGAGACAAGTGATGACGTGCCGTTACGAAGGGCACCTACCTTAAGGGCACTGATACGAATTTGGATACGGAAAGACAAAACGCTCCCAAGATCCCGTAGACCCCAAAAAAACTTGTCCTTGAAAACCATTGGAGATAGCCTCAGAGGAATTTTACCAGCAAAAAGAACACCACAAAAGATGCCAACCATTTGATAAGTTTTTGTTCAATCACTAAACTTTGGAAATAAATTCTCAAATCTGCCAAGAGTTACTATGCACGCACAAAATAATGGGTCCTTCATTGAGAGTTGTTTTTGACTTTAAATAGTTACATGCTCAAACCCTAATAGAGCCAAAAGTTTAAAATAGCCTTAAACTATCCATTACCAACTAAAGCCCACAACTTCTAGTTCTTAAACTATTTTGAAACCCAAAAATAAATAAAAATTAAACTAACACAACTAATAAATAAAACGACATCCACGTTTGTTCCCTACATGCGAATAAATAATAATATATTGAAAATAAGACTAAATAACTGAAACCGATCAATGCTACTCCTTAATGACTTGGGTCAAATGTATAACTCTTGAACCCTCTTCCTTGAAGCCAAATTGGTCTCGAACGTGATTGTTCAATTCAGCTACATGATGTTGGGCTAGGCCTGCCATAACGTCTTTGATCTTCTGAGCTCCGTGTCTTGTAATTGATCCAACTGGTATATGGATTGGATCAATTGTGCTCTGGACCGAATCAGGTGTTGCTAGGTCACATCATCCCCTCCCTCTTGAAAATGATTCGTCCTCAAATCGATACTTGTATCAAAAGAGGACAAATAAGAAATATTAAATGAAGCAGAAACATTATACTCACCAGGTAGGACAAGCCTATATGCATTATCATTTATCCTTTCGATGACTTGAAAATGACCATCCCCCGAGGTTGAAGCTTGTATTTTCTCTGAGCTGGAAACCTCTCCTTACGCATGTGTAGCCAAACCCAATCACCAAGCTCAAACACCACGCGTTTACTGCCCTTGTTCGCATGAGAAGCGTACTGCTCATATTTCCGTAATATGTGTTCACTTGCTTTCCCATATATTTGTTTCATTAATTCTGCATTCTTTTTCCCATCTAAACCTATGCTTTCCTCAACAGGCAAAGGAACAAATCCAAGGGCATTAGTGGGTACACTACAAGAAAAAAGGCTTTTACTGATACTAAATTAGTGTCAGTAAAGGGTTTTACTGACACTATATAAATGTGTCAGTGTTGCCGCAGCCAGAAATCACTGACACTAGTTTCTAGTGTCAGTGATTCTTAGTGTCAGTAAACGTTAATACTGTAGTATCAGAAAATTATTGACACTTTGGTATCAGTAATCTCTCACACTATTTTAGTGTCAGTAAATTATTGACACTATATCATCAGTATTTAGTGATACTATAGTGTCAGTAAATTTTGTTACTGCAGTATCAGTATATCGCATATATTTGATTTTTAGTGTCAGTAATTATTGTTACTATAGTATCAATATCCGTCAATATCTTTTAAAATTTAAAAATCGTATTATTTCACAATTATATTTCTTATTTTTTGTAATTAAATTATCAAAAATATATATATATATATATATACCAACTCAATGAAATAAAAAACTAAAAAATTACATTTATATAAAATTCGCAATATAATAGATTAATCGTATTAATCAATTCAACAGTATCACATGATGAATACAAAAACTTCATAGACAATCTTTAAATAACATATATATATTTCAAAAACTACTCTTAAAGTCCCATCAAAATGTCATGCCCCCACCAAATTCATGATACTTGTTGAGAGCCTGCAACAATCCCCCAACAATATGATATCTGGCACAAAATCTGAAATTATAAACCAAATGTTAAGAATTAGATGGACTTCCAAAAGTATCAATCAGAACATGGAAAAACTTCATCAGGTAAAAAACTATCTCCAAGTTCATGTCTGATATAGAGAACATCGAGACACTGTTAATAGAATATTTTACATCATGATTGTTTTAACTTTCAAGTCTCAAAGCAATTTTACATCATGATTGTGAAAAATCTAATAAATATTTTAGTTTTTGTTCTGTTTCATCAAGGAATTTCCATTCAACTATGTTATTGGAACTTACGCTGTAGTCTCTTGTCCACCACCTTGCGACCCAGTGCTATAAAATAGCCCAGCAGGTTTGCCTGCAAGCTGTTGTGTTCTCCATAGACCACCAGTTGCATCTAAAAATGCTTTAAATTGAGCTGCCATCATTCCAAATCTTGTTGGGAAGCCAAAAACAAAGCCATCAGCCTCAGCAAGTTCGTTGGGTGTAATGATAGGTATATCACTCTTCGGTGGTGCACTCATCTTACCAAGCACCTCCTCAGGCAGTGTCTCAGAGACCTGTACCACATAGCTTCTAAAGTCAGGTATCGTTATCAACTACGACATGCTATTAATGTAATAGAACAGGTAAGAAAAACCATAAGAGAGAAAATATGAAGGAGCAATTCTTCTGGGCTGTGAAACAAGATAAATGTCAGAAACAAGGATTATGGATTAACTTTGATGACTAAGTTAGGCGGGATGTTAAGAAAGGACATTGGGACAAACAGAGTTACGTTACTATGTTAAATTTCAAAGTTTGCAACTCATGGAAAATTAGCAGCAGAAAATTATAACTTTGAAGCAGATATACTTGGGCCACTTGCCCACAACAATAGATATCAAAGCAGATATACTTGGGCCACTTTACAGCACTTTTTGAAGAAGCTCGATTAACTCTACCAAGATCACTCGCCAGAGTCACAGTTGCTGCTTCATCATCAGCTTCACTTTCTGACCCATAACCAGCCCTTGAGAAAATTAAAGGAAAAATATCAGTGAGAACCAAAATAAATAATGAATACCCTACAGTAGTGTGGCACTTCCAACCTTGGGGAGAAAGGGAGTTCAATTTAATTTCTGTTTGCACATGGAGAATTGTGTTGTTGTACATGGTATGTTAAAAAACGAGTTAAAAGCTAGAATAGAATAATGTGGCATTGAAACATCACAACCAAGGAAGGAACACAATCTAAATTCTAAAGAGAGCATTCTTATTCTTATCCAAGAAAGAGGATAACTCGGCCAGGAAATTCATGCTAGAACTACATGCCCAATTGATTATAAAGGCAAATTATAAACCTTCCTAAGTTGCATCTCCAAGTTTCCAACAATAACACAACATAATAACTGGTGTTTCATATTTATGAACCAAAATTAATGATCTTCAGACTAAAAAAAACTAAAACAAATCAACAGATCTGACACAACTCTAATTAGTTCTTAAACTTAAGACATCTATGCTAATTGATACACAATAAATAGATGGTAAAAAATGCCCCTATTATGCTGACGTGGTTGACTAGAATGCAGAGGAAAATTGGATAAACATATATATAATATAAAGGAGCGTGGAAACTTACTTGGTAACAAAATCACTCACATCTTGGAGACTTCTGATATCTGGGACTTGATGGTTCTGCACAAATTTCCTAAGTCTACGAGAAACACCCACAGGTTGTAGTGTAATAGAATAATGCCTAAAATCAATGAGTTTTGTGTCTTTATTGTAATTAAGCAACACAAGTCTTTGGCAAGTAGAAAGCTTGACCTGAGATATCAGATAAAAATATATTAAAATCAGGATCAATAGTCAGCCTTTTGGCATTATAAATTATATTGTTTGTAACTGAACCAAAATTCTTTGTAAGAGATCCTTTAAGTCCAAGAACTGTAAACAAAGCTAGAAAAGTTTAAGCAAGAAAAGACACTTGGGAACATCAATTTGGAAGAGGGTAGTATGAAATCTAGTCCAGTAGACTATGGCCAAAATACTATCTCCAGACAAATGGAAATAGACAAAAGATACAGGGCATGCCATACAGCTTATTATACTATGTTTAAAACAAAAAAAATGAACAACTTGCATCAAATAAAAGCTAAAATGGGTTAACTTTTGGAAAAAGAGACTCCTAAAGAAACACTTTCCAAATTTCCAGGTCTTGTAGAAAAATAATCAGATTAAAAAAAACCACTAATTTTTTGCCTCTAAATAATAAGGAATTAATGTCATATTCAACTACTGATCAATAGACAAGACATAACTAATAATAAACACCAGCCAATTGAAAATTTTACATTATGCATTATTTTCATGCATATAACTGACCTTAGAAGTGTGATCACCATAGAAGGTGCAGACAGCAGCTCCATTTTCGTGTCTTGAAGTTAACATCATCTTCCTCACATACATTGCAAGTGAAGTTGTGTGACTAACAGGTAAAAAATTAAAGCACAATTTGAGAAGAATATTCAAATCTGGGGCACAAGTGTTAAATTCCTATAAATGGAACTGAAAGCATCTGAAGATAGATTGCTTCCCGCTGCTGCATAGTTCTTCACCTGCACAATAATTTTATTAAATTTCAATTTATAAAATAAAATTGGGTAATTAAAATGAAGAATAAAAAATAAACCCTAACACCCAACTTAATTGATCGAACGAAAGAATCTGAGCCAGAGATTCTTTCATCATATTCTTTCACCTAATTTTTCCAGCCTTTCGATTCACTACCCATTCTCTCTTAAATAAAGCTCGCCCTCGAGCCCTGGGTAGGTCGGCCGGGTCTTTCTTTGCCTGTTGTTCTGTTCCCGCGTGAGGGCGTTTGTCGCGCCACACCAGCTCTTCTTTCCCCATCCTCCGAAGTTAACCTTGAATCTCCCCTCCAGATCTTACCACCAAACTGACCTTCTTCATCAGATTCTTTTGCACATGCACGGAAACCACCACCACCGCGGCCTTTCTATGTACAGCACAAAGCTGCAGTGAGGCTCGGTTATGGGTCGCGGCTCAAGCGATGGATGGTGAGATGCAGAGATGGTGAAGGTCTGGTCGACTGCAACTGCGAGAGGCGGCTGGAGTGGAGAGAGTTTAGGGTTTAAACTTTAAATTCGTTTGAGAGAAAGAAGAGAGGCTAGGTTTAGTCTTTAGATTTTTTAGTTTTTTACTTTTTAATTTTTAAGTTAAACTTAAATTACTAATATATCCTTATACACTTAATAAATATTTGAAAATTTTAAGGGTAAATTTGTAATAAGGTATCATTAATTTACTGAGACTAAATTTACTGATACTCTAGTGTCAGTAATATATGCGAAAAACGTCACTTCCGCGAGGTGTTGGTTCGACTCCAGACAACTACGCGTTTTTGTTTTTTTTTTTATTTCTTACTGATACTATTGTAATAGTAATTACTGACACTAAAATCGCTGATACCATAGTGTCAGTAATTATTGATATTTAAGTGAAAAACACGGAAATAGGCCCATTTACACGTCGTTTCTGACACTTTTAGCCTAGTGTCACTAACCTTAGTGTCAGTAAAGGCCTTTTTTCTTGTAGTGGTAAATCCATATACAATTTCAAAAGGTGAATATGGAGTAGAAGAATGAATGCACATATTGTAGGAAAACTCTATAAATGGCAAACACTCTTCCCATGATTTTAAATTCTTAGTGACTATGGTACGAAGCAATTGAGTCAAGTTTCTATTAACCACTTCTTTATGCCCATCCGTTTAGGGTGACACGTAGTAGAATAAAGTAATTTGGTGCCTAACTTACCTCACAAAACCTTCCAGAAATGACTTAAGAATTTGACATCTCTATCAGAAACTACTCCTAGGAATCCCATGTAGTCGTACTACCTCTCTAAAGAATAAGTCTGCTAAGTTAGTGGCGTCATCAATTTTATGACATGCAATGAAATGTGCCATTTTGATAAATCTATCAACCACTACTAAATCCAGAGTTAATACATGCAGCATATATATCATAAAAATCCACATCACATGCATATAACTCTTTAGTAAATTGAAACCCTTAAGTAGAACATATCTGCGCGACAAGGCATCTGCAACTACATTTTCCTTACCTTGATTGTAGCGAATGACGTACGAAAATGTCTCTACAAACTCCATCCATCTAGCATGCCTCTTGTTCAGTTTTCCTTGTCCCTTAAGGTGTTTCAAACTCTCATAATCTGTGTGTATCACGAACTCCTTAGGCCATAGGTAATGTTGCCAAGTCTCCAACGCTCGCACAAGTGCATACAGTTCCTTATCATACGTGGGATATATCAAAGCTGCCTCATTCAACTTCTCACTAAAGTACGCAATAGGTATTTTCTCTTGCATCAATACCGCCCCAATACCGATGCCACTTGCGTCACATTCTATCTCAAAGGTGCTCTTAAAATTAGGTAGTGCAAGGACTGGTGCACTGCATAACCTTTCCTTGAGTGTCTGAAATGCACTCTCTTGAGCCTCACCCCACTGAAATCCAACAGTCGTCTTGACTACCTCAGTCAAGGGTGCTGCTATGCTATGAAATCCTTCACAAAACGCCTGTAGAAACTTGCTAATCCATGAAAACTTCATACCTCCGACACTGTGGTAGGTGGTGGTCAATCTCTAATCGCTTTAAATTTCTCCTCGTCTATCTCTATGCCATTTGCAGTAACTATAAAATCGAGAAAAATGACTATATCCATGCAGAATGTGCATTTCTTACAATTAGAAAATACATTTTCTTTTCTTAGAATATCAAGCACACTTTTCAAATGACCTACATACTCATCTAAAGATTTACTGTATACTAATATGTGATCAAAATAGACCGCTACAAACTTCCTTATATATGCACGTAACACATGGTTCATAAGTCTTATAAAAGTACTAGGGGCGTTTGTTAAACCGAAAGGCATCACTAACCACTCATACAACCCATATTTAGTTTTAAAAATGGTCTTCCACTCGTCACCCTCTCTCATACGAATCTAGTGATATCCACTCTTAAGGTCAATTTTACTAAAAATCTTAGATCCATGCAGTTCATCTAACATATCATCTAGCCTAGGAATGAGATGTTGATACTTTACCGTGATATTATTGATGGCACGACAATCCACGCACATACGCCATTTCTCATCCTTCTTAGGCACTAATAACACCGATATTGCACACGGGCTCATACTCTCTCGTACGTAACCCTTCTTCATCAGCGCCTCGACTTGCCTCTGAAGTTCCTTTGTCTCCTCAGGATTACTCTTATATGCGGGTCTATTAGGAATGACAGCTCTATGCATGAAATCAATATGATGTTCTATCACTTGAATGAGTGGGAGCCTATTAGGGATGTCCTCTGTGAGCACGTCTTCAAATTCCTACAAAAGAGATGAAATAGAAATAGGAAGTGAATTATTAGTGTTAGTAAGTAAAGAAAAATGTTGTGTGTATTTATACACTAGCAACAACATGAGTTTGCTAGCTTTGTAGGCTCTCATCACTTCTCTCTCACCTAAATAAAAACTTTTTTTCACTCTCTCTTTCTTCTTACTCTCTCATTCAGCCCCCTTTCTCTTGGATTTACTCTCGGCTCTAATCCTGGTGTTTCCCCCACTCTCAGGTTTAGATCCAATGTTCTCACTATTATCACTCTTACCCCCCAAAGATGATGCTTCTCTCACACTCTCTCTCTCTCTTTTTCTCTTTCCAACTGTAATTTGACTTGATCATTATGGACCTATCTTGGTGTCAAATGGTATAATGTAATGGGCTTGCCTTTATACTGGAATGAATATTTATTTTGAAACCCAATATGTATCACCTTCCTATCAAACAGCCACGGCCTCTCGAAAGTATATGGCCGGCCTGCATGGGTATCACATCACACAACACCTCATCCGTGTAAGGTCCAATAGTAAAAGTCAACAATACCTGCTTGGTCACTCTGACCTCACAACGCTCATTAAGCCATTGCAACTTATATGGCTTAAGATGTCTTAAACATGACAATCTCGTCTTACAACCAATGTTATGCTAGCCACGTTGGTGTAACTACCCCCATCTATGATCATAATACATGATTTCCCATTCACACTACACCTAGTATGGAAAATATTCTCTCTATGCTGCTCGGTCTGCTCCTCGACTGTATGTACTTTCAATGCTCTCCTAGACACAAGCGACATGTTATCTAATGGGTATGCTGCTCCCTCATCATCATTAGCATCCTCTAACGCAGGCATCTCATCTTCCACCTCCCCATCTGTGGAATCGATATTACCATCATTCTTCATTATTAATGTTCATTTATTGGAGCACTTCGATACATAATGTCCCATACCTATGCACTTAAAACACTTTACCTCATTGGATTTTGGAATCACCACTTCAGACTTCACCTTAACTCTATCTGTCTCCACTTATTTTCCCTTACCGCTATCGGCTTTGGGCTTATAGAAACCCTCATCTCTCCACTCATTACTATGACACTTCTTTTTCCAAGAAGAAGTTCCATGTGCAGTATATCTAGATGCATATTTCTTCTTCAACTGTCTTTCTACCTTGATCGTCATTCTCCACATAATGATGTAACTCAACTACACCCGCAATCTTCTTATTTAATCCTCCTAAAAACTGAGCCATCGTGGCTTCTCTATCCTCCACCACATTCGCCATAATCATTGCTACCTCCATCTATGTATGATAATCCTCAACAGTCTTCGACCCCTAATACAAATATTGTAGCTTCTGATATAACTCTCTGTAATAGTGGCTGGGAATGAACCTTCTACGCATGAGAGCCTTTAACTCCTCCCAAGTCCTCTCATGTTTCCTACTCCTATTAGTTACCAACTGATCCCACCAAATCACCGCATAGTCTGTAAATTCAATTGCAGCCAACTTCAAATTCTTCTCATCAGAATACCTATGATAATCAAAGAGCAGCTCGATCTTTATCTCTCAGTCCAAGTACACCTCTAGATCATTTCTGCCGTGGAAAGATGAATTTTTCATCTTGATACTGCCTAGGTCACCATCAATATCCTTTCTCCTACCATGATTCTCATGTCAGGCTCCCACCGGTAGTCAAAATTGTTGGGTTTATATTAAGTCCCAAAGATCAATTTCAAGCAATGAAACATATATGTGAATACTCGTAAAAGCATGGCGGAATAATACTTACAACGATCGGTTGTGGCGACGCGAGGAACAACAAAACTTCAAGCTTTTCATCCATGTGGCTCTCGGCTTTCTGCTCCATTTTTGCTCCTCCATTTTCGGCCATGGTGTCCTCCAAGCTCCAAGCTTTGGGTTGTGTATTCCATGCTCATGAAATTAGTTCCCTATCACCTTAGGATGACCCTTAAAGCGTGTTAGCACTCCAGAAATTTTGCCACAAAATTCCCTTATGCTTCTTCTTCATTCTCGGCTTTGGCAGAAAATTAGAAGAAGAAAATGCCCTTTGGGCGTGAGAGGAGAAGAGAAGAATGAGAGAGTGAGATGTGTTAGGTGGTTAAAAATTGTAAAATGATTTTCCAAAAATCTAATACAAATTTTCACTTTCAAAAAGTCAATGCATTAAAGCCACAACCACCTCCATCACTATTCACATCAAAAGTGACTAGACATCACTTCACTCAAAGTGATGTGACTTCCATCACTTGATTGACTAGTGATTTGACGCTTGATGTGACTTGTGGGCCGCACTTTAATTCGAAATGCGAGTGCGCCCGCAAACACTCCCGGGCTCGAGTTCGCTAATTCCAAATTAACGAATTTTCCGTTGCGACGTAATTAAATAATTATGCCTAGCAAAATTACTATTCACATCACAAACGAATTAATTCTAAATTAACTCGTTCGCCCGAATTAAAATCTAATTTTAATTCCGCGTCGAAATCCAATTTTGTATAATATATTGAATATATTATTTTATCGATTAATTCCAAATTAATCGTTCTCTCTCTTTTAATAATATTTTATCCCAGATAAAATATCTCCGCAATTAATCCCAGATTAATTTTCTCTCTCTATTAATTAATCCCAGATTAATAAAGTGCGAGTCATACGTCATCGGTGAATCTTCGGGAACCGACCCATGAGATCCCCAGATATGTTGGCAGTAAATTCGGTTGTCGGACTATCCGAACACGTACGTACCTAGTACTATGTTTATACCGATTTACAAGACATGGTTGGCTTCTAGCAAAGCACCGTGCCTACCCAATTCTCCAGAAATATTCTTACTGGAATATGTGATCTATATCAGACGTAGTATACGTAGTATTGCGTATTTCGATCCAGTATCGGATGTCACGTGCAAGGCCTGGGGCTGAAAATGTGTCTGCCCCGTACGAAGCACATATCAGATCTCTGGTAACTAGTCTCTATAATCGGATAAACATGACCTAGTCATAATATCCCGATAGCTGCAGCATATAAGAGAACCAGTTCCGTATCCTACGTGATCATCATCTCCACTATGACTGGAGTGATACTTCCATCTCGACATCACACCCAATACATTACGATTCTCAATATACCCAGAATAGGCGTACACATAACCGGTTAAAGCCCTGGACGACCAAAACCAAAGTATATTGATTGTCGCAAGTATTAGCGGTGCAAGTCTCAGGTTAAGACCAAATACACCTACCCTGATTCGGACTTCCATAAACACATAGTCATACTACCAATGGAATTCCGAGGGGTCTATCCAGAGCGAAGCAGTTTCCGTACCATCGGTAAACACAACCTCCTATTACACTTGCATGAGTATCCTATACCTAAATATATGAGAACTATACCGTTATGCTCCCATAACACGCACAAGTGCAATACTAGTCTATTCCGTATTATCGATGTCCAGTCTCGATAATACTACGACTAGGGATATTTAATGATTAAACCTTCGTGGATTGATACTGTCTCATATCATCTCAATCCGGAACTAATCATATGGACCTTTTATCATTTATACATCTTGGTAATCTAATTACAAATGATAAAATAGCAATTTCCTTTGTCACATAGTTAATTTGTACAACAACACCATGATCTGTACAAATAGTGATGCTATGGGTCATAACTGTCCAAAAATCTCCCACTTGGCCTATAGCCAATCACTCAAGTGTCCTACACCCGAACTATGTACGGTTCGCTCAAACTTCTGCTGAGGAAATGCTTTCATCCGCGGATTTGCATGATTATCATCTGATGCGATTTATTCGATCATCACATCGCCACGATGTATGATCCGAACGAATCAGATGAATATCGAAGTATATATCTGGATCGTTGATGAGACCATTAATTCTTTAGCCTGTGCTGTAGCCTAGCTCAGCTGCTAACAGAACTATATCTAATCTAATTATATTATTATCAATCCAGAAGGCTTCTATTGCTGCCTCACCTGCAGCAATAATCCACTTGTGTTGTTTATTCGGTAACAGTATCTTGCATGGAAGATTTCCAGTTCACTGTTCCGTTATTCAAACTTTATAGTACCATTATTACGACTTATAGTCGTTTTATCGGTTAGGAAACTTGCAACGGTGAACCCAGTCACTTCAAGTTCTCATTCTCCATAGAATAAGAAGGCATCCTTAGTTCCTCTAAGATACTCAATGATGTTCTTAACATCAATCCAGTGACTATAACCTGGATTGGCCTGATTGTGAATCTATATGCTCAAAGCATATAAGACACCAGGTCGCGTACATTTATTTCATTGTACGAGTTCTCAGAGAGTATTAACAACTTTAAATCTATCTCAGTAGATCTTTATTCCTAGAATAAAGGTTGCCTCTCCCAAGAATTCTACGGAGAATTTTCATGAAAGCCAAGCTTTCACCGATTTTATTATGGGAATATCATTTCCAAGAAATGATATGTCATCATTACTTATTTAGGACATTCACTATCAGTGCGCTCCCATTAACCTCCTTATATACACAATAATCATTTTCGTTTTTGAATTAAATCATATACCATTATGATTAAATCAAAATGATAGTTCTAAGAACGTAATGCTTGCTTCAATCCATCCATGGATCGAATTAACTTGCAAACCTTGTTTGCTCGTTTTGGTATGAAAAAACCTTCAGGATGTTGTAAACATCCTCCAAAAGGTTTCCATTTAAGGAAAACGATTTTGACGTTCCTGCTGCCATATTTCATAAATGTAACATGCAGTATCAGCAAGCATTATCCAAATGGATTTAACCATGGCAACAAGTAAAAGGTTTCGTCGTAATCGACACAATGTTGATAACGATACCTTTTCGCTACAAGCCTAGCTTTGTACGTTGGTATGTTGCCTTCCATGTATGTCTTCCTTGAAGACTGATATAGTACCAATAGGCACAATGTCTTTCGGTACAACAACTAGTATCCAAACTTAGTTGGTTTACATGGAATCCATTTCGGACATCATGGCAATTTGCCATAATAGGGAGTCGATAACTTGTATCACTTCCTCATACTTAGTCAGTTCGTATTCTCAATAAGATTGACATCTTTATGAGGTGAGATCAGAAACCCATACCTCCCAGGTTGTTTTCTGACTCTCTCCGACTTACGCAGTTCTTGTGTATTCGAAGATTATTGGTATAGTTTCATCCTAGATGAACTATTTGTGTTCCATTAAGGAATCAGTGCCTGGAACAGTATTACTCCGATTTTCATCGAGTTTTACTTTCCTCCCACTTACCACTGCATATAGGTATTCCTCTTAGGAAAACCGCATGGTGAGCAACAATTAAATTGTTCTCTTGTGAGTTGTATAAGTACTATACTTTGGTTTCCCTAGGATAACCCACAATAAGGCACTTATCCGATTTGGGTTTTAGTTTGGTATCATCCAAACATATGCCTTGCATACCCAAATCTTCAGGAATGAGAAAACCCAGTTTCTTTCCTGTTCATATCTAATACGAAGTCTGTCTAACAGATTTTTATGGAACCTTATTCAAAATAAGTTCTGCACTGTTTATGCGTATCCGTTGAAGGAAATGGTAGCTCAGAGCGACTCATGATTAACCTTATCATGTCCAACAAAATTCGGTTTCTCTGTTCGGACACACCATCAAATTGACGTGTTCCGGGAGGAGTCCTCATTGAAAGAATACTATACTCTTTCAAGTATATGAGAAACTTATTGCTTAAGTATTTTCATCATGGTCTAACCGTGATGGTTTAATACTTTAGCCGATCTGTTTGTCTACTTCGTGTCGAAACTCTTTTGAATTTATCAAAAGTTTTCGATTCATGTTTCAAAAGAAACACATAACCATAACGCGATGCCACATCCGTAAAGGTCACAAAACATTCATATCCACATCTAGCCTAGCTAGACATAGGCCCACTAACGTCACTATGAACGGGGGCTAACAGATCGGTGGTACTTGCACTTTTACCAAGTAAGAAGTGTTTTAGACACTTTGCCCGATAAACTAGATTCGTAGACATTATTTGAATGATATCAAATCTGTCCTAGTATCCACTCTTCGAAAGTGTGGATAAACGAGTCTTGTTAATTGTGTCTCATACAACAATGCCACATATAAGTCTCAACTTTTGAGCTATTTGTTTGTCATGTTATATGTTTGAGATTTATTTATATTCAAAATATAAATACTGTTATTCACATCTAATGTGTTTATCTCAATATCATCTTTATAAAATGAAACACTTTAGTGTTCTAGAATATAAAGGTATACCCGTAACAGGTTAAACCCTGATATAGAGATAATGTTTCTAGTCAAACTAGTTACATTGTAACAGTTTCCTAATTTAAGTACACACCATCCGAAAGGTAGTTCCTAAACTTAGGTTTCTACGGTTAAAACAGCGACTTTCGTCCCGTTTCCAATTCACGGATAAATCTCAACTGAAGTCAGTATCCTGCTTATCAGCAGATTCTGCATACCAGTACATATTTATGTACCACACTCAGTATCTAAAATCCAATTTTAATACTAGTAGTGAACATGTTTATAACAAACATATTTGAAGTCGGAGCCTTGCCCGTCTTCAATTCCTTCATGTCTGCTTGTCCATACGGCAGTCACACTTCAGTGACCCCATTTGCCACAATTAGGTAGACATCTTGGGATATGTCATTTTTCTTCCTAGAAGACTATGATGATTTTGCCTTTGCCCCTTTTCCACACCCCAAAAGCCTTTGGCCAAGCCTTGGCCTTCTAGAATATCGAAGTAAGATGCGCCTTGCGCTTCTTGCCTTATTGCAAACTTTGGCTTTGTCTCATTGAGTATAGCCATTAACTCTCCAAGAGTTTACTAGTGCAATTTTTACTTCTAAGATCTAAGAATAGATCTATGAGGATCCTTCAATTTCATTATCATACTAATAAGAAATTAAGGAGTCTTTTTGGCAAGCATAATGGATTAAACACTAAAGTTATCATCACATGAATATTCCAAATATCATGTTCTACTATTTGCTTAACTCCGAGCTTAGGCCTAAGATGTTATTTTATCAAATAAAGTAACTTCTTAGTTTTCAGGACTATCCTGAATGTTATATTCCCAATTTGAAAATTAAAGTCGTTTAAATATATTTTCACCCAGGATTATGTTTTAAACACTAATCTTTCAATTATCTTGATTCTAATAGTCCAACTATTTAATCAACGATTTTAGGTACTATTGATTATAATGATTACTATAGTCTAACTATATAATCAACTATAATTTAATTGATTAAATTCAATTATATTGATTACTATAATCCATTTATAAAATCAACTATGAATTAAAATTAGTTAATTCAAATATATTGATTACTATAATCCAATTATATAATCAACTATAAATGAAATAGTTTGAATACAGTCCAACTGTTTATTTAAAACAACGATTAATTATTAGTCCAACTAATATATTAATTTACATATTGACGAAAAATTTGATATGAGCGTGTATGGCAAGTAACTAAACGAATATTGTAAATTTAATACTTTCCTCCCACTATTTTTCGGCGAGCCTCTAACCCTCTATTGAGTACTCGGGAAACTGACCGGTGCTTACACACGCGTATAATGCAAGCGCACGTATCGTTCAAGTAGTATAAAAAATATCGATCCCACGAGGACTTAAAACCTTTGCTATTAATTTTTTATGAGGTCAAATGTTTACAAGTATCTAATAGATTGATTGTTTGATTGGGTGGTGACTTTAAAACTTAAAACAAGTAAATAAAATTTCTTGAAAGTAGATTGAAGAAAATTCAAATTTATAAAACTATCTAGGGTTGTGAATCCTTCCAATATCTATTAAAGATGAAGTGGTTATCTTACAGTTGGGTAATATATTAAATTATTAACCTGGAACACTAAATTATGTAAAAGCCTCTTCCGATGGTCGATTATAAATACCCAGTATAACCCAATTGAACCATATGTCTATGTCAACCAAATTACATGGATTCATTAAGTTTAAGTTCCAATTATGGCTACCCCCGCCCGAAAGGTATATTCCTATCCTGTAAGGAAATCTATTAAAGGGTTATCTATCATCAAGGAAGATCGTGGGCTATTGAGTCTAAGGTCTTTAACCTAAAATCCCTTTTCCAAGTTCATTTTAAGTTTACCTAATCAATTTTATTAATGGCCAGTTAATAAAAAGCATTAAGATTAAGACTCAATAAATAAACCTTTATATTACCCAAGCTATAATCTAACCCCTTATAAACCGGTGATATTAGATTTCATCACAACCCCGATAACTGGCTTAGTTATGACACATATTTACGGGTAGTAAAAATTTAAATAAAATAAAAGACAAAGTAAAATACTGAAAAGTAAATTGCTGAAAAGTAAAAAAAGTAAAAAGTAAAAGTAAAAAGTAAAAAGTAAAAAGTAAAAAGTAAAAAAATAAAAGTAAATTACTGAAAGTAAATTGCTGAAGAGTAAATTGCTGAAAAGTAAATTACTGAAATTAAATAAAGTAAAAGTACAATAAAAGAAAATGCTGGGGGTTAGAGGATCAACTTTTACTATTTTAGATATCTCCCTTAATGTAATATATTAACTTTACGTGATAATTATCAACCAGCCATAAATGCGGTATTCTGATTAAGTCAAATTAATAATTAATTAACAACCGACCAACCAGGCGGTATCCATACTTAGTCAGGTTAAAACCAATTTATAATTAATTACCAACCGGCCAATATAGCGGTATCCTCATTAAGTCAAGTTTTAAATAGTTTATATATTATAATTAAGGGAGATTAATCTAAATAGCAATAATAAAAACTTTACCTTTCACCCCAGCAAAGGGGAATTACCTCCTCATTGCTTGAAAAATAAAAACTGCAAAAGTAAAGAAATGAAAGGATTGTGCGTAAAAGTAAATTGCGGAAAGTAAAAACTGAAAAATAAAGAAAAGAAAGTGCGAAAGCGGAAATTAATTACTGAAAGCTGTAAATAAACAAACAAGATACAATCTTCTTATTTATTCTTTAGGAATTTCAAAGAAGAAAGTATGAATTTTACAAATGAAATGGATTGGTATTTATAGGCAAAATTTTGCCTTCATCAAATCATCCATCAAATTCTCCACCAAATCCATTATTAATTTCTCCACTAATTACTCCACCAAATTCATTATTAATTTCTCCACTAATTGCTTATCATGTTTGGTGATGATTTGATAATTTTATTATTTATTTATTTATTAATTTAGTTTTTTGATTTGAAAATGATTGAAAATGACTTTAATAATTACACACAACGCACTTTTGGATGGTTCATCAATTTCGGTCATGAAATATTCAGAATTCGAAAATATTTTATATTTCAAAGTTGTAGATCTTTGCGTCTTCTTTACTCTGGAACTTGAATCAGCTCAATCCGATATTAGAGTAAAAAGTTATGACGAAAATACGACAGATGTGAAAAATTGGAATTTCCAAAACTGCACTTTGTCAAAAACGCCCTTTCAAGTTTCCAATCTCCAAAATTAAAATATCAAGTCCAATAATTGCCCTTATTTGACCCATATTTCGTCCTAAATGATTTCATTGAGACCCGATATTATTTTATCTGTAAAATAAACTAAAACACATCAAAACGTTCATCAAACCCGAGAATCTAAACAAAATATTAAGTTAAAGGAGCGGTAAATATTGATATATTTTCCGCTCATCACACCCCCAAACCTAACATTTTGCTAGTCCTCGAGAAAAAAAAAAAATTAAACTAAGCCACTTTCGTAGGGATCACGGTTGCATTTAGCGTATGCAACAAGCCTTTAAACCCCTAGGTATCCCTAGTGGACGAGTTGTAGTCTCGTGAGGGTTTACAGTAATGATACCCACAAACATTTTACAAAAGTAAAAAGGTAGTGAATCTAATGCACACAAAAGCAAAAATACAAGAGAAAATAGAATAAAGAAGTTAGTGACTAATCAGGTGAAACTTCTACTCCAAGTTACTAGTTGTTGTGTTTCTTTCTAAATTACTGAATAAGTAAATTCTCCGTTATTTGCCTATCTCCATATACACAGCCAATAAAATATTAATCAACTCATTTTTGCCCACAACAGTCACAAGTGCAGTTGATAAGAGAGTAATATTTTTGTTCTAAAGTTTTATCAGAATTCACATTTTTTTTGTAGTAATGGAATAATTTTTCTGATTTTTTCTTTGATTTTTTATTTATTTATATACAATATCTTCCGTCTATATAGCGAGTGTTGGGTCGGTGGCTCCCAAACCAGTTGGCTTTAGGGCACCAGGTGTTAAGACACCCCTACGGACTTAATTACTCAGACTTCAGATATATATATTTTTGCAACATCCTTGATCCATGTAGCGAGCTTTGGGCCAGTGACTCCCAAACCAGTTGGCTTTAGAGCACTAGGTGTTAAAACACCCTTACAGACTTAATAACTCGGATCTCAGACGTTTTTTTTTTTTACTCCATCACTTGTTTTTTGAGATGCTTCATCTAATTAAACTAGAGCACTGAATATTACAAACTTTTCAATTATAGCTAATGTCTGTATGTTTCTATGTATGTTGATAATACCTGTCAATTGAGCATATGAAGATCCATTTTAGTCCGTTTTATGGAGAATTTACAAATTAAATAATTTAAAATGAAATAAACAAAAATTAACTTGTTTCGAAATAGGTTTGAGATACGTCTCAGGAGTGGAAACTCCTTACTCAGCTATCTCTTACCAATTTCACCTTTTTTTAGTCAAAATAAAAACACAAACGCAAAGTATTTTTGTAATTTTCGAAAAATTTTGAACTAAAAATAAAAACAACACACAACTAAAACAAGGTACTAGTCAATTAATTCCCTCCCCCAAACCTAAATGAGACATTATCCCCAATGTCTTAAACAGTAGAAGAAGAGTTTAGAAGATAATACCTGGTTAACCGAAATTCTACAGGAAATTAAAGGCTAAGATCCAGATTAATCCGACGCCTCTTACCACGATCGTCCTCGGACCAATTTATCTTTGAAAGGATAGGGTCAACTTGTGGTTCATAGGCTAAGATTTGGTCAATTAGATCCGGAGCAGTTCTGGCAGTAAAAAGGAGTTCTTTTAAAGGTTTTGACACAAACCCATTTCTTCGAGCATCATCAAGAAATACACAAAGAAAATCATAAAATCCTTCAACGTTGTACAGTCCAAGCGGTTTTTGGTGTATTTCAGGTTCGCCCAAGATAACACTGTAAAAATTTCCTCCAATGTACCCAAGCCACCTGGCAAAGCAATAAAAGTATCAGCACAGTTAATCATTTCTACCAATCGTTCAGACATACCTGACACGATCAGTTCCTCTCCGTTTGATGGTTCAATAAGATTTGCCTCCGCCAAGAGTTTTGGGATGATTCCCAATACATGAATGCCTCCTTCCTGTACGGCTTTTGAAACGATCCCCATAAGTCCAAGATTGCCACCGCCATATACTAAGTGCATATACCTTGCAGCTAATACTCGACCCAAATCCTGTGTTGCAGCTACATATTATGGTTTAACACCAACACTAGTACCGCAAAACACACAGATGTTTTCAATTCGTCTTCTTGAAGTGGCTTCCATGTTTTACTCTGGATGCTTTCAAATGTACAATGATGAGTTGAATTTATAACACCTGAAAAGGGTGAGTAACAATAATAGCACTAGTACCTTCCAAATGACAATTATTAGTTAAACAGTATAATGAATCGTGATAGTCAAAAAGGTCTGGATTCTGTCGGAGAAAATAAAAGAAAACAACAAAACAAATCACAATTATTAGGAAAAGACAAAGAGATATAATATGTACAAGAAAAGTAGCGGCTTGATTGACGTCTATGCGTCAGGGACAAGCTTCCCATCCAATTTTTTTATAAATTGGCAAATAGGGTATTTTTGAGTCAGATTCCCGAGACTTAACAGTTGTCTTTCCTTTTGGAATTGTGCGTATAACACACGAATCTCGTGATACACACATCCACTGGGATGCGTCTCAAGAGTTTTAGATATGTCATCCAAAGACTCCTTACTCAAGCCATCCCTAATGAAGTTAATCTTATCTTCGCGGTTATCAGACACCATTCCTAAAGAACGACAACAAGTATTACAAAACATGCGAGCACATTTATAAAAAACATAAATTCTTTTGGCTCTTTTCTTTTTAGCATATGTGCTCCTTCCTAAGCTAGGCAGATGTGAAAGAAAAGAGTCAGAAGACTCACCTGCCAATCGGACCCGTGCTTCAATAATCTAACGAATGTCAATAGGAATACCTTTGATCATCAGTAGTCTCATCCGTTCCAAGCGAGCTTTGTAGACTTTCATCAGAGATTTTTGAGGGAGAGAAGGAAATTGCTTGTGAAGTTTTGCGAGAACTTCTTCCATCCTGAAATGTCTTAATCTGCAAAAACTAAACACACAAAATTAAATCACACCAAATCACAATATATACACAAATTGCATGGGTTGCCTCCCTGCGAGCGCTAAGTTTAAAGTCGTCAGCTAGACGTGACTTCTCGAACGTTAAGCTGGATCTGAAAGTGTGACACTTTCTTTTTGTCGCTCAAATGATTCTCCCCAGTAGTGCTTGACACGCTTGTTTTTAACCTTGAAAGTTTTGTTGGAGTCAGGATCATGTATCTCAACAGCTCTGTCTTGTAAAACCTTGGTGATCACAAATGGACCTGACCACCGTGATTTTGGCTTCCATGGGAAGAATTTCACCCTTGATTTGTTTAACAGTACCTTCTGCCCTGGTTCCAGTTGTATGCGCACTAACTTCTCATCATGTCTTTTCCTTGACTTTTCCTCGTACAATTTGGCATCCTCAAAAGGCTGTATGTGAAATTCCTCCAATTCATTGAGCTGGTGGAACTTTTTCTCTTCTGTTGCTTGTAGTGCAAGAATAGGCTTCTTCAGTACGCAATGCGCTTTATCTTCAGGCTCCACAGGTAATTGACATGTTTTAAGTTTGTCAGTAGAACTTTGTCTTTCATCAGAGTTCTGATCGGTACTATGTATCACATCAAGTCTGAAACATTCCTCATTCTTTTCATCATCTGGGAAATTCATGGCCTTGAAAACATTGAATTTTACTTCTTGGTCTTGTACCTTCATGGTTAGTTCTCCTTTTTGTACATCAATAATGGTTCGACCTGTAGCCAAGAATGGTCTCCCGAGGATGATTGGCACGTCTGCGTCTTCCTCCATATCAAGGACAATGAAATCTGCTAGGAAAATGAATTTGTCAACCTTGACTAGCACATCTTCAACTACACCTCTCGGAAATACGAGCGTTCTATCAGTAAGTTGTAGTGAGACTGAAGTGGGCATTGTTTCTCCAATCTGCAGTTTCCTGAAAATAGAAAAAGACATCAAGTTAACACTAGCACCTAGATCACACAGAGCCTTACCGAAGTCATGTTCTCATATGGTGCAAGGAACAGTGAAACTGCCAGGATCTTTCAACTTTGGAGATAGTTTTCTCTGAATGATGGCGCTGCATTCTTCTGATAATGCTATTGTCTCATAATCTCCCAATCTCCGCTTTCGTGAAAGAATGTCTTTCATAAATTTGGCATAGCTGGGCATTTGTTCCAATGCTTCTGCAAATGGAATGTTTATATGCAGCTTTTTGAACCTCCAAGGATCGAGCAAATTGCTTGTCCAGTTTATTCTTCTGAAGACGTTGAGGAAAATGTGGAGGTGGAGTGATCTGTTCTTTTTCCTTTGCTTCTTTTTCCTCCATCTGTTGCTTTGTTTCTTTTGTAACTTCCTCAGCAGTTGTTTTGGCTCCAACATCTTTGTTGATTTCAGTACCGTTTTTTAACATGATGGCATGACACTGCTCCTTCCCCATGTTCCTCGGATTTGGTTTAGTGTTGCTAGGAAGGTTACCTGGCGGTCTGTAACTCTGAGTATTGGCCAGTTGTCCAATTTGATTCTCCAGTGCTTTAATAGAAGGTAATTGACTTTGAATTAATGCTGCTTGGGATTGAAACATATCATCATATCTTGCTGCTTGAGAGTCGTGTTTTGCTTCTATCTTTTTCAAGTGGATCAACACTTCTGTTATTCATGATTCATTTGTCTGCTCTTGGCCTTTGTTCTGTTGATGGAATCCGGGTGGTGGGTTGTTCATTTGCCCTGAATTGTTGCTCCATGCGAGATTGGGATGATTTCTCCACCCTGGGTTGTAGGTGTTGGACTATGAATTGTTCTCCTGTCTGTTGAAATTGTTGACATATTTCACCGTTTCTTTATGTTGGTTGAAAGATTCTGACTCAGGTGCTCCTCCAAATGGTGAACTTGTGGATCCATCATTAACTTTCATGTTAAGAGTTTCCAGATTTTTGCAAATCACATCCAGCTTGGAATTCAGTGCTGTGTTGGCTCCAACTTCATAAATTCCTGCAATTCTTTGAATCATGCT
This sequence comes from Zanthoxylum bungeanum, assembly GCA_019454045.1. Classification (NCBI taxonomy): domain Eukaryota; kingdom Viridiplantae; phylum Streptophyta; class Magnoliopsida; order Sapindales; family Rutaceae; genus Zanthoxylum; species Zanthoxylum bungeanum. Next base: position 61,253 of record SKCR01030856.1, read on the forward strand.
CCTTTCTGTTGGCCACAAGGAGTTGTTGTTGGCCATTTCTTCAATTAAGTCCCAGGCTTGATCTTCTCCTTTTGCCATTAAAGCTCCTCCAGCAGCAGCATCAATTGTGGTTCTCATTATTCCAGAAAGTCCATTGTAGAAGGTTTGGACTTGTAGCCATTTTGCGATCTCATGATGAGGACATTTCCGGAGTAAATCTTTAAATCTTTCCCAAGCTTCGCAATGGGATTCTGAATCTTGCTGCACGAAGGATGTGATGTCATTCCTCAACTTTGCAGTTCTGGCTGGTGGAAAGTACTTTGCAAGGAATTTGGTGGCTAGAGTGTTCCAAGTTGTGATGGAACCTGCTGGTAACGAATGTAGCCAAGATTTAGCTCTGTCTTTCAGGGAATATGGAAAAACCCGCAGTCTCATTGCTTCTTCAGCTGGTCGGTTGTAATTGAAAGTACCGCAAACTTCCAAGAATTTATTGATGTGGGAATTAGGATCTTCAGTTGCATTTCCCCCAAACTGTACTAACTGCTGAATCATCTGGATGCATGTTTTGATGTCACACACATTTGCTGGTAAATGAGGAAGTACAATACAGGAAATGAAGCCGTCGACCACCGGAATGGTTCTGTCTCGAATGGGTATCGGTGGTGCAACTTCCAAAGGTTCAGGTTCCATGTTGACCAAAGCTTCTTGGCCTTCTCGCCTTTCCCTTCTCAACTGTCTGATGGTTCTTTCAATTCATTGGGTCAAGCGGTCGGAGTTCAAAGCTTCTGGTTCGTCTCATGTAGTTTCTGAGAACCTGAAACACAAGAAAACAACAATAATAAGAAATTAGATACAAATAACGTATCTAACCCCTAAACTAATAGTAAAAGATAAATAAGTCCCCGGCAACGGTGCCAAAAACTTGATCGATGCTTACACACGCGTATAACGCAAGCGCACGTATCGTTCAAGTAGTATAAAAAGTATCGATCCCACGAGGACTTAAAACCTTTGCTATTAATTTTTTATGAGGTCAAATGCTTACAAGTATCTAATAGATTGATTGTTTGATTGGGTGGTGACTTTAAAACTTAAAACAAGTAAATAAAATTTCTTGAAAGTAGATTGAGGAAAATTCAAATTTATAAAACTATCCAGGGTTGTGAATCCTTCCAATATCTATTAAAGATGAAGTGGTTATCTTACAGTTGGGTAATATATTAATTTATTAACTTGGAACACTAAATTATGTAAAAGCCTATTTCGATGGTCGATTACAAATACCCAGTATAACCCAATTGAACCATATGTCTATGTCAACCAAATTACCTGGATTCATTAAGTTTAAGTTCAAATTATGGCTACCCCCGCCCGATAGGTATATTCCTATCCTGTAAGGAAATCTATTAAAGGGTTATCTATCATCAAGGAAGATTGTGGGATATTGAGTCTAAGGTCTTTAACCTAAAATCCCTTTTCCAAGTTCATTTTAAGTTTACCTAATCAATTTTATTAATGGTCAGTTAATAAAAAGCATTAAGATTAAGACTCAATAAATAAACCTCTATATTACCCAAGCTATAATCTATCCCCTTATAAACCGGTGATATTGGATTTCATCACAACCCCGATAACTGGCTTAGTTACGACACATATTTACGGGTAGTAAAAATTTAAATAAAATAAAAGACATAAAGTAAAATACTGAAAATTAAATACTGAAAAGTAAATTGCTGAAAAGTAAAAAAAGTAAAAAGTAAAAGTAAAAAGTAAAAAAAATAAAAGTAAATTACTGAAAGTAAATTGCTGAAGAGTAAATTGCTGAAAAGTAAATTACTGAAATTAAATAAAGTAAAAGTACAATAAAAGAAAATGCTGGGGTTAGAGGATCAACTTTTATTACTACTATTTTAGATATCTCCCTTAATGTAATATATTAACTTTACGTGATAATTACCAACCAGCCATAAAAGCGGTATCCTGATTAAGTCAAATTAATAATTAATTACCAACCGACCAACCAGGCGGTATCCATACTTAGTCAGGTTAAAACCAATTTATAATTAATTACCAACCGGCCAATATAGCGGTATCCTCATTAAGTCAAGTTTTAAATAGTTTATATATTATAATTAAGAGATATTAATCTAAATAGCAATAATAAAAGATTTACCTTTCACCCCAGCAAAGGGGAATTACCTCCTCATTGCTTGAAAAATAAAAACTGCAAAAGTAAAGAAATGAAAGGATTGTGCGTAAAAGTAAATTGCGGAAAGTAAAAACTGAAAAATAAAGAAAAGAAAGTGCGAAAGCGGAAATTAATTACTGAAAGCTGTAAATAAACAAACAAGATACAATCTTCTTATTTATTCTTTAGGAATTTCAAAGAAGAAAGTATGAATTTTACAAATGAAATGGCTTGGTATTTATAGGCAAAATTTTGCCTCCATCAAATCATCCATCAAATTCTCCACCAAATCCGTTATTAATTTCTCCACTAATTACTCCACCAAATCCATTATTAATTGCTCCACTAATTTCTTATCATGTTTGGTGATGATTTGATAATTTTATTATTTATTTATTAATTTATTTTTTTTGCTTTGAAAATGATTGAAAATGACTTTAATAATTACACACAACGCACTTCTGGATGGTTCATCAATTTCGGTCATGAAAGCTTCAAAATTCGAAAATATTTTATCTTTAAAAATTGTAGATCTTTGAGTCTTCTTTAATCTGGCACTTGAATTAGCTCAATCCGATATTGGAATAAAAAGTTATGCCCAAAATACGACAGATGTGAAAAACTGGAATTTCCAAAACTGCACTTTGTCAAAAACGTCATTTAAAGTTTCCAATCTCCAAAATTAAAATATCAAGTCCAATAATTGCCCTTATTTGACCCATATTTCATCCTAAATGGTTTAATTGAGACCCAATATTATTTTATCTGTAAAATAAACTAAAACACATCAAAACGTTCATCAAACCCGAGAAACTAAACAAAATATTAAGTTAAAGGGGCGGTAAATATTAATATATTTTCTGCTCATCAGAAACCTTGTTTCCTAGTGAGCTAGGATCCCGTTAAATAACATACAATCTTGACTTTGGCCAACAAATTGTATGTTAATTAACTAGGTAGATCTCTAAAATCAATTGGATCCAATCCAATTCCTAGATCCAGTAGGTGGACATCCAAGTCCGAAACATATATCTTATATATGCTAATATATCCAATATATTGCCTAACCATTTTCCTCTGAATCAACTAAGCCTTGGCTTTGGCACAACAAACTTAGTGATCCCAGTTAAGCGGAACCCGTTGACTATGGAAAGCTTCGTAATCAATGTCGATGGACAAGAAGTGATCTTGACTTTGGCCAACAAATCACAACTTGGACAAGACACCAATATTAAACAAAGCCTTCATGATTCAAACACATCCGCGATGGACAAAGGTCTTGACTTTGGCCAACAAACCAATGCCAATCTTGGATCTTGAGTAAGAATCACTCAATGGAAGGAAAAACACTTAATATGTTTTGAGGGTTTTTTTCGTAATTGGCAACCAATTAATTATCTTTGTTAAGGTCTTATCATCATACACCCTTAAACATGCATTCTAAACACATAATAAGGCGCGTAAGTAAATAAAATAATAATGATATGCAGATGGATACTTAAACACATTGTTCCTAGAATAAATCTCTCCCTTTTCTCTCTCCCGCTAGCACAAGTATTACTTCTACCCGATTACATAACACTTCTAAAGAAACCTCATTTACATTGAAGGGAATAGGTGAGAAGAGAAATACACAGAGTAAGGAGGTAATAGGCTGGACACGCAGGTCCAATTAATAAATTCTAAATTTATTACAACAATTTCCAAAATTGCCCTCACCCATCTAATATCCATCCGATATACATTATTCATGCATCGAAACCATGTATTCACACAAACATGTTATCAATCAATCTAATCCAATTAATTAATCTGATATTAATGACCATCCAATGTTCAAACAACGATTTGATTTTGCGCGAGTCCAACTCGTTTTGCGAATAAGTACTCAAAGTACGAATTCTTGAATTATATCAAACTACAACATTAAATCCAATTTAATTTATATTTAATAGTACACTACAAGAAAAAAGGCTTTTACTGATACTAAATTAGTGTCAGTAAAGGGTTTTACTGACACTATATAAATGTGTCAGTGTTGCCGCAGCCAGAAATCACTGACACTAGTTTCTAGTGTCAGTGATTCTTAGTGTCAGTAAACGTTAATACTGTAGTATCAGAAAATTATTGACACTATGGTATCAGTAATCTCTCACACTATTTTAGTGTCAGTAATTATTGACACTATATCATCAGTATTTAGTGATACTATAGTGTCAGTAAATTTTGTTACTGCAGTATCAGTATATCGCATATATTTGATTTTTAGTGTCAGTAATTATTGTTACTATAGTATCAATATCCCTCAATATCTTTTAAAATTTAAAAATCGTATTATTTCACAATTATATTTCTTATTTTTTGTAATTAAATTAATCATAAAATATATATACCAACTCAATGAAATAAAAAACTAAAAAATTACATTTATATAAAATTCGCAATATAATAGATTAATCGTATTAATCAATTCAACAGTATCACATGATGAATACAAAAACTCCATAGACAATCTTTAAATTAACATATATATATTCAAAAACTACTCTTAAAGTCCCATCAAAATGTCATGCCCCCACCAAAATTCATGATACTTGTTGAGAAGCCTGCAACAATCCCCCAACAATATGATATCTGGCACAAAATCTGAAATTATAAACCAAATGTTAAGAATTAGATGGACTTCCAAAAAAAATCGATATCTTCATAAATAAAAACATTAAATACATCCAAATAAAAATACAAAATATAACCCTAATCTAATTTTTGTCACATAAAGCACTTATTGACAATAACCATACCAACAACCTAAGAGCATGCATATAAAAAACCAAATGGCATCCATAAAAACCAAATTCTAAGCTAAAAGTAGAAACAAGAATGTATTAATTTACAGAAAAGAGAAATACCATACTACTTCATTAACTCAACGAACAATAGCTATGTTGTCCTTGTCATTTGTATTCTGCAAGAATAGAAGATTCCCAATATGTCATGAATTAAAGTGAAAAAATAGGAAGTAATAATCACCTCTGTAAAACATGTCCTTGTAATTACCTCTTCATTATACTGTGTGATTATATGTGCAACATATATTGCCCAATCATCACGGAGTTGCGTTATATCTTCCAGAGTGTACTCATTAATCCCCTTGAACTTTAAAATATTTATAAGTTAGAATTTTAAACAGTAAGATATCTTAATTGACTAGTGATAAAACTTAACTATTGTTAACTTACATTGTCTTTTAGAATGTTCACATTTGTTACAATTTGCTCCATGTATTTCATCACATAATAACCGCATTCAAAACTTCCAGGCTGCATTGGACACTATAAAAAAGAATTATCATATCAATATTAGTTCATTTAGACATATTCTAAATATTCTCATTGTTGCATATCACAAAAAATATATATATATATCATAACTTTGTACCTTCACAGATACCCAAGTCACACTACCGCTCTTATTATTAGAATGTAAAGATTGATACACTCTAATTCCCCTACAAAAAATTATAATTGGATATCATATAAATAATGCAACAATAAACCCAATGTTAAAATAAAGAGAAAACAACTATAACTTAACTGATTAACAATTTGCATCAACTCATCAGTAGGATTATTCCCCTTAGGATCCAGATAATATATCGTGCGTCGTACTATGTCAATTGCAAGAAGCACCCAGTGAAAGCTAAATAAGAAAGAAAGGGTAATAAAAATATGGATTACATAACTTGAAATTGAATACTAAAAAAATTAAAAAATTATTACCTTGGGTTGTATGGGATCAATATGATTTGCCCCAACTCTATCATACCTAACAATTTTGAAATGTATTGAGGTCCTTCTTTCAAAGCAACCTTTGATGGACGTATCATCTCAAAATTTCCAAACTGAACTGGTTTGGCAGTTTCAGTTTTATCCATCTCATCGTATAAGTGCCTAAGACAAGATAAACATAAAAACAAAGTAAATATTTATAAAACATTTAGAACAAATGAAGAAAGAGGTAAAAGAAAACATACTTGATCCATATGTTAATAGCACAGTTTGAGACCTCCTTAAAATCCATGATTTCTTCGCAAATTGCTTTGTCTAAGTATGACTTCCAAGTAATACCAAAAATTTGTATGTCATAATCAATCTTTATCAAATTCGGAAAACAGCTCTTAACAAGCATAAAAAACTATAGTGATACTAAGGTATCATTAATTACTGACACTAAATTTACTGATACTATAGTGTCAGTAATATATGCGAAAAACGTAACTCCCGTGAGGTGTTGGTTCGACTCCAGACGACTACGCGTTTTTTTTTTATTTTTTATTTCTTACTGATACTATGGTAATAGTAATTACTGACACTAAAATCACTGATACCATAGTGTCAGTAATTATTGATATTTAAGTGAAAAACACGGAAATAAGCACATTTACACGTCGTTTCTGACACTTTTAGCCTAGTGTCACTAACCTTAGTGTCAGTAAAGGCCTTTTTTCTTGTAGTGGTAATTCTATATTTAATTCCAAATTAAATATTTACACTTTTTAATGTACCTTTACGACTTAGATTCTAAATCTAATCGTTACGGGTCTCAAAGCCCGATTAACATCCAATGTCAATTTAATTTAAAGTCCAATGGGCTTTCAATTAATTTCTTAAGGCATGGACTTTTGGTCAATATGGGTCAAACCCAAATACCAAAGCCCATTTAAGGAATCACCCTTATTTGCCAAGAAACCAATTTAGGCCCATTAGGCCCAATTAATATTAAAGGTCCATTAAGTCATAATTGGACTTTTGGAGATGGTTTTGGGCCCAATTGGATCCAACCAATTAGCCTAAACCAAACTTGGTACAACCAAGCCCATTAAGCCCAATTACAACTTTAAAAGCCCAATTCCAAATTTAAGCCCAATTAATTTAATTTCAAAATTCCAAATTTCATAATTAAATTAACCAAAGTGTATGCCATAATTAATTACTCAAATTAATATTTCCAAAACACTAATTTACATAATTAATTATACTCATAATCATCAAAACATGCCCAACACATTTTAATCAAAAATCAATCATTTTACATGCTTCTACACTCACGGCAATTTGGGATTTCTTTGTCCGATTCCGAATTCAATCCAATTAAATCCTAAATCAACATTACCCAATGTTTTCCAACTCATCCAATGATCAAAAAACACAAAATACCATGACCTTAGGGCAAGTATACCATTTGGCCAAGCCAAGAATATTGGGGAAAAATTATCCAATTCGATTTTTATCAAATTGACAATGCATAACACCATGTTATCATAATTTAAGCATAATCAAACAATCAATTTCACTCAAACATGCTCAAATCAATTTTGCCCAATTTTACCCCAATAAAGTTTCATGCTCAAAATGGCTCAATATACCATTGTTGGGTTTCTATTAAGTCCCAAGGATCAATTTCAAGAAATGAAACATATATGTGAATACTCGTAAAAGCATGGCGGAATCATACTTACAACGATCGGTTGTGGCGACGCGAGGAACAACAAAACTTCAAGCTTTTCATCCATGTGGCTCTCGGCTTTCTGCTCCATTTTTTCTCCTCCATTTTCGGCCATGGTGTCCTCCAAGCACCAAGCTTTGGGTTGTGTATTCCATGCTCACGAAAGTAGTTCCCTATCACCTTAGGATGACCCTTAAAGCGTGCTAGCATAAGGGAATTTTGCCGCAAAATTCCCTTATGCTTCTTCTTCATTCTCGGCTTTGGCAGAAAATTAGAAGAAGAAAATGCCCCTTGGGCGTGAGAGGAGAAGAGAAGAATGAGAGAGTGAGATGTGTTAGGTGGTTAAAAATTGTAAAATGATTTTCCAAAAATCTAATACAAATTTTCACTTTAAAAAAGTCAATGCATTAAAGCCACAACCACCTCCATCACTATTCACATCAAAAGTGACTAGACATCACTTTACTCAAAGTGATGTGACTTCCATCGCTTGATGTGACTAGTGATTTGACGCTTGATGTGACTTGTTGGCCGCACTTTAATTCGAAATGCGAGTGCACCCGCAAACACTCCCGGGCTCGGGTTCGCTAATTCCAAATTAACGAATTTTCCGTTGCGACGTAATTAAATAATTATGCCTAGCAAAATTACTATTCACGTCGCTAATGAATTAATTCTAAATTAACTCGTTCGCCCGAATTAAAATATAATTTTAATTCCGCGTCGAAATCCAATTTCGTATAATCTATGGAATATATTATTTTATCGATTAATTCCAAATTAATCGTTATCTCTCTTTTGATAATATTTTATCCCAGATAAAATATCTCCGCAATTAATCTCATATTAATTTTCTCTCTCTATTAATTAATCTCAGATTAATAAAGTGCGAGTCATACTTCATCAGTGAATCTTCGGGAAGCGACCCATGAGATCCCCGGATATGTTGGCAGTAAATCCGGTCGTCGGACTATCCGAACACGTACGTACCTAGTACTACGTTTATACCGATTTACAAGACATGATTGGTTTCTAGCAAAGCACCGTGCCTACCCAATTCTCTAGAAAAATTCTTACTGGAATATGTGATCTATATCAGGCGTAGTATACGTAGTATTGCGTATTTCGATCTAGTATCGGATGTCACGTGCAAGACCTGGGGCTGGAAATGTGTCTCCCCCGTACGAAGCACATATCGGATCTCTGGTAACTAGTCTCTATAATCGGATAAACATGACCTAGTCATAATATCCCGATAGCTGCAGCATATAAGAGAACCAGTTCCGTATCCTACGTGATCACCATCTCCACTATGACTGGAGTGATACTTCCATCTCGACATCACACCCAATACACTACGATTCTCAATATACCCAGAAGAGGCGTACACAGAACCGGTTAAAGCCCTGGACGACCAAAACCAAAGTATATTGATTGTCGCAAGTATTATCGGTGCAAGTCTCAGGTTAAGACCAAATACACCTACCCTGATTCGGACTTTCATAGACACATAGTCATACTACCAATGGAATTCCGAGGGGTCTATCCAGAGCGAAGCTGTTTCCGTACCATCGGTAAACACAACCTCCTATTACACTTGCATGAGTATCCTATACTCAAATATATGAGAACTATGCCGTTATGCTCCCATAACACGCACAAGTGCAATACTAGTTTATTCCACATTATCGATGTCCAGTTTCGATAATACTACGACTAGGGATATTTAAGATTAAACCTTCGTGGATTGATACTGTCTCATATCATCTCAATCCGGAACTAATCATATGGACCTTTTATCATTTATACATCTTGGTAATCTAATTACAAATGATAAAAGAGCAATTTCCTTTGTCACATAGTTAATTTGTACAACAACACCATGATCTGTACAAATAGTGATGCTATTGGTCATAACTGTCCAACAAAAATTATGCCCATCGTATGCATCTCTCCTATATTTATATCTAAATCTATCATCAAATCGTCTATTTTCCCCCATAGGCCCTTTTATCTCCTCTCTGAAAACCTCATCGCTCATCAAACCTCATATCCCGCCGGTCATATCTCATCTCATATCGCCTATCCCGCAGTCTATACATATCCTCCTCATCTTCGAACTCATCCAACTCTTCCATATCATCCAGATTATTCCTTGCCTCAACCTCATGTATAGGTACCCTAGGTGGTTGTTGCTCTGTCTATTCATGCCTAGATTGTTGTGGCCGCTCAACCTCGTTCTGAACACTAGAGAATTGGAGACTAGTAACCTCCCTCGAAAACCTCTCTATTGTTGCGTTCATATTCCCAAACATCTACCTGAACCCGGCTATATTTTTTTCATTAGTATTAAATCTCCCATCAACATTCATATCCTTCTCTGCCATCTTACTTAATAAACAGGTTAGTAATAACAAGAAGAAATAAATTACTAAATAAATGAAACCTCACAAGTCCTCATATTTCACCCTCTCTCAAACACTCCCCTCGATTAATTACCCCCGTTCAATGTCGAACGCTAACCACCAATGAATTGCACAATCCGTGTATAGCCCAAAAGTCAGCAAAATCCACAAGGAATCAAAGACACAAGGGTATCAAGAAAAAAATGAGACGTGACTTGAGAAGCAACAACAATACCCAATCAATAAGACCTAAAGCCAGAGTGCAAGAGGAAATAATAAAATAGACAAGTGCAACAAATATGCTAAATACGGTGCGCACTATGCAAATCCTGGGAAAATGTCAACTGTATATTTCTTTTTTTGACTTGTACGTTTTTTTTAGATTTTTTTTTTCCAAATAGGACATTATCAAGATTGCACTAGGAAAACAAAGTAGTCACAATAATTATATGACACTTGTGCACTAGAACGAATTAATCAATAATAACCAATCTTCACCCCAACACAAGAGAATCAAAATACTTAATGTAACTGAAGTAATATGTAATGCTAGGAAATAAGAAAGACAGAGGAAAGAAAAAAATACCGAATAATAAAACAATTTACGTGACTACCCAATATTCTGAACCTCCAAACCGTGGCTGCTTATGGCCGATTCTGGTCAAATTATTATGATTATTATTTTATGTTATTTTTTTTAAAGCAGCCTGAATTTAGGTGGAATAATGTGCAAGAAAAAAAAACCAAGATGTGATCAAAACCAAACTCAAGCCTTCTGCATGCAAAGATGAATATAGCCAACGTAGGCCTGGAATTTTATTTTTGTTTTTCTTTTAACCCAAATCAAATACCAAAGTGATCAATGGTCAACACATCAACTTTAAACTTGCAGATTCATTTTTCAACCTCAATTGCCAGACGTGAACATTTTTTTTTTTTGCAACGCCAAACCCAGAACAATGTCTTTCTTTTCTTTTCTTTTTTTGGTCAGGCGTGGAACAAATCTCTCTTCTCTTTTTTTTTTTATGCAGAATCGAGACTTTTCAGGATTAATGAGAATAAGATAAGGAACAAGACTGTTGTGAATAAACTCACACTAATAGAGGTGAATTGAGAGAAAACTCTTCTTTTATATATACCCACAAAAGAATTACAAAGCTTACAACCCAAGCTTTACAAAAAACTCTCAAACACTTTACTCTCTATCTTTCCTCACGTTTTTGGGATTATGGGATGCTTAGAAATGATCTTCAGGCTCCATTTTATAGTGCCCAAGACGCGTGAACAGTGTCACACGTCTTGGACATGCTTTGCCAACTTTGCATGGTTGGCAAAGGTTGCTTTCTACTTTTGGTGTTGGCTGCATGCATGACTTTTGCTCATGCTTTCGGCGCTGCAAGCTGGACTACACAACAAATCTCCCCCTCGGTGAAGATTTCCCCAAAAATCTGAGCCGACCATCAATCATCCAAATCCGGATCCTCAAAGGATCCTCCCCTGACTGCATCTGTATGACTGCCTACGTACCCTGAGTTGGGATCAAGCCAATCGTAGTTCTCTGAATCTCCCCACTCTGACTATGTGGAGAGTTTTGTCATCCCGGCTATGGCACGACAGATTTCAAGCTTCTCCTTCGGTAAAACCTTGGTGAACATATCGGCACCGTTGTCGTCGGTGTGAATTTTCCTGAGTTCTAACAGCCTTGAGCTCAGGACGTCCCGTATCCAGTGATACCTCACATCGATATGTTTTGACCTCGAATGAAATGTGGATTTTTACCGAGATAGATAGCACTCTGACTATCGCAGTACAAAATGTACTTCTCCTGCTTGAAACCCAATTCCTGGACGAATGTCTTCATCCACAGCAATTCCTTGCAAGCTTCCGTCGCTGCAATGAATTCCGCCTCTGTTGTAGAAAGTGCAACACACCTCTGCAACCTTGACTGCCATGCCACAGCTCCTCCTGAGAGAGTAATCAGATACCCCGAAGTAGACTTTCGGGTATCCACATCTCCTGCCATATCTGAATCGGTGTAGCCCATCAACGCTGGTTTGTCGCTGCTTCCAAAACATAATCTCATCTTGGATGTGCCTCGAAGATACCGCATGATCCATTTGATCGCATTCCAGTGTTCCCGTCCTGGGTTTGACATAAACCGGCTGACCAATCCAACTGCGTGTGCTAAGTCTGGCCTCGTGCACACCATGGCATACATAAGACTTCCCACTGCTGAGGTGTATGGAACCTGTTTCATTTCCTCCTTCCTGTCTCAGTAGAGGGACTCTGCTGCGTGCTCAATCTAAAGTGGGTAGCAAGAGGAGTGCTAACCGCTTTAGCCTTGTCCATCTGGAATCTCTGAAGTACCTTCTCAATGTACTCCTCCTGTGACAAGTATAACTCCTGGCTTTCCGATCACGACCGATCCTGATGCCAAGAATCTGTTTAGCTGGCCCCAAGTTTTTCATCTCAAAAGACTTACTCAGTTGCTGCTTCAAATTGTCAATCCTCGATTGATTCCTGCCAACTATCAACATATCATCTACATATAATAGTAAGATGATAAAATCATCGTCAGAAACTTCTGAACGAATACACAATGGTCTGAAGTGGTCTTCTTGTATCCCTGCTCCCCCATAACTGACTCAAACTTCACGTACCACTGTCTCGGTGCCTGTTTCAAACCGTATAGGCTTTTCCTGAGTCTGCACACAAAGTCCTCTTTCCCGCTGACTCTGAAGCCTTCTGGTTGCTCCATATAAATTTCTTCTTCCAGATCCCCGTGAAGAAATGCGGTCTTGACATCCATCTGCTCAACTTCCAGGTCGAGGCTTGCTGCTAAGCTGAGTACCACTCTGATGGATGACATCTTCACAACTGGAGAGAAGATTTCATCGAAGTCAATGCCTTTCCTCTGATTGAATCCCTTGACAACTAGTCTGGCTTTGTATCGGGGTTGTGAAGTGTGCTCCTGTTGTTTCACCCTGTACACCCTATCTTCAAAGCCGTTTGCCTCTTGGCAATTTCACCAACTCAAAAGTGTGATTGTCATGCAAAGATTTCATCTCATCTTGCATGGCTTCCTCCCACTTTTCTATGTCCTCTGTTTCCACAGCCTCCTGGTAGCTCTCGGGTTCTCCCCCGTCAGTAAGCAGCACATACTCATATGCAGAGTATTTATTTGAAGGTCGCTCTCTCTGTCAGACCTTCTCTGTGGAACTGTTGGTGGAACTTCTGGTACTGGTGGTTGATCATGATCATCATCTCTGGGAGCTTCATCACCTGTACCCTCATGTCTGGGAACCTCATCTTCAACTCGTATTGGCACCGGTGTGTGAGGTTCTGGATTCACATTTCTGTATTGTTGGGCATTGTCTTCATTCATTTCTGATATCTTCTATGGTCTGGTCTTCAACAAAGACAACATCTCGGCTTCTGACAATCTTCTTCTCCACAGGATCATAGAGTTTGTAGCCGAAATCATCCTGACCATAGCCAATAAAGACACACAGTCGCGTCTTTGCATCAAGCTTGGATCTCTCGTCCTTTGGGATGTGTACAAAAGCTTTGCACCCAAAGACATGCAAGTGTCGTATGACACTTCTTTACCTGTCCAAGCTTGGTTAGGAACATTACCTTTCAGTGCGACCGCTGGGGACATGTTCAAAACATGAACTGCTGTGATGAGTGCCTCTCCCCAAAATGTCTTCGGCAGCTTGGCTTGTGACAACAAGCTTCTGATCCTCTCGCACAAGGTTCTGTTCATCCTCTCAGCTAGGCCATTCAGCTGAGGTGTCTTCGGAGGTGTCGTTTGATGTCTGATTCCTTGCGTCTTGCAGTACTGATCAAACGGACCTCTGTATTCTCCACCGTTATCTGTTCTGATGCACTTCAGTTTCTTGCCGGTTTCTCTCTCCACCAAGGCATGAAACTCCTTGAACACTCCCAGCACTTGATCTTTTCTCTTCAAGGTGTATGCCCATATCCTCCTTGAATGATCATCAATGAATGTCACAAAATACAGTGACCCTCCGAGTGTTCGTGTCTGCATCGGACCGCATACATCTGAATGTATGAGATCTAGTAGCTCCGGTTTCCGTTGAGGCGGGGAGCTCTGGAAGGATACTCTGTTCTGCTTTCCAGCCATGCAGTGTTCACACTTCCGTAAGTGTGAGTTCTTCAATTCCGGAAGAACATTCCGCCTGCGTAGTATCTCCATCCCTGTTTGGCTCATGTGACCGAGCTTTTTATGCCATAACTCGGCTGCCTCATTGCTGTTAACTGTATTTATGCTACTATTGGAAAGCTTAGCATGCATCAAATACAGGGTTGAGTCTTTCTTACCTCGTGCCACGACCATTGACCTTTAGTGAGCTTCCAGCATCCGTCACTAAAGGTGCTGCAGAAACCTTCATCATCCAGCTTGCCTGTTGAGATCAGGTTTAACCGGATATCTGGGATGTGCTTGACTCCCTTCAACACTAGCCTTGTCCCGTTCTCTGTTTCAAGGCAGATGTCTCCAATACCGACGGCTTTGGACTGTCCGTCATTCCCCATCCTTACAGCACCGTAGTCCCCTGGTGTGTAAGATGAAAAGAAGTCTCTGCGAGATGTGGCGTGTATGGAGGCGCCACTATCTATCACCCAACTGGTCTCGTGGCTGGCAAGATTCACAACAGCTTCTTCATACATTATGCAAAATTCTTTGGAGGTTTTCTCGGTGGTAGTAGCAACTCTTCTTGATTAGAGTCACCATCTCTTCTGGACTGCTCGTTCTTCAGTTTGTAGCAATCCCGCTTCATATGGCCTTTCTTTTGCAATGGTAGCACTCAATATCCCTCGTTCTTGATTTCCCTCGGTTCTTGTCTGATCTCCCTGGGCCTCGGCTTTTACTCCTCCCCCTTCTGGTGTTCTTTTCTGTCACTAGAGCTTCTGAGGTTGAGGCTGATGCTGACTCCTGCATTCTCGTCCTCTTTTCTTCCTCGAAGATCCTGGTCTTTGCCATCTCCATAGTGACTTTCCCATCTGCGGCTGAATTGATCACCGTAGATCTGAACGTTTCCCAAGATTCTGGTAACGTATTAAGGAGTATTAAACCATTTACCTCATCTCCGAAGTCTATGCCCAATCCAGACAACTCTTTCATGTTCCGAGGAAATCGTTGATGTGATCTGCCACAGCTGTACCTTCCTGGTATTTCAACCCCATCATCTTCTTGATGTAGTACAGCTTGTTGTTGCCAGTCTTTGCTCGGAAAAGCTCCTCCAGCTTTCCCATAAGGTACGTGCATTTACATCTTCACTGACATGGTTGACGATACTATCGTCGATCCACTGACGAATAGTACTGCATGTTTTCTGGTGAAGATTAGCCCACTTTCCATCGGTCATTCCTTCTGGTTTCGCCTCCAGAAATACCGGTCCATCATAGTCCTTCACATACAGAAGGTCTTTCATCCTTCCTCTCCATGTGAAATAGTTTGTACTCGTTAACAAAATCATTTTTCCGTTGCTCCCCTCCATCATAAAAATTCTAAGCAGAATTTCAAAAAACGGACCTCACCGTTGCGTCCGGAATGGTCGAAAATGGTGGAAATGACACTTCGTTTGTCAAAATCCGACACAGGGACCAAATAGCAAATTCCAGAAATTACAGGGGTCAAAGTGCAATTTCCGAAAGTTCAGGGGCCAAAGTGCAATTACGGAAAAGTTCAGGGACTATATTGCAATTTACAAAAAGCTCAGGGACTAAATTGTAAATATCTGAAAGTATAGGGGCTAAACTGTACTTTTCAGAAAGTTCAGGGACCTATCTGAAATTTACCAGGCACCGCTGACGTGGCAGCTGACTGGGCTGCTGACTGTGCGCTGACGTGGCGCTGACTGGGCTGCTGACGTGGCGCTGACTGGGCTGCTGACTGTGCGCTGACGTGGCGCTGACTGGCTGCTGACTGTGCGCTGACGTGGCGCTGACGGGCGCTGACGTGGCGGATGACGTCACCGTCTTCAACCTTCAGCAGAGAGTGGGGCGCGTGGGGCGCGTCGGCGAGCGTGGGACTCCTCTGGACGGGCGTTGCGGCGCGTGTGGGCAGCTGGGTGGGACTCCGTTTGATCGCCGGAAAATCACTATTCACGTCGCTAATGAATTAATTCAAAATTAACTCGTTCGCCCGAATTAAAATCTAATTTTAATTCCGCGTCGAAATCTAATTTCGTATAATTTATCGAATATATTATTTTATCGATTAATTCCAAATTAATCGTTATCTCTCTTTTGATAATATTTTATCCCAGATAAAATATCTCCGCAATTAATCCCATATTAATTTTCTCTCTCTATTAATTAATCTCAGATTAATAAAGTGCGAGTCATACTTCATCAGTGAATCTTCGGGAAGCGACCCATGAGATCCCCGGATATGTTGGCAGTAAATCCGGTCGTCGGACTATCCGAACACGTACGTACCTAGTACGACGTTTATACCGATTTACAAGACATGATTGGTTTCTAGCAAAGCACCGTGCCTACCCAATTCTCTAGAAATATTCTTACTGGAATATGTGATCTATATCAGGTGTAGTATACATAGTATTGCGTATTTCGATCTAGTATCGGATGTCACGTGCAAGGCCTGGGGCTGGAAATGTGTCTCCCCCGTACGAAGCACATATCGGATCTCTGGTAACTAGTCTCTATAATCGGATAAACATGACCTAGTCATAATATCCCGATAGCTGCAGCATATAAGAGAACCAGTTCCGTATCCTACGTGATCACCATCTCCACTATGACTGGAGTGATACTTCCATCTCGACATCACACCCAATACACTACGATTCTCAATATACCCAGAAGAGGCGTACACAGAACCGGTTAAAGCCCTGGACGACCAAAACCAAAGTATATTGATTGTCGCAAGTATTATCGGTGCAAGTCTCAGGTTAAGACCAAATACACCTACCCTGATTCGGACTTTCATAGACACATAGTCATATACCAATGGAATTCCGAGGGGTCTATCCAGAGCGAAGCTGTTTCCGTACCATCGGTAAACACAACCTCCTATTACACTTGCATGAGTATCCTATACTCAAATATATGAGAACTATGCCGTTATGCTCCCATAACACGCACAAGTGCAATACTAGTTTATTCCACATTATCGATGTCCAGTTTCGATAATACTACGACTAGGGATATTTAAAGATTAAACCTTCGTGGATTGATACTGTCTCATATCATCTCAATCCGGAACTAATCATATGGACCTTTTATCATTTATACATCTTGGTAATCTAATTACAAATGATAAAAGAGCAATTTCCTTTGTCACATAGTTAATTTGTACAACAACACCATGATCTGTACAAATAGTGATGCTATTGGTCATAACTGTCCAACAAAAATTATGCCCATCGTATGCATCTCTCCTATATTTATATCTAAATCTATCATCAAATCGTCTATTTTCCCCCATAGGCCCTTTTATCTCCTCTCTGAAAACCTCATCGCTCATCAAACCTCATATCCCGCCGGTCATATCTCATCTCATATCGCCTATCCCGCAGTCTATACATATCCTCCTCATCTTCGAACTCATCCAACTCTTCCATATCATCCAGATTATCCTTGCCTCAACCTCATGTATAGGTACCCTAGGTGGTTGTTGCTCTGTCTATTCCTGCCTAGATTGTTGTGGCCGCTCAACCTCGTTCTGAACACTAGAGAATTGGAGACTAGTAACCTCCCTCGAAAACCTCTCTATTGTTGCGTTCATATTCCCAAACATCTACCTGAACCCGGCTATATTTTTTCATTAGTATTAAATCTCCCATCAACATTCATATCCTTCTCTGCCATCTTACTTAATAAACAGGTTAGTAATAACAAGAAGAAATAAATTACTAAATAAATGAAACCTCACAAGTCCTCATATTTCACCCTCTCTCAAACACTCCCCTCGATTAATTACCCCCGTTCAATGTCGAACGCTAACCACCAATGAATTGCACAATCCGTGTATAGCCCAAAAGTCAGCAAAATCCACAAGGAATCAAAGACACAAGGGTATCAAGAAAAAAAATGAGACGTGACTTGAGAAGCAACAACAATACCCAATCAATAAGACCTAAAGCCAGAGTGCAAGAGGAAATAATAAAATAGACAAGTGCAACAAATATGCTAAATACGGTGCGCACTATGCAAATCCTGGAAAATGTCAACTGTATATTTCTTTTTTTGACTTGTACGTTTTTTTTTAGATTTTTTTTTTCCAAATAGGACATTATCAAGATTGCACTAGGAAAACAAAGTAGTCACAATAATTATATGACACTTGTGCACTAGAACGAATTAATCAATAATAACCAATCTTCACCCCAACACAAGAGAATCAAAATACTTAATGTAACTGAAGTAATATGTAATGCTAGGAAATAAGAAAGACAGAGGAAAGAAAAAAATACCGAATAATAAAACAATTTACGTGACTACCCAATATTCTGAACCTCCAAACCGTGGCTGCTTATGGCCGATTCTGGTCAAATTATTATGATTATTATTTTATGTTATTTTTTTTAAAGCAGCCTGAATTTAGGTGGAATAATGTGCAAGAAAAAAAAACCAAGATGTGATCAAAACCAAACTCAAGCCTTCTGCATGCAAAGATGAATATAGCCAACGTAGGCCTGGAATTTTATTTTTTTGTTTTTCTTTTAACCCAAATCAAATACCAAAGTGATCAATGGTCAACACATCAACTTTAAACTTGCAGATTCATTTTTCAACCTCAATTGCCAGACGTGAACATTTTTTTTTTTGCAACGCCAAACCCAGAACAATGTCTTTCTTTTCTTTTCTTTTTTTGGTCAGGCGTGGAACAAATCTCTCTTCTCTGTTTTTTTTTTATGCAGAATCGAGACTTTTCAGGATTAATGAGAATAAGATAAGGAACAAGACTTGACAGACCGAAGGGAAGAAAATCAAAAAATAAAGAACGAAAGGAAAAAAAGAAAAAGAAAAAACAGACGAAGTTGAAAATAAATGGATAAATGTCAGACCAATTGATACGAATCTGGATACGGAAAGATAAAATGCTCCCAAAATCCCATAGACCCCTAAGAAACCTGTCCTTGAAAACCCTTGTAGATAGACTTAGAGGAATTTTGCCAGCAAAAAAGACGCCACAAAGGATGCCAACCTTTTGATAAGTCTTTGTTCAATCACTGAACTTTGGAAATAAATTCTCAAATCTGCCAAGAGTTACTATTCACGCACAAAATAATGGTCCTTCATTGAGAGGTGTTTTTGACTTTAAATAGTTACATGCTCAAACCCTAATAGAGCCAAAAATTTAAAATAGCCTTAAACTACCCATTACCAACTAAAGCACACAACTCATAGTTTCTAGCCCATTTTGAAACCCACAAATAAATAAAAATTAAACTAACATAACTAATAAATAAAACGACATCCACGTTTGTTCCATACATATGAATAAAATAATAGTATATTGAAAATAAGAATAAATAACTGAAACCGATCAATGCTACTCCTTAATGACTTAGGTCAAATGTATAACTCTTGAACTCTCTTCCTTGAAGCCCAATTAGTCTCGAACGTGCTTGTTCAATTCAGCTACATGATGTTGGGCGAGGCCTGCCATAGCGTTTTTGATCTTCTGAGCTATTTGTCTTGTAATTAGTCAAACTCGTACATAAATTGGATCAATTGTGCTCTGGACCGAATCAGGTGTTGCTAGGATCACATCAGGCACCCATGGAGGAATGCCTCCAACTGCTAATGGTCAAACTTTAAGACTAAATGGTGGAAATCCATCAGTTAACGTCGTCCATCATGAAAGGGTATTGCCTCAAGGTCAATAAGAGCAAGGCCAATATATTGTCCCATTCGTTTATGTGCCACAAGTGCCAACAGAGGTTCCATTTGATGGCAATGTCATGTTAAAGGAGAAAATGACCGAAATTCTCCAAAACTAGTTTGGTTTTAAAGTAAGACCGATACGACTTAGATACTTGAAGCTTTATCCTAATTGGATTAATATGGCTTACCCTTGGACAAGGAATTATAAGATACCTGAATTTTCCTTATTCACGGGATTAAGGGAGATTTCCACTGTTGAACACATAGGGAAGTTCACTCTCCAGTATGGTGAGGTAAATGAATTTTACAACTTAAGGTTGTTCCACAGTTCTCTATCATCAATGACTTTCTCTTGGTTTATCAATTCACCACCAAACTCAGTAGAGAACTCATATAAAATGGAACAACATTTCCATACTCAGTTTTATAAGACTGTACTAGAAGTTACACTTGTTGATTTAGCAAAATTGAGGCAATTACTAAATGAATGGGCCAAAATTTGTTAGAAAGGTTCAAAATGGCCAGGAGTAATTGCTTTACACCATTGCCTAAAAAGAAATTTGTAAAAATCGCCCAAAGTTGTCTGAGCTTTGACTTACAAAAGAAGTTCTAGGATAAGGAGTTCACATACCTTTTCCGGGTTGGGTTGTTGATGATGCTCATAAATTGATATAATTAGGGTATATTTAGATCCATATTAGCATCATGTAAGTGTTAAATATCTTAAATTATATTGAAAACACAATTTTGAAACTTAATTTGAAATTAATTATGTTTGTGAATATTTTGTAGGTTTAAAATAAGTTGATTAATTTTTGATTTAATAACCTTGCGCCTCGTTTTAATTAATCAAATTTTTTTTATTAAGAGAATGTGGACGCAAAAGCGAGTGAAAGTCTGATCGAACACACTTGCGTTTCTGCAGTTCTAGATTCGAACAATTTTTCATATTTTAGCTATAACTCTTTCATCCAATGTCCGATTTAGGCAATTCAAGATGCTTCAAAAAGGAAATTCAAAGATCTACAATTTCCATAAGGAAGCAAAATGCAGACATTTACAAGGTCAAAAATACCCTAGAAATGAGTTAATGTTTCCATAATGGGATTTTGTATTTCCATACCTAAAATAAAAAAGTGTGAATATGATTAGGGTTTTGTATGTATATAAAAAGCACCCCATTTATCTTATTTTGAGTTTCTCATAGCAGCCATCATAAGAAGTTTAATGATTATAATAATGATATCATTGGACGTGTTGTGATGAAACACACACTAATAGAGGTGAATTGAGAGAAAACTCTTCTTTATTTCTCACTAAACAAAGAATTACAAAACTTACACTCTTAAGCTTTACAAAAAACTCTCAAACACTTTACTCTCTATTCTCACAGGATCTTGGAATTTCTGGGAAGCAATTAACAATGGGTGAAGGGCTCTTTTATAATGCCAAAGATGTGTGCTACAGTAGTACACGTCTTGGCAACTGGCAAAATGTGTAAACACATTTTGCCTTTCGGTGCAGTTTACATGCCAACTGCATGCTTGCTGTTTTCAACAAATCTCCCCCTCAGTGAAGATTTGACTTGAAATCTGAGCCGACCATCAATCACCCAAACCGGATCCTCAAAAGGATCCACCTCTGCTGCATCTGTATGACTGCCTACGTACCCTGAGTTGGGATCAAGCCAATTGTAGTTTTCTATCTCTCCCCACTTTGGCTATGTGGAGAGTTTTGTCATCTCGGCTATGGCAGGACAGATTTTCAAGCTTCTCATTCGGTAAAACCTTGGTGAACATATCAGCACCGTTGTCATCGGTTTGAATTTTCCTGAGTTCTAACAGCTTTAAGCTCAAGACGTCCCGTATCCAGTGATACCTCACATCGATATGTTTTGACCTCGAGTAAAATGTATAACTTTTACCAAGGTAGATAGCACTCTGGCTATCGTAGTACAAAGTGTACTTCTCTTGCTTGAAACCCAATTCATATCTCCCATCAACATTCATATCCTTCTCTGCCATCTTACTTAATAAACAGGTTAGTAATAACAAGAAGAAACAAATTACTAAATAAATGAAACCTCACAAGTCTCGTATTTCACTCTCTCTCAAACACTCCCCTCGATTAATAAACCCCGTTCAATGTCGAACGCTAACCACCAATGAATTGCACAATCCGTGTATAGCCCAATAGTCAGCAAAATCCACAAGGAATCAAAGACAAAACGGTATCAAGAAAAAGATGAGACGTGACTCGAGAAGCAACAACGATACTCAATCAATAAGACCTAAAGCCAGAGTGCAAGAGGAAATAATAAAATAGACAAGTACAACAAGTATGCTAAATACGGTGCGCACTATGCAAATCTTGGGAAAATGTCAACTGTATATTTCTTTTTTTGATTTGTACGTTTTTTTTTAGATTTTTTTTGCCAAATAAGACATTATCAAGATTGCACTAGGAAAACAAAGTAGTCACAATAATTATATGACACATGTGCACTAGAACGAATTAATCAATAATAACCAATCTTCACCCCACCGCAAGAGAATCAAAATACTTAATGTAACTGAAGTAATATGTAATGATAGGAAATAAGAAAGACAGAGGAAAGAAAAAAATACCGAATAATAAAATAATTGACGTGACTACCCAATATTCTGAACCTCCAAACCGTGGCTGCTTATGGCCGATTCTGGTCAAATTATTATGATTATTATTTTATGTTATTTTTTTTAAAGCAGCCTGAATTTAGGTGGAATAATGTGCAAGAAAAAAAAACCAAGATGTGATCAAAACCAAACTCAAGCCTTCTGCATGCAAAGATGAATATAGCCAACGTAGGCCTGGAACTTTATTTTTTTGTTTTTCTTTTAACCCAAATCAAATACCAAAGTGATCAATGGTCAACACAGCAACTTTAAACTTGCAGAATCATTTCTCAACCTCAATTGCCAGACGTGATCATATTTTGTTTTTGCAACCCCAAACCCAGAACAATGTCTTTCTTTTCTTTTCTTTTTTTGGTCAGGCGTGGAACAAATCTCTCTTCTCTTTTTTTTTTTTTATGCAGAATCGAGACTTTTCAGTATTTATGAGAATAAGATAAGGAACAAGACTTGACAGACCGAAGGGAAGAAAATCAAAAAATAAAGAACGAAAGGAAAAAAGAAAAAGAAAAAACAGACGAAGTTGAAAATAAATGGATAAATGTCAGACCAATTGATACGAATCTGGATACGGAAAGATAAAATTATTGGGGTTTTGGGCGTCAGGGCGCAGCGGAAGCGCGTGTCCGGGCGATATCGTATTTTAAAACTTTTTCAAAATACCGAATAAATTATTCAATATCTAATATGAATAATTTATTCATATATTATCTAAACCAATTTATTTAATATCATATATTAACATAAATATAGTTGAAAACTCGCGAAACTTTTACGAAAATCGATTTTCCGCAAAATTACCTAAAACCCATTTTTGACCGAACCGACTACCCGACACTTATGGAAACTGCCCAGGTCAGCTCCAATAGTGTCGGGGCAGTTCATGGGCTGCCTGAACAGTGACGGAATCACTGTTTTCACAGCCGTCACCCGGTTGGCTCAAAATCCACCCGGTAACGCCGTGTTTGGCCATTTTCGCTTATTTCAAGTCGGAAACACTTTACGGCAATTATTCCAACACCCAAAATACATCTAATACATTCCAAAAACACATTTTTCATCAACAAAATCAGTATATCATCAGACCTGATCCAGAATCCAATTTTGCCCAAATTTATGCCTTAAATCCAATTAAATCAAGATTAATTCAATTAATCTAAACACCAACTAGAATCACCACAAATGAATTACTCTAGAACAATTCTAGGCATGATATGAGTGGTTATCATACTCTAGAATTGCAACAAAAATGTCCAAAAATAATTTGAATAAATTGGATACAAATTACATTAATTTCACCCAATTTATTTCACACATGCTTGAATAACTTCCAATCCATTATCCTCAAACAAAAGCCCCAAATTTTAGAAATAAAAGAACCCTAGAACATTTCTAGATTAACAAGAAAAAACAAGAAACAAATTTTCTCAAGCTTAGGATGATGAAAAATTACCTTTAATCCTTGATTCCTAAGCCCTTTATTTTTTTTTTCTTTGAATTCCTTCATTTCTTTCCTTGAATGATCAAGGAACCTTGAAACCCATTTGTTGGCTCATGTTTTCGGCAATGAGGATAATGAAAAAAAAAGGATCAAACAACTTTCTTTTTATTTATTTTTTTTAGATATTGCCGACATATGTAAAATAAGTGGGCAATTAATTCAATTTTTTTTTTTAATATATTGCCGACATTGGAGGTTAAAATAGCCATTTCCATAATTTTTAATTTGATTCAAAATCAAATAAAAAAGGTAATAACACATGTGACCAATAAATAATTACCAAGTGTGATAACAATTATCACAAACATAAATCATTTAATTAAATTAAAATAAAGTCAAAGTAGTAAATTCAAAATCTAATTCTTTGACATTTATTTTAATAACATGTGTATCCAATAGTAATTAAACATATATTCTATAACAATTATGAAATATATATATATATATATATATATATATATATATATCATTTAATTACTAATTCATATGTATTTTATTTACATTAAATAAAATACATGTAGAATTAATATGTATCAAATCAAATTTTGTATCGAATACAAATACATATTAAATACAAAATGACCAAAATTTTCTTTTTGCATGTGTTATCATTTAACCAATTAAACGATCCAGATTAACTCATTTAATCTGGTGAAGTATTATGAATAATCCGTATTATTTATATCGAGTTGCCCAAGTGCTCAACGAGTACACTTCATATTGTGGGACTCTCTAAGTTTAGGTCTATCCGTCACGAAATCCAATTTCGTGTCTATAATCCACCCACCCATGGATTATGACGACCACGGATAATCTCGCTAAACTATGCAAGTCGAGGTCACTGCATACGTATAATCCCTCCGTCACAGGCTATCCATATTATACCTGGGGTATAGATGAAAACGTCAAACCCGTTCGGTATAATATAGTCGACATTTCATTTATGATCTCTTAATAACACTCGGAACTGATTTCCGACGTTATACCTCGGCCATGGATTTACTAGATCATAAACACGTGAGGATGCCTATGCCCTGTACACAGGACTGACGGATCCTATCTTGATACGCACAAGATATCATGAGCATCAGTCCACACCCAATGAACAGACGGAGGTCTGATCATGAATAGATCGTTGACGTGACTGCCATCAAAGTGTGGAGGATAACTCATATATCCCACTGTGGTATCTCAAGTCTAAGGACCACTATGCTCGCTCAAGTTGAGAAGGTTCCTATTGACGTTGGTGTACCATCTATTAGGAAACCTTATTGAGTCGTTCAGTGTCTTATCAAATAAACACGTACATGTCTATATGAGTCTCCCTAGACTTATAGTTCACTGGGATAAACCATCGGACCAAGTCACGATATACGACATGTACTGGTCTCGGCGGATTTTACTAACCGACCCGTGTTAGCAAATCTTGACCAGGAACTTTATTTAAGGATATACATCTTATAGTGCGTTTCCCAATGTCAATTACATACTACGTTGTAACTGCGCACTATATCGAAAATCATAGGGTCTTTGTCTAATAGACACATATCACTAAACCGAATTTAGTTTCGATCTAATCGTAATCAAATATCGAATTGCAATTAGATCGAATAAGTGTATAAAAGACAAGGGTGCTACCGTTAAATTAGTAATATTATGGAAAATTGAATCGCTCGTATTTATGAATCGGACATAAATACGATCCAGATTGGCACTCGGAGCACCAACCCTAACAATTTCTCCCACTTGCTCTAGTGTCAATCCATGGTATCATATACTCATCTCAATGTGTATCGCATACTCATGGTCCTCAAGAGCTCACCAGCACTCAAGAGGTAGGCAAGAACAAGTAAGTCTGCTTTAGCAAATCGAGTTTGTCAAACAAACCCAATCGTTTTCGTAAGCCAGGATCATTCATATTTTGTAGAATCCAAATTCCACATCAATATGACTCAGATGCTATATCAGTATTGTGCTATAGCTACTGAGTTGTCTATGTATTTAAATATCAAATCCAAATACTTTGCAGACAACCGCAAGCACAAAACTAATATCAACACCTCTAATCATTGAGGTCACTTTGCAACTTCATAAGTCAATACTTCATAAGTTGCAACTGATTCCACTAATTCAGTAGAACCAACGGTGACACTCCCACTGCATCTTTTCTGACTTTATGTGACATAGACCATCTAATGTCATAATTAGAATCAAAACTAATCAGACTTTATGGTTGTTGACTAAATTCTCCATGAACAAAAAACTTGCTTTTAGTATCTCATAGATAATAAAGAACTTGTTCCAAGACTCATCATATGGTCTATAACATATCAAAATAACTCGTAACAATTACGATTAAATTGATATCTTTAATCGCACATAATATATCATTCATTACGCCATCATCCAATGATGCATAGGATTGACTATATATTCTAATCAATCTCTCTTTCGACAAAAGAATCATCCTTTACGAAAGATGAATACTATATACATAAAAGACACGTTAACTGTCAAACAGTTATACTAATTGTCATACAGATAGTCTTGTTGTGTCATTTATTAGATTCTATCTAATATGCGACTAATGAGAGTATCTCACAAGTCTCTCAATTTTATATCTTATATAAAACTTTATATCAAATATAACAGAGACTACTCCCATTGCTTCCACGGAGAAAAAAAAGACTTAGGATATATAATACTAGAAAGAAATTTGTACGTTCCCACTGACCCTACTGATAAATATGTATTCTCTATACTTCGATCAAATCAGAAAATCTGACTAATATCAAAAACAGAGAGCACGAATTTCCGGAAAACTTACCCGAGTCTACAATAGGCTCTATAAGTTAGTATATCAAACAGTGATCTTAGCAGATTACAAACTCTAGGGTCATTCTAGAATGAATTCTTCAAATAAAGAAATCACGACGGATCTCTCATTCGAAGAAATCACTCAAGAACGCCATTTTGCATTCTTTAGCCAAAATACACGATTTAATATCAACATTAACCAATAGATCTTTAATTGTTCAATTAATGCAACTAAAGACAAGTTTTCTCAGAATCTACAATAGACTACTGAGTATAACCTTTCTTATTGTCATATTATAAAGGTCAAACCTTTATCAAGCCTACTTCGCTTTTGCTGCGTAAACAATTTGCACATTTTATGAACTATTCATAACGAAAGCCCAATCAAGTACAAAACTTGATCGTC
Source organism: Zanthoxylum bungeanum (assembly GCA_019454045.1). NCBI lineage: Eukaryota > Viridiplantae > Streptophyta > Magnoliopsida > Sapindales > Rutaceae > Zanthoxylum > Zanthoxylum bungeanum. The sequence continues at coordinate 88,608 of SKCR01030856.1, forward strand.
GTAAGCCATGAACAATCTTAGATATATGGTTCAATGCTAATTTCCGAATTCGATATCAAATATCGCTCTCACTATGAGTCATAGGATAATTTTCTTCAATAAGAAAACATTAGAATCATTAAGTATCAAATACTTGGTAAATGATTCTGACATCCTATTGGACTTGTACGGAAGATGTCTAAGGGTCTATTCATCTTATTAATTACATAGTTCCATTACAGTTTATCATTCTCACATTTGACTTCACTAAGTCAAGTCCTTTCTGTAATCGTCAACATCCAATGTTAACATACCAAATAATAAAATAATTTTATTACTCGAGATCGTAGAAAAGATATTCTATTAAATAGAATACAATATTCCATTAAATAGAATAAATGACAAACCCTTTACTTGAACCTCTAAGGCACAAGTACTTTCAATTATATAACTATTATACAAAAGAAAGATTCAAATCTCAAACTTTTCAAGATTTGAATTTTCTACTATACATATCATATATCTAATTGTAGAAACTAATGAAACCTTAATTAAATAGATGAAATAGAGTTACAGGAGCATAACCCCAAGAGTATTGAAAAATAATTCAGTAACACTCAATATCAAAGAATCAAATCATATAAGATTCGATAACTCCCACTGGCCAATTCCATCAAAATGGAATCATGGAAGTTTAATATTGAGTAAGAATCAAATTCATTAAAAAAACTTTAGAACTAATTGCCATAAATTCATCCGTTTGATCATATCAAACATCTTCGAACAATTCAAAGACGCGCAATGAATTTTATAGTTTTTCAACACTTCAAATAGAATATCTTTGAACCATTCAAAATATTCCATTTACGTTTCATCAGAGACATAATGAAAGTCTTTGAACAATTAAAGACGTTCAACATGTTCTCTACTAGAAACAGGTAACTAAGTCATGACAAATCATTAACTAAGTTACGGAGCATAGAAAACTATCTAAGCCAATTATTAATTCATCAAACTACACACATCCAATGTATTAGTTTAATAAATCGGTGGTCCAATGACAATCATTGGTTAAATGAGATTTAATCACAACCTGAATACAATATTCATTAAATAGATAAGGATATATGGTGTGATCTCGTATCAGACCATCCTTTACCATACGGAACAAGTATCAAATGCTTCTGTGATAAAAACTCATAAATCACAGTTCTAAGTCATTTAGTTAACCGAATATTTTTCTTAATGTTTATCTTTCATTAATGACACTACTAGTTACTTTAAAATATGTAACTATTTATACAGAACAAGTAACTATCCAATAGTCACAAGTTCTGATATCAAATATCAAAACAGTTATTGAATATTATTTTAAATAACTAGACGGGAGATCCGGTATCCAATACATATAATTGTCGTATTGTAAGAATCAAAATTCTCCATACACAACTATATGCATCTCCTTTCTTAAACTTTATAATTTGCGTTCAATTATTCACAACGATTGTAAATAATTGATTAGCAAATTGTGTCAGACACATGACTTCTAAAAGTCATTAAAAGAATAGAAACGTCATTAAAAGATAAACAAATACTAAATGGATTTTCTTAATGCCAGTCAAGAATCTCGAGACATGAACTATTCAAGTAAATTCTTACTGCATAAGAAACAATTCTAACTAGAATAATATCCTAAACACAGATATCCTTTTAGATTACTTAATCGTGACTTAGAAACTAAGTCACAAACCATCTCGATTTTCAGGAAAATCGGAACAACAGTTCCCGATGGTTTGAACTAATCTAACAGTATCTAAGTCTACTGTCGTTCTAGAACCTATTCTAGAACTACGCAACCATAAGTAAAGTCAGAAAACCTAGATATATAGGTAATATACTATGCAGTGGATTAGAAGTAAAATTCTATAAACAATATAGAATAAAAGAAAACGAAAGCAGTAAATTCCATAAAATTACGCACTGCCTGAGTTATGGATTTTAAACTCAGCAGTGTCTCCCACTACTTTACGTAATACCGTAATCCCCAACGGACAACGGGAATTCAATAATTAAATTGAATTCCATAGTGAGAGTAGGATCCCATGAATATATTTCGACTCACAGCTTTGGCACGTTCTCGCCTACGTATATTCATTAGGTAGACAACTCATTGTCAATCACTCACAAGTGACTCCTGGTTTTGGTCCTGACCGTTTCTCACTGTGACAGCTTTGGCACGTTCACAGGGAGGCGTATCAAGGTTACACTTGTCAATGACAAACTCAAGCTACTGGTGTAGTCCTGACAGCTTTGGCACGTTCAGGATTTCCACTTTCACTTGAATTTGTCTCTTATCATATAAGTTCTACCGGCGCAAATGAACTACCATCAACCATAACTGCACAGCTTTGGCACGATACAGCTATAGCATCAGGAAATCATTTTGCATCCGTACTGACTAGGGATGGCAATTTTACCCATAAACCCGCAAAAACCCGCCCACAATGGGTAGGATTTGGTAAATATATTAGTGGGTGCAGTGCGGGTTTGGTAATTTAAAGTAGAACCCGCTGCGGGTGCGGTGCGGGTTTGGTATTTAAGAAAAAAATGCGGGTATCCGCATACTCGCAATATTATTTTTTATTAATTAATATTTTTTGGACAATATAAAAAAACATTCATATAAAAACAACTAACAAAACCTAAACCTAAAACAGTAATCCATAGTTCCACACTCCCACTCAGCCGCAGCCCGCAACCTGCCCACTGAAGATTTTTTGCATGACTATTATTATTTTTTTTTAATCACACTTGTTAATAAAATTATAATGCAAAAATTTGGATTAAGTTCACATAATCAGAAACGGGAGATGAACAAAATAAGCTAGTGTTTGCTAACTTCAGTAGCTTTTCTGCTTCTTCATTACACTTACACCACTTGAGCCTTGTAAGCATCATTTTCATTACACTTAGCATAAAAAATATGACCAAGGTGATTACTTTTTAGCTTATTGTCGATTGAGTTGGCTAATTTAGATCATTATAATTATGAAGGGAAGAACTCGTTTTAATTATGTTTATATGAAAAAATAAACAAATGGTACTGAGTATTTCATACATTATGTTATCTATGTACTGTATATACTACATTGCATGTTGTATATGTCAAATGAAAAACAAATGTGAAAAGTACAGCTAGCAATAAAAATAAATTATTAATTAAAAAAATTATATTATTAAGAACACAAGTAATTCAATATTTTAAAAACCCGCAAAAAATCCGCTGGGTACCAATGCGGTTTGGTAATTTATTTTTATATGCGGTGCGGGTTTGGTAATGAAAATTAAAACCCGCAACGGGTATGGTGCGGGTTTGGTAATTTATTTACATATGCGGGTGCAGGTTTGGTAATGGAAAACCCGCACCATACCCTACTCACTGCCATCCCTAGTACTGACAAGGCGGACCAAGAAATATGTATCCAATACACGTTACTTTACAGCCATATTAAAACACGGGGATTTTCCCACGGAAGCCACACTCTACATCCAATGCAGAAATTTTAATCTAAATCATTTTCTAAACATTTCAATTCTACCTTAGAAAATATAACTCAATTTAACCATTAAATTTCGTTACATTTCCATTAGCGTAGAACCAAAAAGTAAAGAAACATATATAGATTTTAAGCATGTGCGAATATTAAATTGGATTATATATCTAATATCAAGCATGAATAATGTAATGGATGAAGCATCAGACCTGCTCTGATACCATTTTTGTTGGGGTTTTGGGTGTCGGGGCGCAGCGGAAGCGCGTGTCTGGGCGATATCGTATTTTAAAATTTTTTCAAAATACCGAATAAATTATTCAATATCTAATATGAATAATTTATTCATATATTATCTAAACCAATTTATTTAATATCATATATTAACATAAATATAGTTGAAAACTCGCGAAATTTTTACGAAAATCGATTTTCCGCAAAATTGCCTAAAACCCATTTTTGACCGAACCGACTACCCGACACATATGGAAATTGCCCAGGTCAGCTCCAATAGTGTCGGGGCAGTTCATGGGCTGCCTGAACAGTGACGGAATCACTGTTTTCACAGCCGTCACCCGGTTGGCTCAAAATCCACCCGGTAACGCCGTGTTTGGCCATTTTTGCTTATTTCAAGTCGGAAACACTTTACGGCAATTATTCCAACACCCAAAATACATCTATTACATTCCAAAAACACATTTTTCATCAACAAAATCAGTATATCATCAGACCTGATCCAGAATCCAATTTTGCCAAAATTTATGCCTTAAATCCAATTAAATCAAGATTAATTCAATTAATCTAAACACCAACTAGAATCACCACAAATGAATTACTCTAGAACAATTCTAGGCATGATATGAGTGGCTATCATACTCTCGAATGGAAACAAAAATGTCCAACAATAATTTGAATAAATTGGATACAAATTACATTAATTTCACCCAATTTATTTCACACATGCTTCAATAACTTCCAATCCATTATCCTCAAACAAAAGCCCCAAATTTTAGAAATAAAAGAACCCTAGAACATTTCTAGATTAACAAGAAAAAACAAGAAACAAATTTTCTCAAGCTTAGGATGATGAAAAATTACCTTTAATCCTTGATTCCTAAGCCCTTTATTTTTTTTTTCTTTGAATTCCTTCATTTCTTTCCTTGAATGATCAAGGAACCTTGAAACCCATTTGTTGGCTCATGTTTTCGGCAATGAGGATAATGAAAAAAAAGGATCAAACAACTTTCTTTTTATTTATTTTTTTTATATATTGCCGACATATGTAAGATAAGTGGGCAATTAATTCAAATTTTTTTTTTTAATATATATTGCCGACATTGGAGGTTAAAATAGCCATTTCCATAATTTTTTAATTTGATTCAAAATCAAATAAAAAAGGTAATAACACATGTGACCAATAAATAATTACCAAGTGTGATAACAATTATCACAAACATAAATCATTTAATTAAATTAAAATAAAGTCAAAGTAGTAAATTCAAAATCTAATTCTTTGACATTTATTTTAATAACATGTGTATCCAATAGTAATTAAACATATATTCTATAACAATTATATAATATATATATATATATATATATATATATATCATTTAATTACTAATTCATATGTATTTTATTTACATTAAATAAAATACATGTAGAATTAATATGTATCAAATCAATTTTGTATCGAATACAAATACATATTAAATACAAAATGACCAAAATTTTCTTTTTGCATGTGTTATCATTTAACCAATTAAACGATCCAGATTAACTCATTTAATCTGGTGAAGTATTATGAATAATCCGTATTATTCATATCGAGTTGCCCAAGTGCTCAACGAGTACACTTCATATTGTGGGACTCTCTAAGTTTAGGTCTATCCGTCACGAAATCCAATTTCGTGTCCATAATCCACCCACCCATGGATTATGACGACCACGGATAATCTCGCTAAACTATACAAGTCGAGGTCACTGCATACGTATAATCCCTCCGTCACAGGCTATCCATATTATACCTGGGGTATAGATGAAAACGTCAAACCCGTTCGGTATAATATAGTCGACATTTCATTTATGATCTCTTAATAACACTCGGAACTGATTTCCGACGTTATACCACGGCCATGGATTTACTAGATCATAAACAAGTGAGGATGCCTATGCCCTGTACACAGGACTGACGGATCCTATCTTGATACGCACAGGATATCATGAGCATCAGTCTACACCCAACGAACAGGAGGAGGTCTGATCATGAATAGATCGTTGACGTGACTGCCATCAAAGTGTGGAGGATAACTCATATATCCCACTGTGGTATCTCAAGTCTAAGGACCATTATGCTCGCTCAACTCGAGAAGGTTCATATTGACGTTGGTGTACCATCTATTAGGAAACCTTATTGAGTCGTTCAATGTCTTATCAAATAAACAACTACATGTCTATACGAGTCTCCCTAGACTCATAGTTCACTGGGATAAACCATCGGACCAAGTCACGATATACGACATATACTGGTCTCGGCGGATTTTACTAACCGACCCGTGTTAGCAAATCTTGACCAGGAACTTTATTTAATGATATACATCTTATAGTGCGTTTCCCAATGTCAATTACATACTACGTTGTAACTGTGCACTATATCGAAAATCCTAGGGTCTTTGTCTAATAGACACATATCACTAAACCGGATTTAGTTTCGATCTAATCGTAATCAAATATCGAATTGCAATTAGATCGAATAAGTGTATAAAAGACAAGGGTGCTACCGTTAAATTAGTAATATTATGGAAAATTGAATCGCTCGTACTTATGAATCGGACATAAATACGATCCAGATTGGCACTCGGAGCACCAACCCTAACAAAAATGCTCCCAAAATCCCATAGACCCCTAAGAAACCCGTCCTTGAAAACCCTTGGAGATAAACTTAGAGGAATTTTGCCAGCAAAAAAGACGCCACAAAGGATGCCAGCCATTTGATAAGACTTTGTTCAATCACTGAACTTTGGAAATAAATTCTCAAATCTGCCAAGAGTTACTATTCACGCACAAAATAATGGTCCTTCATTGGGAGTTGTTTTTGACTTTAAATAGTTACATGCTCAAACCCTAATATAGCCAAAAATTTAAAATAGCCTTAAACTACCCATTACGAACTAAAGCACACAACTCATAGTTTCTATCCCATTTTGAAACCCACAAATAAATAAAAATTAAACTAACATAACTAATAAATAAAACGGCATCCACGTTTGTTCCATACATATGAATAAAATAATAGTATATTGAAAATAAGACTAAATAAATGAAACCGAGAAATGCTACTCCTTAATGACTTAGGTCAAATGTATAACTCTTGAACTCTCTTCCTTGAAGCCCAATTGGTCTCGAACGTGCTTGTTCAATTCAGCTACATGATGTTGGGCTAGGCCTGCCATAGCATTTTTGATCTTCTGAGCTCTTTGTCTTGTAATTAGTCAAACTCGTACATGAATTGGATCAATTGTGCTCTGGACCGAATCAGGTGTTGCTAGGATCACATCAGGTACCCATGGTGGAATGCCTCCAACTGCTAATGGTCAAACTTTAAGACTAAATGGTGGAAATTCATCAGTTAACGTCGTCCAACATGAAAGGGTATTGCCTCAAGGTCAACAAGAGCAAGGCCAATATATTGGCACATCCGTTTATGTGCCACAACTGCCAACAAAGGTTCCATTTGATGGCAATGTCATGTTAAAGGAGAAAATGGCCGAAATTCTCCAAAACTAGTTTGGTTTTAAAGTAAGACCGATACAACTTAGATACATGAAGCTTTATCCTGATTGGATTAATATGGCTTACCCTTGGACAAGGAATTATAAGATATCTGAATTTTCCTTATTCACGGGATTAAGGGAGATTTCCACTGTTGAACACATAGGGAAGTTCACTCTCCAGTATGGTGAGGTAAATGAATTTTACAACTTAAGGTTGTTCCACAATTCTCTATCATCAATGACTTTCTCTTGGTTTATCAATTTACCACCAAACTCAGTAGAGAACTCATATAAAATGGAACAACGTTTCCATACTCAGTTTTATAAGACTGTACTAGAAGTTACACTTTTTGATTTAGCAAATTTGAGGAAATTACTAAATGAATGGGCCAAAAATTTGTTAGAAAGGTTCAAAATGGCCAGGAGTAATTGCTTTACACCATTGTCTGAAAATAAATTTGTAAAAATCGCCCAAAGTTGTCTGAGCTTTGACTTACAAAAGAAGTTCTAGGATAAGGAGTTCACATACCTTTACAGGGTTGGGTTGTTGATGATGCTCATAAATTGATATAATTAGGGTATATTTAGATCAAGATTAGCATCATGTAAGTGTTAAATATCTTAAATTATATTGAATACACAATTTTGAAACTTAATTTGAAATTAATTACGTTTGTGAATATTTTGTAGGTTTAAAATATGTTGATTAATTTTTGATTTAATAACCTTGCGCCTCGTTTTAATTAACAAAATTGTTTTATTAATTAAGAGAATGTGCACACAAAAGCGAGTGAAAGTCTGATCAAACACACTTGCGTTTCTGCAGTTCTAGATTCGAACAATTTTTCATATTTTAGCTATAACTCTTTCATTCAATGTCTGATTTAGGCAATTCAAGATGTTTCAAAAAGGAAATTCAAAGATCTACAATTTCTATAAGGAAGCCAAATGCAGACATTTACAAGGTCAAAAATACCCTAGAAATGAGTTAATATGTCCATAATGGGATTTTGTATTTCCATACCTAAAAAAAAAAGTGTGAATATTATTAGGGTTTTGTATGAATATATAAAGCACCCCATTTATCTTATTTTGAGTTTCTCATAGCAGCCATCATAAGAAGTTTAATGATTATAATAATGATATCATTGGACGTGTTGTGATGAAACACACACTAATAGAGGTGAATTGAGAGAAAACTCTTCTTTATTTCTCACTAAACAAAGAATTACAAAGCTTACACTCTTAAGCTTTACAAAAAACTCTCAAACACTTTACTCTCTATTCTCACAGGATCTTGGAATTTCTGGGAAGCAATTAACAATGGGTGAATGGCTCTTTTATAATGCCAAAGACGTGTGCTACAGTAGTACATGTCTTGGCAACTAAACACATTTTGCCTTTCGGTGCAGTTTGCATGCCAGCTGCATGCTTGCTGTTTTCAACAAATCTCCCACTCGGTGAAGATTTTCCCTGAAATCTGAGCCGACCATCAATCACCTAAACCAGATCCTCAAAAGGATCCACCTCTGGCTGCATCTGTATGACTGCCTATGTACCATGAGTTGGGATCAAGCCAATTGTAGTTTTCTGTCTCTCCCCACTCTGACTATGTGGAGAGTTTTGTCATCCCGGCTATGGCACGATAGATTTCAAGCTTCTCCTTCGGTAAAAGCTTGGTGAACATATCGGCACCGTTGTCATCGGTGTGAATTTTCCTGAGTTCTAACAGCTTTGAGCTCAAGACGTCCCGTATCCAGTGATACCTCACATCGATATGTTTTGACCTTGAGTGAAATGTATAATTTTTACCAAGGTAGATAGCACTCTGGCTATCGCAGTACAAAGTGTACTTCTCCTGCTTGAAACCCAATTCATATCTCCCATCAACATTCATATCCTTCTCTGCCATCTTACTTAATGAACAAGTTAGTAATAACAAGAAGAAATAAATTACTAAATAAATGAAACCTCACAAGTCCTCATATTTCACCCTCTCTCAAACACTCCTCTCGATTAATTACCCTCGTTCAATGTCGAACGCTAACCACCAATGAATTGCACAATCCGTGTATAGCCCAAAAGTCAGCAAAATCCACAAGGAATCAAAGACACAAGGGTATCAAGAAAAAAATGAGACGTGACTTGAGAAGCAACAACGATACCCAATTAATAAGACCTAAAGCCAGAGTGCAAGAGGAAATAATAAAATAGACAAGTGCAACAAATATGCTAAATACGGTGCGAACTATGCAAATCCTGGGAAAATGTCAACTGTATATTTCTTTTTTTGACTTGTACGTTTTTTTTAGATTTTTTTTTTTCCAAATAGGACATTATCAAGATTGCACTTGGAAAACAAAGTAGTCACAATAATTATATGACACATGTGCACTAGAACGAATTAATCAATAATAACCAATCTTCACCCCAACAAAAGAGAATCAAAATACTTAATGTAACTGAAGTAATATGTAATGATAGGAAATAATAGGGGTGAGCAAAATCGGTTTCGGTTTCGGTTCCGCATGGAACCGGAACCTACCCGGAAAAATTCGGTTCCGCACTAAGGGGAACCAGAACCTACCCAATTAAACAGGGTACCCTATTATTCGGTTCCAATCTGGTTCCGGTCCGATTCCGAATTACCCTATTTTAAAATATTTTAATGAAAACTACATTCCAATACGAGTTCGTAGGAAAAAACGGGGACCAAATCGGAGTGCGGAAGCTCAAGAACGAAAAAAATGAAGTTTTTTAATTGATATTGTATTTTTGTGATTAAAAAAAGGAATAAAGAGGAAGTGAGCAAATTTCGTTATCATTGTTGCTTCAAAAAGTCACCTTTCTTTACTGGTAAGCTCCTCAAAGCTTTGGATCATATTTGGTTTTGGCTTTCTGGTTAATTCTGTTTTTCAGCTTTTTGTATTTTGTATCAGATAATTAGGTTGTTAGCTTATCAGTTCAAAATGGTATGTGGAGTTAGCTCTTTCTCATCTTCACACGTTACTTTTCATTTTTCAAAGTGATTTTGGTTTTATTTTAGTATTATATTTACAATTGTTAAATATGTTTTTTTAGAAAAAAAAAATTTAGCTTCTTGACTCTCTGTTTATTATATTTACTTGCCTTAGCTAAATGAGTGGTATATTCAATTCTATCGGTACCTTTTCATGGGTTTCTAAGGCAGTATCAAATATTACTTTGGTGTGGAATTCATTTATCAACTTGTTAATTCTTATTGTATCCTTATTTTATTTTTTGAACTATCATTCGTCTTAGATGTATTCAGCTTAGATTAGGAATACAATATATTTCAATTGGTTTAGATTAGGAATACAATATATTTGATTGGTTAGGATTAGGCATTTAATTTGTTAGATTAGGAAGTAAATATTTTTCATTTTTTATGATTGATTTTAATTAGGCATGACATCTTTTTAATTTAGTATGTGATTTTGTTTAGTTAGGAAGTTAATATATTTGATTTGTCTAAATTAGGTATGATTTTATTTTATGTTTTATTTAATTTGGTAAATGATTTAATTCTTTATCTATTTAATTTAATTAATATTTCATTTAGTTAATACTTAATTTAATTAATATTTGATTTAATTTGGGTGTGTATTAGGGTGAATGGGCTTGTGGGCTTTGGTTGGGCGTGTGGGCCTTTGGTTGGTGGGTTTGGTTTGTGTGGGCTAGGTGTGTGGATTTGGACCAAGGTTAAAAGGTTTGCGGGTTTTTTTGGGCCGAGGTTAGGTGATTTGAGTGTTTTGGGCCGGGAATAATTTTTAAAACGGAAAACCAACCAGTAACCCGAAGCTAAACCAGCGAACTTAATCCGATTATGAGTCAATTCTTGACTCCTCCCTTCCGACGTCCGTTTCCCGCGGCTTCCGCGACTTAAAAGGTAGTGCCTCCCACTGAGGCTCATCATCGGGTTTCACATGCAAAAATGCAATGCCTACAGTCGCCCTCACTTTGATGGGACTTGTGCAGTGTGTGACAGTGACAATCCTATCAAAATACATGCAATGCATTTTCACTTACCTGGGTCGCCAGCTGTCTCATGATTTGCCTGCTGTGTTGAGTTGAGTTGAGTTGATATGGTTTTACCATTTTCGGTATGCTAAACCCCATTTCCGAGGCGTTGCTGAAGTGATGTCTATCCATTTTCGAACTGTGCTCCATTTTTGGAGTGCCATTTTCGGTGACTAATGAGATAATGGTCCATTTTCGAATCGTGCTCCATTTTCGGAGTGCCATTTTCGGCGAGATGAGATGATGATCCATTTCGAACCGTGCTCCATTTTCGGAGTGCCATTTTTGGCGAGATGAGATAATGGTCTATTTCCGAACCGTTGCTCCATTTTCAGAGTGCCATTTTCGGCAAGTGATGAGATGATGATCCATTTCGAACCGTGCTCCATTTTCGAAGTGCCATTTTCGGCGAGATGAGATAATGGTCCATTTCCGAACCGTTGCTCCATTTTCAGAGTGCCATTTTCGGCAAGTGATGGGATGATGGTCCATTTCCGAACCATTGCTGATGGGAGATTGTCCATTTCCGAACCATGCCTGATATGAGAGTGGTCCATTTCTGAACCACTGCTCAGGAGAGATAGTCCATTTCCGGACCAATACTGATATGAGAGTGGTCCATTTCCGAACTGTTACTGATAATGATGTGGTCCATTTTCGAACCGTTGCTGATGAGAGATAGTCCATTTTCGAACTGTTGTTGATGAGAGATAGTCCATTTCCGAACCATTACTGATATGAGAGTGGTCCATTTCCGAACCGTTTCTGATAAGAGAGTGGTCCATTTCCGAACCATTACTGATATGAGAGTGGTCCATTTCTGAACCATTGCTGAGGAGAGATAGTCCATTTCCGAACCAATACTGATATGAGAGTGGTCCATTTCCGAACTGTTACTGATAATGATGTGGTCCATTTTCGAACCGTTGCTGATGAGAGATAGTCCATTTCTGAACCGTTGCTGATGAGAGATAGTCCATTTCCGAACCAACACTGATATGAGAGTGGTCCATTTCCGAACCGTTACTGATAATGATGTGGTCCATTTTCGAACCGTTGCTGATGAGAGATAGTCCATTTCCGAACCGTTGCTGATGAGAGATAGTCCATTTCCGAACCAACACTGATATGAGAGAGGTCCATTTCCGAACCGTTGCTGATTAGAGAGTGGTCCATTTCTGAACCGTTACTGATATGAGAGTGGTCCATTTCTTAACCATTGCTGATTCCGAACCTTGCTCCATTCTTGGAGTGCCATTCCCGGCTTGTTTATTCCTGAACTGTGTTTCCATTCTTGGAGTGCCATTCCCGGCTTGTTCATTCTCGAACTGTGTTTCCATTCTTGGAGTGCCATTCCCAGCTAAACTGATATTGATGTTGATGTGGGCCTCGTTCCCAGAGTGATGCTGATGTGGGCCTCGCCTCCAGAATGATGTGGGCCTCGCCCCAAATTGATACTGATATGGGCCTCGCCCCTGGGACTCATCCCCAAGACTGAAACTGATATGGGCCTCGCCCCCAACTGATACTGATATGGGCCTCGCCCCCAACTGATACTCATATGGGCCTCGCCTCTGGGACTCATCCCCAAGACTGAAACTGATATGGGCCTCGCCCCTGGGACTCATCCCCAAGACTGAAACTGATATGGGCCTCGCCCCCAACTGATACTGATATGGGCCTCGCCCCTAGACTGATACTGATATGGGCCTCGCCCCTAGACTGATACTGATGATATGGGCCTCGCCCCTAGACTGATACTGATGATATGGGCCTCACCCCCAGACTGATACTGATATGGGCCTCGCCCCCAGACTGATACTGATATGGGCCTCGCCCTCAGACTGATACTGATATGGGCCTCGCCCCCAGACTGATACTGTGCTGTCGCTGTTCCTGATTGGTTTGTCTTTGCCGCTTTCTCTCTTTCTGCTTCAAAACCTGTGAATACAAAGCAAAACAAACACAAAAGAATGCAAAGTATGTTACGTGTATGCATGCATGCATGAATGAGTTTCCTATCCCGTTGGGTTAGGTCTCCCGCCAATTCTTCCTCAGGCAAAGTACTGCTTCAACCTTTCAACTTTAATCGGCTCGGTGAACTCATTCCCTTCCAAGTCTGATAGTCTCACTGCCCCATTCCATTTCCCAATTTCTGAATGATCATCATATCTTTTCTGCTTGCTGCTTTCGGGAATTCCCCGTGTTCTAAACATCACTGAATTTCATAGTACCAAGGTTGAATGCTTTTCTCAAATATACTCATGTTGCCGGTTGAAAGGAAGAGATTTAGGCAAGTAAGCAAAACAAACGTCTTTATTATCATTAAGAAAAGGTTCGAACGAAGAGACAAAATCAATGTCTTTATTAAAAATGCAGGATCAAATAAACTAGGAGGAATAACTTCATCATTCGCAGCATTGCCTTCTTCATTGGCCTATGGTTCTCCACCGTTGTCATCCCATATTCCTATGAATGAAGCTGAGTGGTTGAGAGTTTGGAGGACAAGGGTTTCGGGTAGGCCAGAGTTGATCATGTAGTTGGTAGGGGATTTCTGTGCGTTGGGTTTGTTCTCTTTCTGGGTCAGGTATTTTGTGGGAGTCAATGAGGTTTTGGATCTCATGCCTAAGGCGGGTGCAACTATCAGTTTCGTGACCCCTTCTCCGATGGAAGTGACAATACAGGCTTAGGTCAAGGTTGGGTGGTACAGGGTTTGGAATTGGTTTAGCCTCTAAGGGTTCCAGAAGTCCTTGCGCCTTTAGCTTTTCGAACACCCTTGAAAGAGGCTTACCAGGTTGGAAAATCGCCTGCTTTTGATGGCAGTGACCTCAGCGGTAGCGGGCTTGGTCTCAGAAGGCCCCCCAAAAGTTCTTTTATTCTATGCCATAAAACTTTCTGTTTTCAGCCTCTTCTTCCTCAATATCCATGACAGTTTCCCTCAACTGTCGAAAATCAGAAATCATCGAAGTCATCCTCCTCAGCTTACCATAAATAGAGGGCTTGGTGCCCTTGATAATCATCTTAATCTGGTCTTTCTCAGAGGGCCGAGTCTGCATCTTCAGAAGCTGGCTTCTCCAGCGGTCTACATACTCCTTGAAGCTTTCTTCCGCTTCTGCTTAGTGTTCTCCCAATCACGGAGTGACAAGTCAATCTATAAGTCTGTAACATACTGCTTCAGAAAAGCTCAGCTAGTTCCCTCCATCTTCCTTAACCTTCTTCTCAAGGCTATGATACCAACCACAAGTGCCCCATCGAGTGACATCCCAAACATCTTTTGGACTTGGCGCTGTGATAGGCCCACTGAACTCATGATTAGACATATTACTACAGATGGACTCTCGGGTCTCCATTTCCATTAAACTTGGCTATGTCGGGCATTTTAAACTGAGCTGGTAGCTGTTCTCCGAAGGTCATTGCCTCATAATCTAACAACTCTTCATGTTTACCCCTCATTTGCGGGTAACTGTTTCAACCTGATCCCGAAGCTTCTGAAATTCTGCCTGAGACCTAATCACTTTGCTGCCTGTTGCATACTCTGCCATGTCATCATCAAAAGTGGGGATATCATCCCCCAACCCATTCGGAGGCTCCTCGCGCCTCACATTCTCAGAATTTCCCCCAGCACGGGTACAACCATATTTACCATGGTAGTGGTCAAGGCTTGCAACTGTTCGGTAATCTTGGCGAAACCATTTTTCCAACTGATCTATCCGGGATACCTCATTATCGGATGTACTCATATCTGTTACCGGTCTTTTGGTGAGTCTTCCCTCTTCCCTAACCCAACGGGAAACTATGATGGCTTTCAGAACACAAGGGTTAGCATGATGTATGCATGCATGGGGTGCATGAGATGCATGTAACATATATAACATACTAAATCAACTAAAATTTTCAAACAAATCGGTCCGTTATCATTTTAGAAGCTTTTGGGCTAACTGTCATAAGAGTGAATTCGTCCCAATTTAAATGGCCCAACGAGTTCACATCTCATGGCAAGGAGTCCAACCGTATCCAAATGATAATGCTCCGAACACAAGCACAAAATGGCCCATCAATATTTAGAAGCCTTTGGCCCAATTATCATAAGATACGTTTTTGTCCCAGTTTAAATGGCCCAACAAGCCCATATCTCATGACAAATGGTCCAAATGGATCCAAACGACGATGTTCCCAAACACAAGCATAAAAGAAAGATAGTGCAAACATAAAACAATAATTTCTACGAAATGGCCCATCAACATTTCAGAAGCTTTGGGCCTAATGGTCATAAGGTACGAACTCGCCCCAGTTTAAATGGCCCAGCAAGTTCGCATTTCTAACAAAGAGTCATACTGCATCCAAATGAGGATGGTCCACAAGCACATACTCAAAGAAATAATTGTTACTTTAGCCATACAACCCCGGTCTATGGGGGGGTCGCAAGAGTATAGACAAAGGCTCTCACCGGCGAAGGATGGCCCACAACTAGGTCTCCCCAATCAAGGGTTCGAGCGACCAAGTGAGTGCACCCTTTTTTATACACTAAGGTACGTGCCAACAATTTATGTTGTGTGTGACTGACTGTCAAATGGATTTCCCGTTGTAGATTCCCCAGAGGGAGGGTGGAGCGAGGCTCACTTAAATACCCAAGCCTCTTAGGCTCTTATCGCTTGGTGTCAGGAATAAACAACGAGTCCTCCAAATTAGTCCATCACAATAGGCTACGAGTAGATGGCTATCTAGGTGCCTTCACAGCTTTTCCTTCTAGAAAGGTTGTGAGTGAAGGAAGACACCAAACCATTACCTAGCCTCAGAATGCCTTTGATTAAACCCCCATTTCATCCACTATAGACACGGTCAATTAGAACATAAATCCAAACATTACAAGACAATATTTCGGGGCCGATTCTCTATCCCCAGTGGAGTCGCCAAACTGTGGGACCACAGGAACTGACGACGCATGCTGTCCTAGGCTCGCGGCCTAGTCGAGAGTACGGAGTAGCCACGGGGGACTAAACTAGAGAATAATGGAGTCGCCACCCGGTGTGAATCGGGAAAATGAGATTTAAGGCCGCACTCACCCCTCGCAATGGAAGACCTCAAACTGTTGGGTTCGGAATGGTCCCTTACTTATGTCACTTGTAATGAAAGGATTTGTTTAATAATTTAATCAAGCTTAAGTAACACTTATTTCCAAGAGTATCATGCTTCTAAATCCATATGCACAAAAATAAAACTTACACCTAAATTTGCATATATTTCACATCTAAGATTGCATGCTTGAAAGTACATCAAAGTAGCAACGAACATATTCATGGAAACACAAGCACACACTAACCACACAAGCATACATAAAGGCGAATCAAATAATGGCGAACATGTGATTTCATAGACATATCATAAACAAATAGCCATTACATGTCCATGCATAAATAAAAGAGCCAACTAAGTACATAATGCAAAAAGACACTTAATGATGCAATTAGGCATTAAAGTAAGAATGCTATGACGTGGTGCAAAAGAAGACAACTAATATGGACACAAACACACATGTGAGCACTTTTCCAAGTGGTACGTGGAATTGTATCCCAAGTACAGACCGCACTACCGTCCATTCGGAATCGGCTACATAATATATGTTTGGGTTTCCATCCGATATACCACAAGAAATAATACTCAAATGCTATCATAACATGGATATATGAATTGTAATACGTTAAGCCAAGACTAAGGTAAATGATGCATCCAATATGAAAGACGCGGCGAATATCGTGGTAAAGTAGCCTTTTAGGCTTTTTCTTCCCCCAAATGGAGAACCTTTTTAGTCCAACACAATAAGCCCATGTGCTTTTCCATTACAATGTGTACAAAGACAAATAAAGATACTATATGAAACTTCGTATACCCGATTGAACACATTTTATATTCAACCGAATATACATCAACCGGCGCGGCAAAGTATTGTGGTAAAGGATTTTAACCCCTCCAAATAGGGGACCTTTAATCCACTTACTAGGCCCATGCGCTCGATTGCATCATGCATACAAAGAATAAAGACAATAACATCAAACTTACTATGTCCCGATTGAACATATCTTACATTTAACCGAACACACATCAACCGGCGCGGCAAAACATCGTGGTAAAGGGTTTTAACCCCTCCAAATAGGGGACCTTTAATCCGACTTACTAAGCCCATGCGCTCGATTGCATCATACATACAAAGAATAAAGACAATACATCAAACTTAGTATGCCCGATTGAACATATCTCACATCCAACCAAACGAACACACACATCCGGCGCGGCAAAGCATCGTGGTAAAGGATTTAAAAACCCCTCCAAATAGGGACCTTTATTCCGACTTACTAAGCCCATGCGCTCGATCGCATCATGCATAAACAAGTAACATGCAGAATTCAAATGATGAAAAATAAATAAATCAAAGCAACATGAAACAAAGAAGGTGCCGTTTACTCAAGCGGTACGTGGAGTTGTATCCCGAGTACAGATCATACTATCGTCCATTCGGAATCGGCTATGAAATTTATGTCAGGGTTTCCATCCGATTACCACGAGAGTTGACACATCTTTCATTTTATTCCAAAGCCACAACATACAATATTTCATAATACATGCATATTTTCTACTCAAGGGCCACAACATGCATTTCCACATAAAATCATGCGAACAATACTCAATAAATAATGAAAATAAAACAGAAAACGAATGTGAAAATACCCTCAGGTCTAACCTTTTACGTCGACTTTCGGACTCGCGGTTCACGGCCGTCGGAAGGGCTATCACACCGCAACTTTTCTGGTTCACTGGTTTGCGTTTTATCTTGCTGTTTCACTGCTCAAGCTACTGTTTTGACCTCCGTTTTGCTGCTTTTCCTCGCGGTTTCACTGCCGTATTGTTGCCGTATTTTGGTCACTGTTTTTGGTGTTTTAGGCTACTGTTTTGGCTCGATTTTGGGACTGTTTTGGGGTATTTTCGGGGGCAGTTTCAGGGACTGTTTCATGGTATTTTTGGTCTTTATAGGGGCTGTCTCAGGGGCCATTTTAAGGCTAAAATCACTGCAAAACCGATCAGGTCAGTGGGCTGATTTGCGGCAGTAAAGATGCAGTGCAGTGAGTGTTTTTGGGACTGTTTCAGGCGTGTAATTGGAGCTGTGTTTGGAGGGTGTTTTGGGTAGTTTTTTTAGTGGTATTTTCAGGTAGATTTGAAGGCCTGTTGGAGGGTAGTTTTTGTTTGTAGTGGAGGGCTGCTTGCTGTGGGCGTGAAGGGCGCTGAAGGATGGTGCTTGCGTGAAGGAGCATGGGCTATTGATCAGGTCAGTGGGCAGCAGATGCACTGGTGGCTTTTGGCGTCAAGGGATGGGATCAATTTTGACTATTAATGGCGTTAAATAGGCTGGTGAGTGAGGTGGCCTAAGGGGCATGAAAGCGTGATGAAGACAAGTGGGCAGCAGATGCGCTGGTGGTCTGTTCGTGGCTGAGGGTGCGCTTATGGGCTGGTGGCAGTTTATGTGCGTGGTGTCAGGTGAAGGCTGCGTGGAGGTCTGATGGATGAGTGTTGCTTGTGTTTAGGGCTGTTACGTGAAGGGGGCTAGGGTTACTGGTTTCATGAAGTGTTGTGACGTGAATGGCTGCTGCGAGGGGAGTGTTCTACGGTTTTTTTTGCTTTGTTTTTGTTTGTGCCGTGTCTTAGAGAGTGTCCATTAGGGTTGCAATTGGTGTGTGTTTTATAGTTGTCCATTAGGGTTTGCATGGATAGGGATTTGATTTTTTGTTGAGCAAGGAAAGTCAAAGATTGAGGGGGGACAAATTTGGTTTAGATTAGGAATACAATATATTTGATTGGTTAGGATTAGGCATTTATTTGTTAGATTAGGAAGTCAATATTTTTAATTTGTTATGATTGATTTTAATTAGGCATGTCATTTTTTATTTAGTATGTGATTTTGTTTAGTTTAGGAAGTTAATATATTTGATTTGTCTAAATTATTATGATTTTATTTTATGTTTTATTTAATTTGGTAAATGATTTAATTCTTTATCTATTTAATTTAATTAATATTTCATTTAGTTAATACTTAATTTAATTAATATTTGATTTATTTGGGTGTGTATTAGGGTGAATGGGCGTGTGGGCCTTGGTTGGGCGTGTGGGCCTTTGGTTGGTGGGTTGGTTTATGTGGGCTAGGTGTGTGGATTTGGGCCAAGGTTAAAAAGGTTTGCGGGTTTTTTTGGGCCGAGGTTAGGTGATTTGAGTGTTTTGGGCCGGGAATAATTTTTAAAATGGAAAACCAACCAGTAACCCGAAGCTAAACCAGCGAACTTAATCCGATTATGAGTCAATTCTTGATTCCTCCCTTCCGACGTCCGTTTCCCGCGGCTTCCGCGACTTAAAAGGTAGTGCATCCCACTGAGGCTCATCATCGGGTTTCACATGCAAAAATACAATGCCTACAATAAGGAGTTCACATACCTTTTCAAGGTTGGGTTGTTGATGATGCTCATAAAAATTGATATAATTAGGGTATATTTAGATCCATATTAGCATCATGTAAGTGTTAAATATCTTAAATTATATTGAAACACAATTTTGAAACTTAATTTGATATTAATTATGTTTGGGAATATTTTGTAGGTTTAAAATATGTTGATTAATTTTTGATTTAATAACCTTGCACCTAGTTTTATTAATCAAAATTGTTTTATTTATTAAGAGAATGTGCACGCAAAATGAGTGAAAGTCTGATCGAACACAATTGCGTTTCTGCAGTTCTAGATTCGAACAATGTTTCATATTTTAGCTATACCTCTTTCATCCAATGTCCGATTAGGCAATTCAAGATGCTTCAAAAAGGAAATTCAAAGATCTACAATTTCCATAAGGAAGCCGAATGCAGACATTTAAAAGGTCAAAAATACCCTAGAAATGAGTTAATATGTCCATAATGGGATTTTGTAATTCCATACCTAAAATAAAAAAGTGTGAATATGATTAGGGTTTTGTATGCATATAAAAAGCACCCCATTTATCTTATTTTGAGTTTCTCATAGCAGCCATCATAAGAAGTTTAATGATTATATAATGATATCATTGGACGTGTTGTGATGAAAACACACACTAATAGAGGTGAATTGAGAGAAAACTCTTCTTTATTTCTCACTAAACAAAGAATTACAAGCTTACACTCTTAAGCTTTACAAAAAACTCTCAAACACTTCTCTCTATTCTCACAGGATCTTGGAATTTCTGGGAAGCAATTAACAATGGGTGAAGGGCTCTTTTATAATGCCAAGACATGTGCTATAGTAGTACACGTCTTGGCAACTGGCAAAATATGTAAACAAATTTTGCCTTTCGGTGCAGTTTGCATGCCAACTGCATGCTTGCTGTTTTCAACAAATCTCCCCCTCGGGGAAGATTTGCCCTGAAATCTGAGCCGACCATCAATCACTCAAACCGGATCCTCAAAAGGATCCACCCTCTGGCTGCATCTGTATGACTGCCTACGTACCCTGAGTTGGGATCAATCCAATTATAGTTTTCCGTCTCTCCCCCACTCTGACTATGTGGAGAGTTTTTGTCATCCCGGCTATGGCACGACAGATTTCAAGCTTCTCATTTGGTAAAACCTTGGTGAACATATCGGCACCGTTGTCATCGATGTGAATTTTCTTGAGTTATAACAACTTTGAGCTCAAGACATCCCGTATCCAGTGATACCTTACATCGATATGTTTTTACCTCGAGTGAAATGTAGAATTTTTACCAAGGTAGATAGCACTCTGGCTATCGCAGTACAAAGTGTACTTCTCCTGCTTGAAACCCAATTCCTGTACAAATGTCTTCATCCACAGTAATTCCTTGCAAGCTTCTGTCACTGCAATGAATTCTGCCTCTGTTGTAGAAAGTGCAACATATCTTTGTAACCTTGACTGTCATGTCACAGCTCCCCCTGAGAGAGTAATCAGATATCCCGAAGTAGACTTACGGGTATCCATATCTCCTGCCATATCTGAATCAGTGTAGCCTATCATTGCTGGATTGTCGCTTCCAAATCATAATCTCATTTTTTATGTGCCTCGTAGATACCGCATTATCCATTTGACAGTATTTCAATGTTCTCTTCCTGGGTTTGACATAAATCGACTGACCAATCCAACTGCGTGTGCTAAGTCTGGCCTTGTGCACACCATGGCATACATGAGACTTCCCACTGCTGAGGTGTAATGGAACCTGTTTTCATTCCTCATTCTCTATCTCAGTAGAGGGACTCTATTGTATACTCAATCTAAAGTGGGTAGCAAGAGGAATACTAACCGCTTTAGCATTGTCCATATGGAATTGCTGAAGTACCTTCTCGATGTACTCATTCTGTGACAAGTATAATTTCTTGGCTTTTCGATCACGGCCGATCCCGATGCCAAAAATCTGTTTAGTTGGCCCCAAGTCTTTCATCTTAAAAGACTTACTCAGTTGCTGCTTCAAATCATCAATCCTCGATTGATTCTGGCCAACAATCAACATATCATCTACATATAGTAGTAAAATGATAAAGTCATCGTCATAAAATTTCTGAACGAAAACACAATGGTCTGAAGTGGTCTTCTTGTATCCTGCTCCCCCAATAACTAACTCAAACTTCACGTACCACTATCTCGGTGCCTGTTTCAAACCATAAAGACTTTTCTTGAGTCTGCACACATAGTCCTCTTTCCCTCTGACTCTGAAGACTTCTGGTTGCTCTATATAAATTTCTTCTTCCAGATCTCCATGAAGAAATGCGGTCTTGACATCCATCTGCTCGATCTCCAAATCAAGGCTTGCTGCTAAGTCGAATACCACTCTGATGGATGACATCTTCACAACTGGAGAGAATATTTTATCAAAGTCAATGCCTTTCCTCTGATTGAATCCCTTAACAACTAATATGGCTTTGTACCGAGGTTGTGAAGTGTGTTCCTATTGCTTCACTCTGTACATCCATTTGTTCTTCAAAGCCCGTTTGCCTTTTGGTAATTTCACCAACTCGAAAGTGTGATTTTCATGCAAAGATTTCATCTCATCTTGCATGACTTCTTCCCACTTTTCTCTGTCATCTATTTCCACAGCCTCCTTGTAGCTCTCGGGTTCTCTCCCTGTTAGTAAGCAGCACATACTCATATGTAGAGTATTTGGTTGAAGGTCACCTTTCTCTGTCAGACATTCTCTATGGAACTATTGGTGTAGCTTCTGGTACTGGTGGTTGATCATGATCATCATCTCTGGGAGCTTCATCATCTGTAACCTCATGTCTGGGAATCTCATCTTCAACTTTTACTGGCACCGGTGTATGAGGTTCTGGATTCACATCTCTGTATTGCTGGGGGCATTGTCTTTAGTTCATTCCGGATGTCTTCTATGGTCTGATCTTCGACGAAGACAACATCTCAGCTTCTGAAAATCTTCTTTTCAACAGGATCATAGAGTCTGTAGCTGAAATCACACCTTGACCATAGCCATAAAACACATTGTCCCTTTTTTTGCATAAGCTTGGATCTCTCGTCTTTTGGGATGTGTACAAAAGCTTTGCACCCAAAGACATGCAAGTGTTCGTATGACACTTCTTTACCTGTCCAAACTTGGTTAGGAACTGTAGGACACAGAAATCGGCGATGCTTTTCTAGGCTCGCCACATAGTCGGGAGTGCAGAATAGCCCGTGGGGGAACTAATCTGGATAAATAACATGGAGTCGCCACCCGGTGTGAACCGGGAAAATGTGATTTAAGGCTGCACTCACCCCTCGCAAGGGAAGACCTCAAACCATTGAGTTCGGAATGGTCCCTTACTTATGTCACTTGTAATGATATGATTTGTGCAATAAACTAACCGAATCTACTCAACATGTATGCTCAAAGGTAACTTAGATCTAGTCCGCATTCATAAAAATAAATCATATGACTAAGTTCGCATGCTTCAAAAAATAAGTCATTATAACGGCAAGCATATAATATCACACAACGAGCATGTTGAATCATCAAACACAAAGAACAAATACATAACTACTTAAAAAAAAACGTAAACTAAATTCTTATGCGAAATTAAAGATCTAAATAAAAATAATATAATCATGCTTTAATAATAAATAACATACTAGCAACCTAATCATACTCAAATACATGGTTGGGTGAAACGAAATACGTGTGTCTCTCAAGTGGTACGTGGCATTGTATCCCGAGTGTAAACCGCACTAAATACCGTCCATTCGAATTCGGCTACGGAATTTCATACGAGTTTCAATCCGATATACCACAAGAGAGATCCCATATTCTGTTCATCCAGAATTCACATCATGCCTCAATCCATAATACTCATATGGCAATAAAGTATTAAAATAAATAAAAATGAAAGATAATAATAAAGAAGGTTCCCTCAGGTCTAACCTCTTTTGTCGTCTCTCGAAAGCGCGTTCCACGGCCGTCGGAAGAGTTGATGCTCCGCAACTCCTCCGGTTCACTGGTTCAATGTTTTTCCCCGCTGTTTCACTATATGGGCTGCTGTTTTCACTTTGTTTTACTGCTGTTTTAAGGATATTTTCTGGTCAGTTTGGTTTCGATTTCTGTTCGGCTAACGGGGCAGTTTGCTTGCTGGTTTTGGTCACTATTTTAGGGTTGCTTCATGTCTGTTTTACTAGTTTTCAGGGGGTATTTCAGGTGGTCTGGCTCACGGTTCTTGTTCACTCGGTGGGCAATGTGAAGGGCTGAGTGGACTTGGCACGGTTTTTGTGTGAGTGGGCTACATGTGTGTGCGTTGAGTGTGTGCTTTGTTTTACGTGAAGTGAGTGTGAGTGGTTGTTTAGGGTTTTTGGTCCCTGCGAGCTAGGTGTCTTTTTGCGTGAGGGTTTATTTGACAGATAGAGAGGGCCAAGGCGTGGGAAGAGGCTATGGGTGCGTGAATGTTTCTTGGGACGTGAGGGCTAGGTGGCAATTTGCGTGAGGGGGTGATCTGCCTGGTGAGTTGCTCTCGGCTGAGTGTGGAGAGGGAGAATGTGCTTAGATTATTTTCTTTGTGTTTTCATGAGAATGAGCTAGGGTCAGAAAAGTGAGGTTAAAGGTTCTTTTTATAGGCAAAGGGATGAGTTTACCTTGTGTGAATAGGGAAAGAATTTGTGTATTAATGGGGATATCTTTTAATTAGGAAAATCTTTTAATTTGATTTGATTTTTTCTCTTTTTGATAGGGATATGATTTGATTTGTATATTTTAATTAGGGAATTATTTTAAGTGGATTAGGAAAGAATTTGATGAGTTTTCTTTAAATTTAGGAAGGGGATTATTTAATTTAGAAATAGATTTAATTTAATTTAATTTCTATTTAATTTTAATTTTAATTTAATTTGTGACATGTGTTTTAAATGTTTTAATTATTTGGATTGGGCTTGGGCGAAATGGGCTTGGTGTATGGTTTGTGGGGTTTTGGGTTGAGGGTGTGTTTTAAAACGAAGGTCCAACAAGCGAACCCGAAGCTACTCAAGCGAATTAAATCCAACAATGTGTCAATTCTTGACTATTCCCTTCTGATGTCTGTTTCCCGCGACTTTCACAACTAAAGAGGTAGTATCTCCATACGAGACTTATCATCGGGACTTATATGTAAAAATGCAGTGCCTACAGTCCCCCCAGTTTAATGAGACTTGTGCAGTGTGTGACAATGACAATCCTATCAAAGTTATGCAATGCATTTTTACTTACCTGGCTTGCCAGCTGCCACCTAAGTCGTCTGTTGCTTCGAACTGAGTTGATATGGTGGCGAGGTGCTTCGACCCCTGTTCTTCATTCCCGAACCACCGGATGTGAACTGTGCTGATGATGCAGTGGGCCCTCGACCCTGGGACGCATCCTGGAACTGCAACCGACAACGGGGGCCCTAGACCCTATGACGCATCCCAATACCGCTGACAATGTGGGCCTCGCCCTCAAACTGATTCTGATGTGGCCTCGCCCTCAACCAGAGAACCTTCAAAACATTCAATGCAACTCAAATCCATGTCTTGAATAAATGATCTAAGCAGACTCAAAGTGTGTGTGTGCAAATGTTCCTTCAGATTCATCCCCAGTAAGCCAACTCAATGATTTATCATCAAAATCATATCGTGGGTCAAACCAACCTTAGAATGTTCTCAATTATGCCTACAGTTGCTTTCTGTGCTCAATGTGGTATGGTTTTCTTTCTCTTTTGTCTCTCTCTTTATTCTTTTCATTTTGACCTTTTTTTTTTTCCTTTTTTTTCTTTTTCTTTCTTTTTCTTTCTTTCTCTTTTCTTTTCAACACACCTACCCTTTAAGGTAGCATTTCCTCCTCATGGTGGTCCTAATACTCGCCCATGGGTAGCTTCACGCTTATCGGTTATAGGTGGTTCAATTCTTTTCTTTAGAGACTTTTCTTTCATTTTCAACCATACCACACATCGTAACACAGCAATCAAGATATACATCTAAGCAAATGGTCATTCACCGACCTACAATTTCTTCAACTAGTCACTTTGCTAACTACTCAGGTTTTCACTGCTAAGAACCATAATCAAGTGCTTACGAGTCTAACATAGATCAATTACTCAAGGTATCAGATAAAAGCATGTCAAGGGTTTATCGTTTCTAAGGTTTCACCCTAAAGCAATCAATTTCATCATCGGACTTATGTCTAACTATCAAGGACTCAAAAAACAATTTTTTTTTCTTTATTTTTTCATTTGTTTTCTTGGGGCCCATCATGGTCTTTCTATCATTGCCGTAAAGTTTTATGTTCCTCGGTTTCCTTTTCCCCGATATCCAAGTTTTCTAAACTCTTCTTGACAAGTCTTCTTTTATCCCTAACCCAACAGATATCTATGATGGCATTTAAGACACATGGGTTAACGTGATGCATGTATGCATGAGATGCATGAGATGCGCGTGATGTATGAGTTATAATATGCATGTGGTTATCAAAAGCATAAAGGGGTGGCTTCTATAGGTCATACAACTATGGTTCACATGTGGGTTTATAGGAGTGTAGACAAAGGCTCCCGCCGGCGAAGGGTTGCCCACAACTAGGCCTCCCCACTCAAGGGTCCGAGCAACCAAATGAACGCACATTTTTTATACACTAAGGTACGTGCCAACGATTTATGGTCTGTGACTGACTGTCAAATGGATTTCCCGTTGTAGATTCCCCAGAGGGAGGGTGGAGTGAGGCTCTCTTAAGTACCCAAGCCCCTAGGCTCTTATCGCTTGGTGTCAGGAATAAACAACGAGTCCTCCGAATTAGTCCATCACAGTAGGCTACAAGTAGATGATTATCTAGGTGCCTTCCCAGCTTTTCCTAATAGAAAGGTAGTGAGTGAAGGAAGACACCAAACCATCACTTAGCCTTAAGAATGCCTTTGATTAAACCCCTTTCAACCCACAATAGACGCAGTTAACTAAAGCACAAATCACAATCACTACCAGACATTATTTCGGGGCCAATTCTCTTATCCCCAGTGGAGTCGCCAGACTGTAGGACACAGAAATCGGCGACGCTGTTCCAGGCTCGTGACCTAGTCGGGAGTGCGGAATAGCCAGCGGGGGAACTAAATCGGAGAAATAACATGGAGTCGCCACCCGGTGTGAACCGGGAAAATGTGATTTAAGGC
This sequence comes from Zanthoxylum bungeanum, assembly GCA_019454045.1. Taxonomy (NCBI): domain Eukaryota; kingdom Viridiplantae; phylum Streptophyta; class Magnoliopsida; order Sapindales; family Rutaceae; genus Zanthoxylum; species Zanthoxylum bungeanum. Next base: position 115,604 of record SKCR01030856.1, read on the forward strand.
CGCACTCACCCCTCGTAAGGGAAGACCTCAAACCATTGAGTTCGGAATGGTCCCTTACTTATGTCACTTGTAATGATATGATTTGTGCAATAAACTAACCGAATCTACTCAACATGTATGCTCAAAGGTAACTTAGATCTAGTCCGCATTCATCAAAATAAATCCTATGAATAAGTTCGCATGCTTCAAAAAATAAGTCATTATAACGGCAAGCATATAATATCACACAACGAGCATGTTGAATCATCAAACACAAAGAACAAATAAATAAATTCTTAAAATAAACGTAAACGAAATTCTTAATGCGAAATTAAAGAACTAAATAAAAATAATATAATCATGCTTTAATAATAAATAACATACTAGCAACCTAATCATACTCAAATACATGGTTGGATGAAACGAAATACGTGTGTCTCTCAAGTGGTACGTGGCATTGTATCCCGAGTGCAAACCGCACTACCGTCCATTCGGATTCGGCTACGGAATTTACGTCCGGGTTTCCATCCGATATACCACAAGAGAGATAACATATTCCGTTCATCTGGAATTCACATCATGCCTCAATCCATAAAACTCATATGCAATAAAGTATTAAAATAAATAAAAAATGAAAGATAATAAATAAAGAAGGTGCCCTCAGGTCTAACCTCTTTTGTCGTCTCTCGAAAGCGCGTTCCACGGCCGTCGGAAGGGTTGATGCTCCGTAACTCCTCTGGTTCACTGGTTTAACATTTTTCCCCGCTGTTTCACTATATGGGCTGCTATTTTCACTTTGTTTTGCTGCTGTTTTAAGGATATTTTCTGGTCAGTTTGGTTTCGATTTCTGTTCTGCTAACGGGGCAGTTTGCTTGCTGGTTTTGGTCACTGTTTTAGGGTTGCTTCATGTCTGTTTTACTGGTTTTCAGGGGGGTATTTCGGGTGGTCTGGCTCACGGTTCTTGTTCACTCGGTGGGCAGTGTGAAGGGCTGAGTGGACTTGGCACGGTTTGTGTGAGTGGGCTACGTGTGTGTGCGTTGAGTGTGTGCTTTGGTTCACGTGAAGTGAGTGTCAGTGGCTGTTAAGGGTTTTTGGTCTGTGCGGCTAGGTGGCTATTTGCGTGAGGGTTTATTTGAGAGAGAGAGATGGCCAAGGAGTGGGAAGAGGCTATGGGTGCGTGAAGGTTCTTGGGACGTGAGGGCTAGGTGGTAATTTACGTGAGGCGGTGATTTGCCTGGTGAGTTGCTCTCGGCTGAGTGTGGAGAGGGAGAAGGTGCTTAGATTATTTTCTTTGTGTTTTCGTGAGAATGAGCTAGGGTTAGAAAGGTGAGGTTAAGGGTTCTTTTTATAGGCAAATGGATGAGTTTACCTTGTGTGAATAGGGAAAGTATTTGTGTATTAATGGGGATATCTTTTAATTAGGAAAATCTTTTAATTTGATTTGATTTTTTCTCTTTTGATAGGGATATGATTTGATTTGTATCTTTTAATTAGGGAATGTATTTTAAGTGGATTAGGAAAGTATTAGATGAGATTTCTTTAATTTAGGAAGGGGATTTATTTAATTTTGGAATGAGATTTAATTTAATTTAATTGGATTTAATTTAATTTGTGACATGTGTTTTAAATGTTTTAATTATTTGGATTGGGCTTGGAAGAAATGGGCTTGGTGTATGGTTTGTGGGGTTTTGGGTTGATGGTGTGTTTTAAAACGGATGTCCAACAAGCGAACCCGAAGGTACTCCAGCGAATTAAATCCAACAATGTGTCAATTCTTGACTATTCCCTTCCGACGTCTGTTTCCCGTGACTTTCACAACTAAAGAGGTAGTGTCTCCATACGAGACTCATCATCGGGACTTATATGTAAAAATGCAGTGCCTACAGTCACCCCCACTTTAATGGGACTTGTGCAGTGTGTGACAATGACAATCCTATCAAAGTTATGCAATGCATTTTTACTTACCTGGCTTGCCAGCTGCCACCTAAGTCGTCTGTTGCTTCGAACTGAGTTGATATGGTGGCGAGGTGCTTCGACCCCTGTGCTTCATTCCCGAACCACCGGATGTGAACTGTGCTGATGATGCAGTGGGCCCTCGACCCTGGGACGTATCCCGGAACTGCAACCGACAACGGGGGCCCTCGACCCTATGACGCATCCCAATTCCGCTGACAATGTGGGCCTCGCCCACAAACTGATTCTGATGTGGGCCTCGCCCCAAGCTGATACTGATGTGGGCCTCGCCCCAAGCTGATACTGATGTGGGCCTCGCCTCAACTGATACTGATGTGGGCCTCGCCCCCAGACTGATACTGCTACTAATGTGGCCTCGCCCTCAGAGCGCCATACCCGGCAAGACTGATACTGATAATGATGTGGGCCTCGCCCTCAGAGTGCCATACCCGGCAAGACTGATACTGATGCTATTGTGGGCCTCGTCCCCAGAATGCCATACCTGGCAAGACTGATATTGATGCTAATATAGGCCTCGCCCTCAGAGCGCCATACCCGGCAAGACTGATATTGATAATGATGTGGGCCTCACCCTCAGAGTGCCATACCCGGCAAGACTGATACTGATGCTATTGTGGGCCTCACCCTGGGATTCATTCCCGAAACTTTGTTGATGTGGGCCTCGACCCTGGGATTCATTCCAGGATTTATTCCAAAACTCTAATGATGTGGGCCTCGACCCTGGGATTCATTCCCGGATTCATTCTAAAATTCTAATGATGTGGGCCTCAACCCTGGGATTCATTCCCGGATTCATTCCAAAACTCTGACGATGTGGGCCTCGACCCTGGGATTCATTCCAAAACTCTAATGATGTGGGCCTCGACCCTAGGATTCATTCCAAAACTCTGACGATATGTGCTCGACCTTGGGATTCATTCCCCTGGGATTCATTCCCGAAAATGTTGATAGTGTGGGCCTCGACCCTGGGATTCATTCCCCTGGGATTTATTCCCAAAATTGCTAATAATGTGGGCCTCGACCCTGGGATTCATTCCCGAAACTGCTGATAGTGTGGGCCTCGACCCTGGGTTTTATTCCCGAAAAACTGATGATGTAGTGGGCCTCGACCCTGAACTGATACTGATGTGGGCCTCGACCCATGCTCCTTCCTCGAAATGCCATTCTCGGCATACTGAACCTCATCCCTGAGGCATTGCTGATGTGATGGTTCATTCTCGAACCGTTTGTGAGGTGGTCCATTCCCGAATCGTTACTGTAAAATGTGGTCCATTCCTGAACCATTACTGTGAGGTGGTCCATTCTCGAACCGTTACTGTGATGTGGTCTATTCCTGAACCTTGCTCCATTCTCAGAGTGCCATTCCCAGCTTGTTCATTCCCGAACCTTGCTCCATTCTCGGAGTGTCATTCCCGGCTTGTTCATTCCCGAATCTTGCTACATTCTCGGAGTGCCATTCCCGGCTTGTTCATTCCTGAACCGTGCTCCATTCTCGGAGTACCATTCCCGGCTTGCTAAACCCCATACCCGAGGTGTCGCGGTTGTGTCTCCATACCCGGATCGACATTCTGATGATGTGTGGGCCTCAACCCTATAACTAATCCCTAAAACTGAAACTGATATGGGCCTCGACCCTAGAACTCATCCCCGAACTAATATTGATGTTGCTGATTCTGGTTGGCTTACATTTACCGCTTTCTTTTTTTTTTTAAAAAAAAAAAACCTGTGAATACAAAACAGAACAAAACAAAAAAAAATGCCAGTACGTTACGTGTATGCATGCATGCATGAATGAATTTCCTATTCCGTTGGGTTAGGTCTTCCGCCAGTTCTCCAGGTGATTACTCGGTCTTCTCTCTAGTCTCATGGCTCAATTTCTTGTTATACTTCTTATTCACAGGGTGGTAGTATGGTCGCCCCCAGACTTGATTTAGCTTTCTGCCTTTCGCTGTTTGCACTAGGTCAAGGTGGACCACGTGATGTGGCATTCCATATCATCATACTATATCTCATGTTACGAAATGGTCCCAATAGTTACACATATTATCGTCCTCAAAGGATGCCCAGTATTGAAACCAGAGAACCTTCAAAACATTCAATGCAACTCAAATCCATGTCTTTGAATAAATGATCTAAGCCAGACTCAAAGTGTGTGTGTGCAAATGTTCCTTTGCAGATTCATCCCCAGGTAAGCCAACTCAATGATTTCATCAAAAAATCAGGATCGATGGGTCAAACCAACCTAGATTTCTCAATTATGCCTACAGTTGCTTTTCTGTGCTCAATGTGGTATGGTTTTCTTTCTCTTTTGTCTCTCTCTTTATTCTTTTCATTTTGACCTTTTTTTTTCTTTTTTTTTTCTTCTTTCTTTCTTTTTTCTTTCTTTTTTCTTTTCAACAACCTACCCTTTAAGGTAGTATTTCTCCTCATGGTGGTCCTAATACTCGCCCATGGGTAGCTTCACGCTTATCGGTTATAGGTGGTTCAATTCTTTTCTTTAGAGATTTTTCTTTCATTTTCAACCATACCACACATCGTAACACAAGCAAATCAAGATATACATCTAAGAAAATGGTCATTCACCGACCTACAATTTCTTCAACTAGTCACTTTGCTAACTACTCAGGTTTTCACTGCTAAGAACCATAATCAAGTGCTTACGAGTCTAACATAGATCAATTACTCAAGGTATCAGATAAAAGCATGTCAAGGGTTTATCGTTTCTAAGGTTTCACCCTAAAGCAATCAATTTCATCATCATACTTATGTCTAACTATCAAGGACTCAAAAAAACATTTTTTTTTTCTTTTTTTTTTCATTTGTTTTCTTGGGGCCCATCATGGTCTTTCTATCATTGCATGTCAAGGGTCGGTGGCTCCCAAGCCAGTTGGCTTTAGGGCACCAGGTGTTAAGACACCCCTACGAACATAATTACTCAGACTTCAGATATATATATTTTTGCAGCATCTTTGATCCATGTAACGAGCTTTGGGCCAGTGACTCCCAAACCAGTTGGTTTTAGGGAACTAGGTGTTAAAACACCCTTATAGACTTAATAACTCGGATCTCATACTTTGTTTTTTTTACTCCACTGCTTTTTGAGATGCTTCCTCCAATTAAACTAGAGCTCTGAATATTACAAACTTTTCAATTTTAGCTCATGTCCGTATGTTACTATATATGTTGATAATACCTGTCAACTCAGCATATGAAGATCCATTTTAGTCCGTTTTATGGAGAATTCACAAATTAAATAATTCAAAAGGAAATAAACAAAAATTCACTTATTTCGAAAATAGGCTTGAGATACGTCTCAGGAGTGGAAACTCCTTACTCAGCTATCTCTTACCAATTTCACCCTTTTAGCCAAAATAAAAACACAAAAACGCAAAATATTTTTGTAATTTTTGAAAATTTTTCAATTTTTTTTGTATTTTTCGAAAAATTTTAGACTAAAAATAAAAACAACACACAAACTAAAAACAAGGTATTGATAAACTAATTTCCTCCCCCAAACCTAAATGAGACATTGTCCCCAATGTCTTAAACAGTAGAAGAAGAGTTTAGAAGGTAGTACCTGGTTAGCTGAAATTCTACAGGAAATTAATGGTTAAGATCCAGATTAACACGACGCCTCTTACAACGATCGTCCTCAGACCAATTTATCTTTGAAAGGATATGGTCAACTTGTGGTTCATAGGCTAAGAGTTGGTCTATTAGATCCGGAGCAGTTCTGGCAGTAAAGATGAGTTCTTTTAAAGGTTTTGACACGAACCCATTTCTCCGGACATCATCAAGAAATACACAAAGAAAATCATAGAATCCATCAACGTTAAACAGCCCAATTGGTTTCTGGTGTATGTTCAGGTTCGCCCAAAATAGAACTATAAAAATTTCCTCCAATGTACCCAAGCCACCTGACAAAGCAATAAAAGCATCAGTACGGTTAATCATTTTTACCAGTCGTTCAGACATACCTGGCATGATCAGTTCCTCTCTGTTTGATGGTTCAATAAGATTTGCCTCTGCCAAGGGTTTTGGGATGATTCCCAAAACATGACTGCCTCCTTCCTGTACGGCCTTTGAAACGATCCCCATAAGTCGAAGATTGCCTCCGCCATATATTAAGTGTATATTTCTTGCAGCTAAGACTCGACCCAATTCTTGTGCTGCTTCTACGTATTGTGGTTTAGTACCAACACTACTACCGCAAAACACACAGATGTTTTCAACTCGTCTTCTGGAAGTGGCTTCCATTTTTTTATATGTATTTCTTTCTCAACTCTGGATGCCTTCAAAAGTGCAATGACGGCTGAATTTATAGTTCCTGAAAAGGGTGAGTAAAAATAGCACAAGTATCTTCAAGAGGACGATTAGTAGCGAAATAATATCGTGATAGTCAAAAAGGTCTGGATCCTGTCGGAGAAAATAAAATAAAACAACAAAATAAATTACAATTATTAAGAAAAGACAAAGAGATATAATATTTACAAGAAAAGTAACGACTTGATTGACGTCTATGCGTCAGAGACAAGCTTCCCATCCAATTTTCTTATAAATTGGCAAACAGGGTCTTTTTGAGTCAGATTTTCGAGACTTAACAGTTGTCTTTCCTTTTGGAATTGTGCATATAACATGCGAATTTCATGATACACACATCCACTGGGATGCGTCCCTGCTAGCGCTAAGTTTAAAGTCGTCAGCCAGACTTTACTTCTCGAACGTTAAGCTGGATCTGAAAGTGTAACACTTTCTTTTTGTCGCTCAAATGATTCTCCCCAGTAGTGCTTGACACGCTTGTTTTTAACCTTGAAAGTTTTGTTGGAGTCAGGATCATGTATCTCAACTGCTCTATCTGGTAAAACTTTGGTGATCACAAATGGACCTGACCACCGTGATTTTGGCTTCGATGGGAAGAATTTCACCCCTGATTTGTTTAACAGTACCTTCTGCCCTGGTTCCAATTGTATGGGCACTAACTTCTCATCATGTCTTTTCTTCCCCATTTCTTTGTACAATTTGGCATCCTCAAAAGGATGTGTGTGAAATTCCTCCAATTCATTGAGTTGGTGGAACTTTTTCTCTTCTTTTGCTTGTAGTGCAAGAATTGTCTTCTTCAGTACAAAAAACACTTTATCTTTAGACTCCACAGCCAATTGACATGTTTTATGTTTGTCAGTAAAACTTTGCATTGCATTGGAGTTCTGAATGGTACTGTGTATCACATCAAGTTTGAAACATTCCTCATTCTTTTCATCATCTGGGAAATTCATGGCCTTGAAAACATTGAATGTTACTTCTTGGTCCTGTACCCTCATGGTTAGTTCTCCTTTTTGTACATCAATAATGGTTCGACCTGTAGCCAAGAATGGTCTCCCGAGGATGATTGGCACGTCTGCGTCTTCCTCCATATCAAGGACAATAAAATCTGCTGGGAAAATGAATTTGTCAACCTTGACTAGCACATCCTCAACTACCCCTCTTGGAAATACGAGCGTTCTATCAGCAATTTGTAGTGAGACTGAAGTTGGCATTGTTTCTCCAATATGTAATTTCCTGAAAATAGAAAAAGACATCAAGTTAACACTCGCACCTAAATCACACAGAGCCTTACCGAAGTCATGTTCTCCTATGGTGCAAGGAACAGTGAAACTGCCAGGATCTTTCAACTTTGGGGGAAGTTTCCTATGAATGATAGCGCTGCATTCTTCTGATAATGCTACTGTCTCGTAATCTCCCAATCTCTGCTTTCGTGAAAGAATGTCTTTCATGAATTTGGCATAGCTGGGCATTTGTTCCAATGCTTCTGCAAATGGAATGTTGATATGCAACTTTTTGAAGATCTCCAGAAATCAAGAAAACTGCTTGTCTAATTTGTTCTTCTGAAGACGTTGAGAAAAAGGTGGAGGTGGAATGATCTGTTCTTTTTCCTTTACTTATTTTTCCTCCATCTGTTGCTTTGTTTCTTTTGGAACTTCCTCAGCAGCTGTTTTGGCTCCAAAATCTTTGTTGATTTCAGTACCGCTTTTTAACATGATGGCATGACATTGCTCATTCCCCATGTTTCTTGGATTTGGCTCTGTGTTGCTAGGAAGGGTATTTGGCGGTCTGTAACTCTGAGCATTTGCCAGTTGTCCAATTTGATTCTCCAGTGCTTTAATAGAAGTAGATTGACTTTGAATTAATGCTGCTTGGGATTGAAACATAGCATCATATCTTGCTGCTTGGGATTGAAACATAGTATCATATCTTGCTGATTGAGAGTCGTGTTTTGCTTCTATCTTTTTCAAGTGGGTCAACACTTCTGTTATTCCTGGTTCATTTGCTTGCTCCTGGCTTTTGTTCTGTTGCTGGAATTCAGGTGGTAGATAGTTCTGCTGTTGGCCTGAATTGTTGCTCCATGAAAAATTGGGATGATTCCTCCACCCTGGGTTGTAGGTGTTGGAATATGTATTGTTCCCCTGTCTGTTGAAATTGTTGACATAATTCACCGTCTCTTCAAGTTGATTCGACTCTGGTGCTCCTCCATATGGTGAACTTGTGGATCCAGTGGTAAGAGTCTCAATGAATTTGGATATCTGATCTAGCTTGGCGTTGACTGCTGTATTGGCTCGACTTTCATAAATTCCTGCAATTATTTGGATCATGCTCCTTTCTGTTGGCCACAAGGAATTGTTGTTGGCCATTTCTTCGATTAGGTCCCAGGCCTGATCTTTTCTCTTTGCCATCAAGGCTCCTCCAACAGCAGCATCGATTGTGGTTCTCATTATTCCAGAAAGTCCATTATAGAATGTTTAGACTTGAAGCCATTTTGGAATTTCATGGTGAGGACATTTCCGGAGCAAATCTTTGTACCTTTCCCAAGCTTCGCAGAGAGATTCTGAATCTTGTTGTACAAAGGATGTGATGTCATTCCTCAACTTTCCGGTTCTGGCTGGTGGAAAGTACTTTGCAAGAAATTTGGTGGCTAAAGTGTTCCAAGTTGTGATAGAACCTGCTGGTAGTGAATGTAGCCAAGCTTTAGCTCTGTCTTTCAGGGAATATGGAAAAACTCGCAGTCTCATTGCTTCTTCTGATGCTCTGTTGTAGTTGAAAGTGCCACAAACTTCCAGGAAGTTACTGATGTGGGCATTATGATCTTCAGTTGCATTTCCCCCGAATTGGACTGACTGCTGAATCATCTGAATGCATGTTTTGATGTCACACGCATTTGCTGGTAAGGGAGGAAGTACAATACTGGAAATGAGTCTGTCAACCACCGGAATGGTTCTGTCTCGAATGGGAATTGGTGGTGCAACCTCCAACGGTTCAGGTTCCATGTTAATGATTGCTTCTTGGCCTTCTCGCCTTTCCCTTCTCAACTGTCTGATGGTTCTTTCAATTTCTGGGTCAAGCGGTCGGAGTTCAAAGCTTCTGGTTCGTCTCATGTACTTTCTGAGAACCTGAAACACAAGAAAACAAAAACAATAAGTAAAAAGAAATTAGATACAAGTAACGTATCTAACCCCTAAACTAATATTAAAAGATAAATAAGTCCCCGACAACGGTGACAAAAACTTGACCGATGTAAACACAGACGTATAACGCAAGCGCACGTATCGTTCAAGTAGTATAAAAATATCGATCCCACGAGGACTTAATATCTAATCTATTAATTTTATGAGGTCAAATGATTACTAGTATCTAACAGGTTGTTGGATTGATTTGAAATGGTGACGATTCTAAATTTAAAAACAAGTAAATAAAATTGTTCGAAAGTAGATTTAAGAAAATTCAATATTAAAAACTATCTAGGGTTGTGATTTCTTCCAATAACATTTAAAAGATGAAGTGATTATTTTATGTTTGTGTAATAAATCAGTTTACTAACCTGTAACACTAAATTATGCAAAAGCCTCTGTCGATGGTCAGACGCAAATACCCAGTTTAACCCAATTGAACCATATGTCTATGTCAACCAAATTATCTGGATTCATTAAGTTTAAGTTCCAATTATAGCTACCCCCGCCCGACAGGTATATGTCTATCATGTAAGGAAATCTATTAAAGGGTTATCTATCCTCAAGGGAGATCGTGGGCTATTAAGTCTAAGGCTGAAACCTAAAATCCCTATGTCTAATTCATTTTAGATTTACCACATCAATCTTATTGGTGATTAGACAACAAGAAGCATTAATCTTAAGATTGAATAAGTTAACCTTTAAATTACCCAAACTATAAAATAACCCCTTATGAACTGGTGATATTAAAAGTCATCACAACCCCAGATAACTAATTTAGTTACAACACATAACTAGGGCTAGTAAAATCTTGAAAATAAAAGACATAAAGTAAAAATGCGGTAAAGTAAATACTGAAAAGTAAATTACAATAAAATAAAATGCTAAGGTAAAGTTAATTACTTTTACTACTACTACTACTAATTTAGATATCTCCCATAATATAATATATAAACTTGTTATAACATTCCCAACCAGCCATATAGGCGGTATCCTGATTAAGTCAAATTAAGTCCAACCAACCATTAAGGCGGTAAAAAGATTTGTCCATGAACCTGCCATATAGGCGGTAATAAAGTTTAATTACCAACCGACCAATCTGGCGGTATCCTTGATTAGTCAGGTTTAAACCAAATTAAAATGAATTACCAACCGACCAATCTGGCGGTATCCTTTTTAAGTCAATATTTTAAATAGTGAATATATTATATTTAAGGGAGATTAATCTAAATAGCAATAGTAAAAGAATTACCTTTCACCATAGCTGGGGAAGTTACCTCCTCATGGTAAATAGTAAAAACTGTAAAAAGTAAAAAAAACAAGTAAATTATTATTATTACAAAACGTAATTAAAATTAATTACAAAACTAAAAACTAAAAATTAAAAGAAAGTAGAGAGAGAAACTCCCTCTTTACATCAAAGAGATGAGAGAGAGTGATACCACTGTAACTGGAATTTCGCGCTCTATTTATAGGGGTCAGTAGGGGTCGCGCGTCGCGACGCCCAGCTCGCGTCGCAATGCCAGATTTGTCGATGTGGCACGCTGTGGTTCGTCGGTTGCAGATTCTGGATAAGATGATAAAGTGACACGTGGAAGGGTGGTTGGATCTCAATTATTGTGACACGTGGCGGCTTCTGATTGGTCGGCTAGATTCTTATCCGCCACGTGTCAGATAAGGATTAGATAGCCAATAATTGATACTGACGTGGCGGTGATGTGGCGGTGACGTGGCTACACGTGGGAAAGGGACTGTCGGCACCATAGAATTACGACACGTGGCACTTCCTTATTGGCTGATGATGACGTGGCGGTGAGGTGGCATGTTGACTCGGTCAACCTGGTGATGTGGCTGACGACGTGGCAATGACGTGGAGTGACACGTGGCGACATGTGGCGATGGTGACTGTTGGCACCGTAGGATGCTGACACGTGGCACGGCGCATGTTAGCAGATCGGCTGTGATGGTGACACGTGGCACGGTGCATTTTAGCAAAGTCAAACTTTTCTCAGATTCTGATTTGTGGACCCAGCGCACGTTAGCACTGTTCGACGCATGTTAGGCATCGCGACGCTGAAGGTCTTGGCGTCGCGACGTGGGAAATTACCAAAATACCCTTTTCGTCCAATTTTCATTGTTTTGGCCCAAATCACCTCCAGAGTGTCCTGAAACTTTATTTATCTACAAAATAACACAAAACACATCAAAATATTCACAAGACTCAAGAAACTATACAAAATATTAGGTTAAATGAGTGGAAAATAATGATAGATTTACTAGTGGATACGGAAATATGATCAAGCACCTGGAAAGACATCATGACGTTGAGCTTGGACTTGATATGACGCAAACTCAAATGGCTAGATACGGATCATTGACCGGCGTAAACACACACGTATAACGCAAGCGCACGTATCGTTCAAGTAGTATAAAAATATCGATCCCACGAGGACTTAATTCCTACTGTTGTTATTAATTATTGAATCTATTGATTTACATATATCTAATTGAGGGAGAAGAGAATGATTGTTTGATTGATTTGGTTTATTGTAGATTTTCTAAATAAATAAATAAATAAATAAAAAGACAAAAGAAAATACTAAGGAAAAATAACAAAAGACACAAAGATCTAGGGTTGTGAATCATTCTAATATCTTTTAAAAGATGAAGTGATTATTTTATGTTTGTGTAATAAATCAGTTTACTAACCTGGAACACTAAATTATGCAAAAGCCTCTGTCGATGGTCAGACGCAAATACCCAGTTTAACCCAATTGAACCATATGTCTATGTCAACCAAATTATCTGGATTCATTAAGTTTAAGTTCCAATTATGGCTACCCCCGCCTGACAGGTATATGTCTATCTTGTAAGGAAATCTATTAAATGGTTATCTATCCTCAAGGAAGATCGTGGGCTATTAAGTCTAAGGCTGAAACCTAAAATCCCTATGTCTAGTTTATTTTAGATTTACCACATCAATCTTATTGGTGATCAGACAACAAGAAGCATTAAGCTTAAGACTTAATAAGTAAACCTTTAAATTACCCAAACTATAAAATAACCCCTTATAAACCGTGATATTAGAATTCATCACAACCCCAGAGAACTAACACATAACTAGGGCTAGTAAAAACTTAAAAATAAAAGACATAAAATAAAAATGATGAAAAGTAAAAGACATAAAGTAAAAGCTGAAAAGTAAATTGCTAAAAAGTAAATGCTGAAAGTAAATTGCTGAAAATTAAATGCTGAAAGTAAATTGCTGAAAAGTAAATAAAGTAAAATTACAATAAAAGAAAATGCTGAGGTAAAAGGATCCACTTTTATTACTTCTATTTTAGATATCTCCCTTAATATAATATATTAACTTTGCATGATAATTACCAACCAGACATATAGGCGGTATCCAGATTAAGTCAAATTAATAATTAATTACCAACCGACCAATCAGGCGGTATCCAGTTTAGTCAGGTTAAAACCAATTTAAATAATTACCAACCGACCAATATGGCGGTATCCTCGTTAAGTCAGGTTTTAACTAGTTTATATATTATAATTAAGGGAGATTAATCTAAATATTAGTAATAAAAGTTTTACCTTTTACCCCAGCAAAAGGGGAGTTACCTCCTCATTACTGAAAAGTAAAAACTGAAAATTAAAGAAAGAAAAGTACTGTGCGTAAAAGTAAATTGCGGAAAGTAAAAACTGAAAAGTAAAGAAAAGAAAGTGCGAAAGCGGAAATTAATTACTAAAAGCTATAAATAAACAAACAAGATACAATCTTCTTAGTATTCTTAAGGAATTCCTTAGAAGAAAGTATGAATTTTACAAATGAAATGGCTTGGTATTTATAGGCAAAATTTTGCCTCCATCAAATCATCCACCAAATCAATTATAATTGCTCCACTAATTGCTCCACTAATTGCTCCACCAAATCCATTATTAATTACTCCACTAATCTCTTATCATGTTTGGTGATGATTTAATAATTTTTATTATTTATTTATTAATTTATTTTTTGCTTTGAAAATGATTGAAAGTGACTTTAATAATTACACACTACACACTTCTGGATGGTTCATCAATTTCGGGCATGAAATCTTCAGAATTCGAAATTATTTTGTCTTTCAAAGTTGTAGATCTTTGAGTCTTCTTTAATCTGGAACTTGAATTAGCTCAATCCGATATCGGAGTAAAAATTTATGCCCAAAATACGACAGATGCGCAAAACTGGAATTTCCAAAACTGCACTTCGTCAAAACGCCCTTTCAAGTTTCCAATCTCCAAAATTAAAATATCAAGTCCAATAATTGCCCTTATTTGACCCATATTTCATCCTAAATGATTTCATTGAGACCCGATATTATTTTATCTGCAAAATAAACTAAAACACATCAAAAAGTTCATCAAACCCGAGAAACTAAACAAAATATTAAGTTAAAGGGGCGGTAAATATTGATATATTTTCCGCTCATCAATCATCTAGTAGAAGTTAGATTTATTTAAATATTCTGATGCTAAAAATAGAGAAGAATTTGCTAAATTAACTTGTATGAAATATCTTTCTTTAAGTTTTGGTGAAAAATCACTTTTACTAATTACGTTCAAAATGCTTTAAATCATGTTGCTTGTAGAATGACTCGAAATACAACAAAACATCAAAATTTTAAATTATACAAAGATGCTAAAATTATTTTTAATGAAACATTTAGAGATATTAAAGGTCGTCTTTCTATTTGTTCTGATATTTGGAGTGACCATTGGCGAACACACTCATACATGGGTGTGACTTGTCATTGGATTGATGCATCATGGAACATGCAAAAACGACTTATTGCATTTAGAGATTTTGATGAACAACATACTACACAAAATATTTATAAAATGATGAAAGTAATTTTTGTTGAATATGATTTAATAGGTAAAATTTTAACAATTGGATTTGATAATGTATATGAAAATACTGCATCAATCACTGATTTAATAGAAATATGCGAACCAAATTTAGGAGGTCGATTTTTTCATGTTCGTTGCACATGTCATGTCCTTAATTTATGTGTTTAAGATAGTTTGGACAAATTATTACCTTTCATTGATCCTATTAAGAAAGCACTTAATTGTATTTGGTCATATTCTCAAGTTAGGAGAGAATGGGCCAAGTTTTGTAAATTAAATGATATTAAACCGATAAAATTTTCACGAGATGTTCTAACACATTGGAATTCGACTTATTTTCTTTTATGTCAAGCTTTGCAATATAAAGATGCATTATGTAGTTTTTTTCCTCAACATGTTCAACATATCACACTTTTTCATAGTCAATGAGAAATTTGTGATAAAGCCTTAGAAATTTTAAAAGTTTTTAATGATACTACAAATATTTTTAGCGGAGTTTATTATCCTACGACACATTTATTTATTCTTGAAAGTTTGAATATTGTTGGTACTCTCGATGAGCATGTTGAAAGTCGTGATCCTAATGATATTATTTTGTTTGAAGCTATTAAAGTTATGAAACGAAAATGGTTGCATTATTTTGGAGACATTCCTTTACTTTATATTATTGCTGTTGTTTTTTATCATAGATTTAAATTAGAAGGTTTGAATAGTGCTTTACAAGCTTACTATAGATATTTAGGAATAATAGATGAAATTGATATTACAAGAATAATAGCTAAAATAAAAATTGATTTAATAGAGTTGTTTAATGATTATATTAGAAGATATAACTTGCAATCAGTAGGACAATCTAGTAGTAGAGAAACTGATGTGATCCAGAATGAGCTCTGTTTGTTGGGCCAAGTTAACTTGAAGTTGTGGCTGATTGCATGGCTTGGTCAAATTGGTGTATTTGGGCCATTTTGGTGGATTTGGAAGATTCCTTGGGTTCTGGAGTTTGGTCCATGCATGAGACATTATGTGAAGGCTTTATTATGTCTAAAGCAATATTGGAATGGGTCTAGGACATGCATGGGCTGCCTTGATTGATTTTGGGCTTTATTTCCTAATGGTGCATTAGCAGTGGCGCGATTTCCGCAGTCTTCGTATTTTGGACGTAACTTTCTCGTCCGATGTCCGATTTTGGTTATTCAAGTTGCATTGAAAAGAGAACTCCTAACTCTACAACTTTGAAGTTTTTATCAAAGTCCAGTTCGGATTCCTTCATGGTCTAAATGAGGACGCAATGCATCTCTATAGTTTTTATATTTTATATTTTTTTTAAGTTATGTGTTGTTTAAGTGTTGGGCTGAACATTAATTAAATTAAAAAGCCCATGGACGAAATTTTCAAGTATTTTATTAGGGTTTTATTATATTTTGGTAGAATTAGGGTTAGCCACCTATTTAAAGGGGCATCATTCATTGTAATGGATAATTAACCAATAATATATCTTTTTACAAAACAAATTGACTTGTGTCATCTTGAGGGAGTGGATTCTTCCTTGGTTTTACGGAACAAAAGCTTATCAACGTGTGGCAAGCGTTGTAGCGCTTTATCACTGTTCAGGATTCTCCAAAGAAATAAAGAAAGGTTATTAAGGGCAATGTTCCTTAAGGGTTGGACTTGATCTTGGAAGGATTTTGTTCTTACAAAATCAAGATTCGCGGTTCTTGGGGCATATAACACGTGGAGAGGTTTGCTTGGCTTTGTTCCAGGCAAGTTTCTATCAGAAACCGTAATCCAATCAAGACTTAGCGCAAATGATCGTTGGTTACTACAACGAAATAAAAAACATAGGGATAACACGACTAATAACCCGGAATTAGATAATTATTTATCTATAAATTTTGAGTTTTTAATTGAAAGTTTAGTTAGTAAAAATTTTCAAATCCTTGAATGGTGGAACCGACATCAAAATGTATATCCTGTATTATCAATTATTGCTAAAGAGATATTGCCAGCACATGTTTCCACCGTTACGGTTGAGCAAGCCTTCAGCATGGGAGGCAATATATTAGAAGTCAGATGGTCTTCATTACATCTAAGCACTCTAGAAGCAACAACATATGTGGATGATTGGAACTGAGCTGATCTGAGGCAACAAGAAGATGCCTCTGATGTATTTGAAGACTTGTTCGACAATGCATTTGCAAGTGCAAGCGGAACTGGAGCTGAAGGATCAACAAGCACTGATAATGATGATTGATAATTAAAGAATTGTAAAATTACAATGTGGAAATATCTTAAAAATATAATGGAACTACGTGAACTTTGATTCCTCTCACCCCTGGAGGATACGTAGGCAACTTAAGTTTTTAAAAATTTAAGCTCAAGCTCTTTAATTTAATAAATATTTTTTAAAATTTTTTTAGATAAGAATTTTATTTGTAATTTAATATAATCATGTAAGTTTATTATATAAATTCAAATTCATAATTTTAAATTAAATTAAATTTTCAATCTCAATTTTTTATTTAAAAAAAAAACCGAATGAAACCGAAACCGGAAACGAACCGTTCGGTTGCTATTCCGATTCCACACTCGTGGAACCGGTTTGGTTCTGGTTCAGAACCGAACCGGACCACCGGCCAAATCTATTCCAAAGGGAAAGTACATTGTTGACAATCGATTTTTCGTGCCTTACAATAGAGACTTATTGGTAAGATACAATGCACATATAAATAAATAATGAATGGTGTAATAGAAGTTTGTCTATTAAGTATCTTTTCAAGTACATCAATAAGGGATCTGACAGGGCTACAGTTCAATTAAATCAAAGCTGTCATCCATAGCTCACATGAAACATCATTTGATTTAGATGAAACAAGATCACATCTTGATTTTCGTTATGTGCCAGCTGCTGAATCATGTTGGAGGTGTTAGCGCATTAGCGGTTTTGCGGGACGTGAAAAATCAGATTTTTAAATTAAAAAAAAAAATTGGACAATTAAAATAAATTATTTATTTTAATGTTTAATCCCAAATCAAATTTGGAATTACCCAAAATATCATTTTAGCCGAAAATTACCTAATGTGCAAACCTTTAGCATTTTGCTCATTTTGGTCGAAAAGTGTCAATTACACAATTAAGTGTTTCCAAAACGCTACCAAAAAGATTAATATATATCTAATGTTCCCAATTTAATCCATAGAATGAAAAGCCCCAATTTAGTATTAGGCATAAACCCTAGAAATTTCAATTAATAAAATTAACCAAATTTCCACCAAATTGACTTTTAGCATTATATTAATCAATCCAACATTCTTAAAGTCTCACCACATTCAAAAACACTCAAGAACAATTCTAGGTTTCTATAAAGTGACATATAAATTCTAGAATGACAACTTTCATTTCCTAGATCAAAATTGAAGACAAATAACAATTATTAATTTCAAAGAATCATTACACATGCAATTAATTTTCCCAACAAGCATCCAATAATCAAAAACCCAAATTCAAGAGAGGGAAAAATAATATACATCACATGTATTATCAAAAAATCAAAAGGAAATAATTTTCAAGCTTAAAGATTAATAAACTTACCTTAAACTTCAAAACCTTTAAGCCTTTTTTGCTTGATTTTTGATCTCCAATTTTTTTTTCTCACTTTGGTTTTTCTCTATTTAGGTTGTTGTTGAAGAAATGAGAATAGTCCCCAAATCCCTAGTTGGCCGAAAATAAGTAGTGGTGGGAGAGAGAAAATTCATTTTATTTAACAAAAAATAATTTAGATTAATAAAAACAAATATCTCAACCCACTAATTTTTCCATCAATGCCACATGTCAACATTATAAAGCATCCAACACGTCTTATACATGCGAAACATATACTTGTTAATTCCAAATACATTTATTTAATAAATTAATTAATTAACACTTTAATTAATTAATCCATCTAATCAAATGTATAATGTATTTCTACATTTACAATAAATGTTAAAATACATACAAGGTTGACATATGTCCCAAAACATTATTCGATAATTAATTAATACATATCTAATCAAATTATGTATCTAATACACATACATATTAATTTAGGAAATTACCGAATACCACACTTGTGTTATTTTCGTTTAACCGTTAAACAATCTTCGAATAATCAATATTATTCGTTTAAAGTCGCCCTAGTGCTCTACGAGTATTTTTGATTATGTGAGACTCTCTAAGTTCAGGTACATCCGTCACGGAATCAAATCCCGTGTCAATAATTTACCCACTCATAAATTATGATGACCACATATATTCTCGATGAACTATACACGGTGAGTACCAACTCCAAGAATTTCTCCCACTTACTCTAGTGCCATAACCGATGGTATCTAATACACATTGTCTCTGTTGGGTTGCTAGGTTAGTCCCAAGATCAATTTAAGCATAGAAACATGTGTGAATACTCAAAAGAAGTATGGCGAAATCATACTTACAAAGATCAGCTTTTACGATGCGAGGAACAACAAAAATCTTCAAGCTTTTCCTCTATGAAACTCACGGTTTTGGCCTCCCTTTTTGTGCTCCATTTGTTCGGCCAAACTCCAAGCTTGGGTGTGCATTCCATGCCCATGGGTGGGTTTTCCTATCACCTTCATAAGACTCATAATGTGTGCTAGCACTCGGAAAAATTTGCCGTAAATCTTTCCCTTGTTCTTCATATTGTTCTCGGCTTGAGAAGGAAGAAAGAAGAAAAAATGGCCCAAGGCCGTGAGATAGAGAGGAGAGAGTGAGAAAATGTGTCTTTGTTTTATTTCAAAAATCAACTTAAATGATATACCAAATTTTGGTATTTGTCATTCAATTTAACACTTGTGTGTTTGGCACTGAACCATCAAATCCCATCAACTTCCATCAACCATAAAGTGAGGTGAAAGACAAGTGATGTGACTTGATGTGACAAGTGGGCCCCACTTGATTCAAAATACGAGTGGGCCCGCAAACACTCCCACGCTCAGGTTCGCTAATTCCAAATTAATGAATTTTCCGTTGCGACGTAATTAAATCAAATTATTTAATTAATAATTATGCCTAGCAAAATTATTATTCACATCGCTAGCGAATTAATTCTAAATTAACTCGTTCGCCCGAATTAAAATCTAATTTTAATTCCGCGTCGAAATCCAATTTCGTATAATATATCGAATATATTATTTTATCGATTAATTCCAAATTAATCGTTCTATCTCTTTAAATAATATTTTATCCCAGATAAAATATCTCCGTAAATAATCCCATATTAATTTTCTCTCTCTTATAATTAATCCCAGATTAATAAAGTGCGAGTCATACGTCATCGGTGAATCTTCGGGAAGTGACCCATGATATCCCCGGATATGTTGGCAGTAAATCCGGTCATCGGACTATCCAAACACGTACGTACCTAGTACTACGTTTTTACCGATTTACAAGACATGGTTGGCTTCTAGCAAAGCACCATGCCTACCCAATTCTCCAGAAATATTCTTAAAGGAATATATAATGTATATCAGGCGTAGTATACGTAGTATTGCGTATTACGATCCAGTATCGGATGTCACGTGCTAGGCCTGGGGCTGGAATTGTGTCTGCCCTGTACGAAGCACATATCGGATCTCTGGTAACTAGTCTCTATAATCGGATAAGCATGACCTAGTCATATTATCCCGATAGCTGCAACATAAAAGAGCACCAGTTCCATATCCTACGTGATCATCATCTCCACTATGACTGAAGTGATACTTCCATCTTGACATCACACCCAATACACTACGATTCTCAATATACCCAGAAGAGGCGTACACAGAACCTGTTAAAGCCTTGGGCGACCAAAACAAAAGTATATTAATTGTCACAAGTATTAGCGGTGCAAGTCTCAGGTTAAGCCAAATACACATACCTTGATTCGGACTTCCATAGACACATAGTCATACTACCAATGGAATTTCGAGGGGTCTATCCAGAGCGGAGCTGTTCCCGTACCATCGGTAAACACAACCTCCTATTACACTTGCATGAGTATCCTATACCCAAATATATGAGAACTATGCCATTATGCTCCCACAACGCGCACAAGTGTAATACTAGTCTTTTACGCATTATCGATGTCCAATCTCGATAATACTCCGACTAGGGATATTTAATGATTAAACCTTCGTGGATTGATACTGTCTCGTATCATCTCAATCCGGAACTAATCATATGGTCCTTTTATCATTTATACATCTAGATAATCCAATTACAAATGATAAAAGGGCAATTTCCTTTGTCACATAGTTAATTTGTACAACAACATCATGATCTGTACAAATAGTGATGCTATGGGTCATAATTTTCCAACAATCTCCCACTTGGCCTATAGCCAATCACTCAAGTGTCCTACACCCGAACTATATATACGGTTCGCTCAAACTTCTGCTGAGTAAATGCTTTCGTCAGCGGATTTGCAGTGTTATCATCTTATGCGATTTATTCGATCGTCACATCGCCACGATGTATGATCCGAACGAATCAGATGAATATTTGAAGTATATATATGGATCGTTGATGAGACCATTAATTCTTTAGCCTGTGATGTAGCCTAGCTCAGCTGCTAACAAAATTACTCCTAATCTGATTAGGTTTATTATCAATCCAAAAGGTTTCTATTGCTGCCTCAGCTGCAGCAATATTCCACTTTTGTTGTTTATTCAGCAACAGTATCTTGCTTGGAAAATTTCCAGCTCACTGTTCCGTTATTCAAACTTTATAGTACCTTTGTTACGACTTATAGTCGTTTTTATCGGTTAGGAAACTTGCAGCAGTGAACCCAGTCACTTCAAGTTCTCCTTCTCCATAGTATAAGAAAGTATCCTTGGATCATCTAAGATACTAAATGATGTTCTTAACATCAATCCAGTGACTATCACTTGGATTGGCCCGATTGTGACTTCATATGCTCAAGTATATGAGACACCAGGTCGCGTACATTTTTAATGTACGAGTTCTCGGAGAGTGCCAACAACTTTTAGATCTATCCCAGTAGATCTTTATTCCTAGAATAAAGGTTGTCTCTCCCAAGAATTCTACGGAGAATTATTCATGAAAGCCAAGCTTTCACCGACTGTATTATGGAAATATCATTTCCAAGAAATGACATATCATCATTTTAGGACAATCACTGTCAGTGCGCTCCCACTAACCTCCTTATATACACAAGAATCATTTTCGTTTTGAATTAAATCATACACCATTATGATTACATCAAAACGATAGTTCCAAGAATGCAATGCTTGCTTCAATCCATTCATGGATCGAATTAACTTGCAAACCTTGTTTGCTTGTTTTGGTACGAAAAAACCGTCAGGACGTTGTAAACATCCTCCAAAATGTTGAAAGCGATTTTGACGTTCAGCTAATATATTTCATAAATGAAACGTGCAACATCAGCAAGCATTATCCAAATGGATTTAACCATGGCAACAAGTAAAAGGTTTCGTCGTAATCAACACAATGTTGATAACGATATCTTTTCGCTACAAGCCCAACTTAGTACGTTGGTATGTTGCCTTCCATGTATGTCTTCCTTGAAGACTCATATAGTACCAATAGGCACAATGCCTTCCGGTATATCAACCAGTGTTCAAACTTGGTTGGTATATATGGAATCCATTTCGGACATCATGGCACTTTGCCATAATAGGGAGTCGATACCTTGTATCACTTCCTCATACGTAGTCAGTTCATATTCCTCAATAAGATTGACATCTTTATGAGGTGAGATCAGAAACCCATACCTTCCAGGTTATTTTCTGACTCTCTCCGATTTACGCGGTTCTTGTGTATTTGAAGATTATTGGTATAGTTTTATCCTTGATGAACTATTTGTGTTCCATTAAAGAATCGGTGTCTGGAATAGTATTACTCTGATTTTCATCGAGTCTTACTTTCCTCCCACTTACCACTGCATATAGGTATTCCTCTTAGGAAAACCGCATGGCGAGTAACAATTACATTGTTCCCTTATGAGTTGTATAAGTACTATACTTTGGTTTCCCTAGGATAACCCACATGTTAGGCACTTATCCTATTTGGGTTCTAGTTTGGTATCATCCAAACATATGCCTAGCATTCCCAAATCTTCAAGAATGAGAAAAACCTAGTTTCTTTCCTGTTCATATCTAATATGAAATTTGTCAAACAAATTTTTATGGAACCTTATTCAAAATAAGTTTTGTACTGTTTATGCGTATCCCTTGAAGGAAATGGTAGCTCAGAGCGATTCATGATTAACCTTATCATGTCCAACAAAATTCGGTTTCTCCGTTTGGATACACCGCTAAACTGAGGTGTTCCAGGAGGAGTCCTCATTGAAAGAATACTATACTCTTTCAAGTAATTGAGAAACTTATTGCTTAAGTATTTTTATCATAGTCTAACCGTGACAGTTTAATACTTTAGCCGATCTGTTTGTCTACTTCGTGTCAAAACTCTTTGAATTAATCAAAAGTTTCTGATTCGTGTTTCAAAAGAAACATATAATAATAACGCGATGCCACATCCGTAAAGGTCACGAAACATTCATATCCACATCTAGCCTAGCTAGATATGGGCCCACTAACGTCACTATGAACGAGGGCTAACAGATCGGTGACACTTGTACTTTTACCAAGTAAAAGATATATTAGGCACTTTGCCTAATAAACTAGATTCGTAGACATTATTTGAATAGAATCAAATCTGTCCTAGTACCCACTCTTCGAAAGTGTGGATATATGAGTTTTGTTAATGTGTCCTAGACAACGATGCCACTCATAAGTCTCAACTGATTAAATCAGTTTGAGCTATTTGTTTGTCATGTTATATGTTTGAGATTTATTTATATTCAAAATATAAATAATGTTATTCACATCTAATGTGATTATCTCAATATCATCTTTATAAAATAAAACACTTTAGTGTTCTAGAATATAAAGGTATACCCGCAACGGGTTAAACCTTGATATAGAGATAATGTTTCTAGTCAAACTAGTTACATTGTAACAGTTTCCTAATTTAAGTAAATACCCAAAGGGTAGTTCCTAAACTTAGGTTTCTACGGTTAAAACAGCGAATCTCGTCCCGTTTTCGATTCGTAGATAGATCTCATCTGAAGTCAGTATCCTGCTCTCAACAGATTTTGCACATCAGCACATATTTATGTACCATATTTAGTATCTAAAATCCAATTTTAATACTAGTAGTGAACATGTTTATGACAAACATATTTGAAGTCGGAGCCTTGCCCCATCTTCACTTCCTTCATGTCTACCTTGTCCATACGGCAGTCACGCTTCAGTGACCCCGTTTGCCACAGTTTAGGCAGACATCTTGGGATATGTCCTTTGTCTTCCCAGAAGATTATAATGATTTTGCCTTTGCTCCTTTTCCACACCCCAGAAGCCTTTGGCCAAGCCTTGGCCTTCTGGGATGTCGAAGTAAGATGCGCCTTGCGTTTCTTGCCCTATTGCAAACTCTGGCTTTGTCTCATTGAGTATAGCCATTAACTCTCCAAGATTTTTCTATTGCAATTTTTACTTCTAAGATCTAAGGATAGATCTATAAAGATCCTTTAATTTCAACATCATGGTACAAGGATCTAATCCTTAATTCTGACGACGGAATTAAAGTGTCATTGTGGCAAGCATAACGGATTAAGCACTAAAGTTATCATCACATGAATATTCCAAATATCATGTTTTACTATTTGCTCAACTCCGGGCTTAGGCTTGAGACGTCACTCTATCAAATAAAGTAACTTCTCGGTTCCCAGGACTATCCTGAGATTTTATTCCCAATTTGAAAATTAAAGCCGTTTAAAATATTTTCACCCAGGATTATGTTCTAAACGCTAATCTTTCAGTTATCTTGATTGCAATAGTCCAACTATCCAATCAACGATTTTAGGTACTATTTATTATAATGATTACTATAGTCCAACTATATAATCAACTATAATTTAATTGGTTAAATTCAAATATATTGATTACTATAATCCAATTATATAATCAACTATAAATGAAATAGTTTGAATACAGTCCAATTGTTTAATTAAAACAACGATTAAATATTAGTCCAACTAATATATTAATTTATTTGACGAAAATTTTGAAATGAATGCGTATTGGCAAGTAACTAAACGAATATTGCAAATTTAATACTTGCCTCCCACTATTTTTCGGCGAGTCTCTAACCCTCTGTGGAGTACTCGGGAAACCTTGTTTCCTAGTGGGCTAGGATCTCGTTAAATAACACACAAACTTGACTTTGGCCAACAAATTGTATGATACTTAACTAGGTAGATCTCTAAGATCAATTGGATCCCATCCAATTCCTGGATCCAGTAGGTGGACATCCAAGTCCGAAACATATATCTTATATATGCCAATATATCCAATATATTCCCTAACCTTTTTCCTCTGAATCAACTAAGCCTTGGCTTTGGCACAACAAACTTAATGATCCCAGTTAAGCGGAACCCATTGACCTTGGAAAGCTTCGTAATCGATGTCGATGGACAAGAAGTGATCTTGACTTTGGCCAACAAATCACAACTTGGACAAGACACCGATATGGAACAAAGCTTTCATGATTCAAACACATCCGCGATGGACAAAGGTCTTGACTTTGGCCAACAAACCATGCCAATCTTGGATCTTGAGTAAGATTCACTCAATGGAAGGAAAAACGCTTAATATGTGTTGAGGGTTTTTCGCGTAATTGGCAACCAATTTATTATCTTTGTTAAGGTCTCATCATCATACACCCTTAAACATGCATTCAAAAAACATAATAAGGCGCGTATAAATAAAATAATAATGATGCGGATGGATACTTAACACATTGTTCCTAGAAAAAATCTCTCTCATTTCCTCTCTCCCGCTAGCACAAGTATTACTTCTACCCAATTACATAACACTTCTAAAGAAACCTCATTTACATTGAGGGGAATAGGTGAGAAGAGAAATACAAAGAGTCAAGAGGTAATAGGCTGGACACGCAGGTCCAATTTAATAAATTCTAAATTTATTACAAACAATTCCAAAATTGCCCTCACCCATCTTATATCCATCCGATATACATTATTCATACATCGCATCTATGTATTCACACAAAGCATGTTATCAATTAATCTAATCCAATTAATTAATCTGAAATTAATGACCATCCAATGTTCAAACAACGATTTGATTTTGCGCGAGTCAAACTCGTTTTGCGAATAAGTACTCAAAGTACGAATTCTTGAATTATATTAAACTACAATATTAAATCCAATTTAATTTGTATTTAATACTAATTCTATATTTAATTATAAATTAAATAATTACACTTTTAATGTGCCTTTACGACTTAGATTCCAAATCTAATCGTTACGGGTCTCAAAGCCCAATTAACATCCAATGTCAATTTAATTAAAGTCCAATGGGCTTTCAATTAATTTCTTAAGGCATGGACTTTTGGTCAATATGGGTCAAACCCAAATACCAAAGCCCATTTAAGGAATCACCCTTATTTGCCAAGAAACCAATTTAGGCCCATTAGGCCCAATTAAAATTAAAGGTCCATTAGTTATATTTGGACTTTATGAATATGGTTTTGGGCCCAATTGGATCCAACCAATTAGCCTAAACCAAACTTGGCCCAACCAAGCCCATTAAGCCCAAATACAACTTTACAAGCCCAATTCCAAATAAGCCCAATTAATTAAATTACAAAATTCCAAATTTCACAATTCAATTAATCTAAGTGTATAGCCATGATTAATTAACAAATTAACATTTCCAAAATACCAATTTATGTAATTAATCATGCTTAAATCAACTCATTTTACATGCTACAGTCACGGCATTTAGGGGAATTTTTGTTCGATTCCGAATTCAATCCAATTAAATCCTAAATCAACATTTCCCAAGTCATTCAAACTCATCCAATGATTCAAAAAACAAAATCACCATGACATTAGGGCAAGCAAATTGATCCAATCCATTTTCACAAAATTGATCACAAACAACTCCAAGTCATCCATATACAAGCATGCTCAAACAAGTAATTTAGTCAAAACAAACTCAAATCCAATTTACCCAAATTTTACCCTAAGTATATTGCATGCTCAAAATGGCTCAAGATACCATTGTTGGGTTGCTAGGTTAGTCCCAAGATCAATTTAAGCATAGAAACATGTTTGAATACTCCAAAGAAGTATGGCGGAATAATACTTACAAATGTCGGCTTTTGCGATGCGAGGAACAACAAAAATCTTCAAGCTTTTCCTCCATGAAGCTCACGGTTTTGGCCTCATTTTTGTGCTCCATTTGTTCGGCCAAGCTCCAAGCTTGGGTGTGCATTCCATGCCCATGGGTTGGTTACCCTATCACCTTCATAAGACTCCTAATGTGTGCTAGCACTCGTAAAAATTTGCCGCAAATCTTTCCCTTGTTCTTCATCTTGTTCTCGGCTTGAGAAGGAAGAAAGAATAAAAAATGGCCCAAGGCCGAGAGATATATTTTTGTTTGATTTCAAAAATCAACTTAAATGATATACCAAATTTTGGTATTTGTCATTCAATTTAACACTTGTGTGTTTGGCATTCAACCATCAAATCCCATCAACTTCCATCAACCATAAAGTGAGGTGAAAGACAAGTGATGTGACTTGATGTGACAAGTGGGCCCCACTTGATTCAAAATGCGAGTGGGCCCGCAAACACTCCCGGGCTTGGGTTCGATAATTCCAAATTAACGAATTTTCTGTTGCGACGTAATTAAATCAAATTTAATTAAATAATTATGCCTAGCAAAATCACTATTCACATCACTAGCGAATTAATTCTAAATTAACTCGTTCGCCCGAATTAAAATCTAATTTTAATTCCGCGTCGAAATCCAATTTCGTATAATATATCGAATATATTATTTTATCGATTAATTCCAAATTAATCATTCTCTCTCTTTAAATAATATTTTATCCCAGATAAAATATCTCCGTAATTAATCTCAGATTAATTTTCTCTCTTATAATTAATCCCATATTAATAAAGTGCGAGTCATACGTCATCGGGGAATCTTCGAGAAGCGACCCATGAGATCCCCATGTCGTTATATATGAGAACTATGTCGTTATGCTCCCACAACGCGCACAAGTGTAATACTAGTCTTTTATGCATTATCGATGTCCAATCTCGATAATACTCCGACTAGGGATATTTAATGATTAAACCTTCGTGGATTGATACTGTCTCATATCATCTCAATCCGGAACTAATCATATGGACCTTTTATCATTTATACTTCTAGGTAATCCAATTAAAAATGATAAAAGGGTAATTTCCTTTGTCACATAGTTAATTTGTACAACAACACCATGATCTGTACAAATAGTGTTGCTATGGGTCATAATTGTCCAACAACCTCTGTATACTTATTGAATAACTTATGAGGTATGACCTTGTTAAGCGGATATGCTACATTTTCTTCATTGCGTATCTTGCATACGATAATGTCTCCACGCGACACAATCTCTCGAATGATATGGTACTTTCGCTCCACATGTTTTGACTTTTGATGTGCCTTGGGTTCCTTTGCTTGTGCAACAGCTCCTGTATTATCACAGTGTAAAGGAATTGAATTCTTAATGCTTGGGACAACTCCCAATTCCGTGACAAAGTTAATATGGTAGATTTGTATAACTCAACATAGAATGAACCATATTCAATAAAGTTCGATTTCTCTTTTCAGACACTTCATTGAGTTGTGGATGTTGGGTTTCTATTAAGTCCCAAGGATCATTTATAAGCATAAAACACATGTGAATACGCAAAGGAGAATGTCAGAATCATACTCACAATGAACATATTGGATGCTACGAAGAACAAAACTTTTTAAGCCCTTTGAAGTGCTCCAAGGCTCACGGCAATCCACTGTTTTTCTCCTCCAATTTCGGCCAAGCTCCAATATTTTTGGGTGGTGATTCCAAGCTCACAAGTTGGTTTCCCTATCACCTTTGTAAGTCCTCATTTGGTGTGCTAGCACTTGGTGATTTTTGCCACAAAAATCACCCATTTTCCCCTACCATTCACGGCAGTAGGCTGTTTGTAACAGAATAAAATTTTTTTGCCCCTTCGGCGTGAGAGAGATGGAGAAGAAAGTGAAGAGAGAGATTTTTGTGATGAGTTGTTGGCAAAAGGTGTATGCAATACACTTATTTGATTTTCAAAAAATCAAATAAAGATATATTAAATTTTCTTTCAAAAAGTCAAATGAGTACAAGCTTTAAAAGCTCCCAACAACTCCCATCAAGTCACATCAATCAATCAATCAATTGACAAGTAGTCACATCACTCAAAGTGACTAATGATTTAACGCTTGATGCGACTAGCGATTTGACGCTTGATTTGACTTGCATGCCGCACTCGAATTCGAAATGCAAATGCACTCACAAACAATCCCGGGCTCGGGTTCGCTAATTCCAAATTAACGAATTTTCCATTGCGACGTAATTAAATGATTATGCCTAGCGAAATCACTATTCACATCGCTAACGAATTATTCTAAATTAACTCGTTCGCCCGAATTAAAATCTATCGAAATCCAATTTCGTATAATATATCAAATATATTATTTTAACCGATTAATTCCAAATTAATCATTTTCTCTCTTTTAATGATATTTTATCCCAGATAAAATATCTCCGCAATTAATCCCAGATTAATTTTCTCTCTCATATAATTAATCCCAGATTAATAAAGTGCGAGTCATACGTAATCGGTGAATCTTCGGGTAGCGACCCATGAGATCCCCGGATATGTTGGCAGTAAATACGGTCGTCGGACTATCCGAACACGTAAGTACCAAGTATTACGTTTTACCGATTTACAAGACAAGGTTGGCTTCTAGCAAAGCACCATGCCTACCCAATTCTCCAGAAACATGCTTACAGGAATAAGCGATCTATATCAGGCGTAGTATACGTAGTATCGTGTATGTTGATCCAATATCGGATGATCACGTGCTAGGCCTGGGGCTGAAATTGTGTCTGCCCCGTACGAAGCACATATCGGATGTTGGGTAACTAGTCTCTATAATCGGATATACATGACCTAGTCATAATATCCCGATAGCTGCAGCATATAAGAGAACAAGTTCCGTATCCTACGTGATCATCATCTCCACTATAACTGTAGTGATATTTCCGTCTTGACATCAAACCCAATACACTACGATTCTCAATATACCCAGAAGAGGCGTACGCAGAGCCGGTTAAAGCCCTAGACGACCAAAACCAAAGCATTTTGATTGTTGCAAGTATTAGCGGTGCAAGTCTCAGGTTAAGACCAAATACACATACCCTGATTACGGACTTCCATAGACACATAGTTATACTACCAATGGAATTCCGAAGGGGTCTATCCAGAGCGAAGCTGTTTCTCGTACCATCGGTAAAACACAACCTCCTATTACACTTGCATGAGTATCATATACCCAAATATATGAGAACTATGTCGTTTTGCCCTCATAACGTGCACAAGTGTTATACTAGTCTTTTACGCATTATCGATGTCCAATCTCGATAATACTTTGACTAGGGATATTTAATGATTTATCCTTCGTCGATTGATACTGTCTCATATCATTCTCAATCCAGGAACAAATCATAAGGACCTCCTATCATTTATACATCTTGGTGATCTAATCACAAATGATAAGAGGGCAATCTCCTTTGTTACATAGTTAATTTGTACAACAACACCAGAATCTGTACAAATAGTGACGCTATGGGTCATAATTATCCAATAATCTCCCACTTGGCCTATAGCCAGTCACTCGAGTGTCTGACACCCGAACTATGTACGGTTGGCTCAAACTGTTGAGAAAAGGCTTTCGTCAGAGGATTTG
Source organism: Zanthoxylum bungeanum (assembly GCA_019454045.1). Classification (NCBI taxonomy): domain Eukaryota; kingdom Viridiplantae; phylum Streptophyta; class Magnoliopsida; order Sapindales; family Rutaceae; genus Zanthoxylum; species Zanthoxylum bungeanum. The sequence goes on from SKCR01030856.1 coordinate 145,879, forward strand.
CATGATTATCATCTGATGCGATTTATACGATCATCACATCGCCACGATGTATGATCTGAACGAATCAGATAAATATCGAAGTATATATCTGGATCGTTGATGAGACCATTAATTAGATTTTTATCGACCTAAATGGCTTCTATTGCTGCCTCAGCTGCAGCAATAACCCGCATTTGTTGTTTATTCGGTAACAATATCTTGCTTGGAAGATTTCCAGCTCACTATACCATTATTCAAACTGTATAGTACCGTTGTTACGACTTATAGTCGTTTTATCGGTTTGGAAACTTGCAGTAGTGATCCCAGTCACTTCAAGTTATCCTTCTCCATAGTTTAAGACATCATTCTTAGTTCTCTAAGAAACTAAAGGATGTTCTTAATTTCAATCCAGTGACTATCACTTGGATTGGCCTGTTTGTGACTGCATATGCTCAAAGCGTATGAGACACCAGGGCGTATACATTTTTCAATGTACGAGTGCTCGGAGAATTTTTATGAAATCCAAGCTTTCACCGATTGTTATTATGGGACTTTCATTTCCAAGAAATGACATATTATCATTATTTATAGGACAATTATTATCGGTGCCTCCCACTAACGTCCTTATATACACAAGAATCATTTCTTTTTGAATTAAATCATAAACTATAATGATTACATCAAAATGTCAATTCCAAGAACCTAATGCTTGCTTCAATCCAAACATGGATCGAATAACCCGCAAACCTTGTTTGCTAGTTTTGGTTCGACAAAATCGACAGGATGTTACAAACATCCTCCAGAAGGTTTCTGTTTAAGGAAAGCGATTTTCCCGTTCAACTGTCATATTTCATAAATGAAACATGCAGTATTAGCAAGCATTATACAAATGGATTTACCATGGCAACAGGTAAAAGGTTTCATCGTAATCGACACAATTTTGATAACGATATCTTTCCGTTAAAAGCCTAGCTTTATACGTTGGTAAGTTGCCATCCATGTATGTCTTCCTTGAAGACTTATATAGTACCAGTAGGCACAATGTCTTGCGGTACATCAACTAGTATCCAAACATAGTTGATACGCATGAAATCCATTACGGATGTTATAGCACTTTGCCATAATATGGAGTTGATACCTTGTATCACTTCCTCATACATAGTCAGTTGGTATTCCTCATTAAAATAGACATCTTTATGAGGTGAGATCAGAAACCCATACCCCAGGTTGTTTTCTGACTCTCTCTGACATACGCGGTTCTTGTGTATTCGAAGATTAATGGTATAGTTTCATCCTTGATGAACTATTTGTGTTCCATTAGGAATCGGTGCCTAGAATAGTATTACTCCGATTTTCATCGAGTTTTACTATCCTCCCACTTACCACTCCATATAAATTGTTCTCTTGTGAGTTGTATAAGTATTATACTTTGGTATCCCTAGGATAACTTACAATTGACACTTATCCAATTTGGGTTTAGTTTGGTATCATCCAAACATATGCCCAACATACCCATATATTCAGGAATGAGAAAACCCAGTTTCTTTCCTGTTCATATCTAATATGAAATCAGTCAAACAGATTTTTATGGAACCTTATTCTAAATAAGTTATGCACTGTTTATGCGTATCCGTTGAAGGAAATGGTAGCTCAGAGCGACTCATGATTAACCTTATCATGTCTAGCATAATTCAGTCTCTCGGTTCGGACACATCGTCAAATTGACGTGTTCCGGGAAGAGTCCTCATTGAAAGAATACTATACTCTTTCTAGTATATAAGAAACTTATTGCTTAAGTATTTTCATCATGGTCTAACCGTGATGGTTTAATACTTTAGCCTATCTGTTTGTCTATTTCGTGTCGAAACTTTAAAAGTTTCTGATTTGTGTTCTAAAAGAAACACATAATCACAACGCGATGTCACATCCGTAAAGGTCACGAAGTATTCATATCCACCTCTAGCCTAGCTATACATGGGCCCACTTGCTTCACTATGAACTAGGGCTTACATATCGATGGCTTTTACACTTTTACCAAGTAAATAGTGTTTTAGGCACTTTGCCCAATAAACTAGATTCGTAGACTTTATTTGATTAGAATCAAATATGTCCTAGTACCCACTCTTCAAAAGTGTGGATATACGACTCTTGTTTAATTGTGTCCTAGACAACAATGCCACAATTCAGTTTCTTCTGATCAAATCAGTTTGAGCTATTTGTTTGTCATATTATACATTTGAGATTTATTTATATTCAAAATATAAATCCTGTTATTCACATCTAATGTGTTTATCTCAATATCATATTTATATAATGAAACACTTTAGTGTTCTAGAATATAAAGGTCAATCCGCAACGGATTAAACACTGATATAAAGATAATGTTTCTATTCAAACTAGTTACATTTTAACAGTTTCCTAATTTAGGTACAAACCCGAAGGGTAGTTCCTAAACTTAGGTATCTACGGTTAAAACAGCAACTTACGTCCCGTTTTCAATTCACAGATTAATCTCAATTGAAGTCAGTATCATGCTCATAGCAGATTCTGAACATCAATGCATATTTATGTATCACACTAAGTATTTAAAATCCAATTTCAATACTAATTATGACAATCATATCTGAAGTCAGAGCCTTGCCTCGTCTTCAGTTCCTTCATGTCTGCTTTGTTCAAACGGCAGTCACGCTTCCGCGATCCCGTTTGCCACAATTTAGACAGACATTCTGGGATATGTCCTTTATCTTCCTAGAAGATTATAATGATTTTGCCTTTGCCCTTTTCCACATTCTAGAAGCGTTCGGCCTAGCCTAGGTCTTCCGGAATGTCGAAGTAAGATGCGCCTTGCGCTACTTGCCTTATTGCAAATTTTGGCTTTATCTCCTTGAGAATAGCCATTAACTCTCCAAGAGTTATACTATTGCAATTTAGTACTTCTAAAATCTAAGTATAGATTTATGAAGATCCTTCAATTTCAATATCATACTTTAAGGATCTAATCCTTAGTTCTGATAAAGAAATTAAGGAGTCTATTTGGCAAGCTTAATGGATTAAGTATTTAAGTTATCATCGCATAAATCTTCGAAAGATTATGCTATACTATTTGCTTAATTTCGGGCTTAGGCTTAATATGTTATTTTATCAAATAAAGTAACTTATTAGTTTCCAGGACCATCCTGAAATTATTCCTATTTTTTGAAAATTTAAACCATTTAAATACATTTTCCCTAGGATTATGTTTTAAATGTCAATCTTTCAATTTTGTCTTGATTCTAATAGTCCAACTATTTAATCAACGATTTCAGGTACTTTTAAATATAATGATTATTATAGTCCAACTATATTAATCAACTATACTTTTAATTTGTTTGAATACAGTCCAACTGTTTTTATTAAAACAACAATTTAAATATTAGTCCAACTAACATTTAATTTATTTGACGAATGATATTTGTTTGAGCGCGTATGGCAAGTAATTAAACGAATATTGTAAATTTAATTCTTGCCTCCCACTTTTTTTCGGTGAGCCTCTAACCCTCTGTCGAGTACTCGGGAAACCGTGTTTCCTAGTGGGCTAGGATCCCGTTAAATATCACACAATCTTGACTTTGGCCAACAAATTGTATGATAATTAACTAGGTAGATCTCTAAGATCAATTGGATCCAATCCAATTCCTGGATCCAGTGGGGGGACATCCAAGTCCGAAACATATATCTTATATATGCCAATATATCCAATATATTACCTAACCTTTTTCCTCTGAATCAACTAAGTCTTGGCTTTGGCACAACAAACTTAGTGATCCCAGTCAAGCGTGACCCATTGACCATGGAAAGCTTCGTAATCAATGTCGATGGATAAGAAGTGGTCTTGACTATGGCCAACAAACCACAACTTGGACAAGACACCGATATGGAACAAAGCTCCCGTGATTCAAACACATCATCGACAGACAAAGGCCTTGACTTTGGCCAACAAGCCAATGCCAGTCTCGGATCTTGAGTAAGAATCACTCAATGGAAGGAAAAATGTTTAATATTGTTTGAGGGTTTTTCGCGTGCAAATTGGCAACCAATTTATTATCTTTGTTAAGGTCTCATCATCATACACCCTTAAACATGCATTCTAAATACATAATAAAGCGCATATAAAATAAATAATAATGATATGTGGATGGATACTTTACACCTTGATCTTAGAACAAATCTCTCCATTTCCTCTCTCCCGCTAGCATAAGTATTTACTTCTACCCGTTACACTACACTTCTAAAGAAACCTAATTTACATTGAAGGGAATAGGTGAGAAGAGAATACAAAGAATAAGGAGGTAATAAGGCTGGACACGCAGGTCCAATTAATAAATTCCAAATTTATTACAACAATTTCTAAAATTGCCCCACCTATCTAATATCCATTCGATATACATTATTCATGCATCGCAATCATGTATTCACACAAGCATGTTATCAATCAATCTAATCCAATTAATTAATCTGAATATTAATGACCATCCAATGTTCAAACAACGATTTGATTTTGCGCGAGTCAAACTCGTTTTGCGAATAAGTACTCAAAGTACGAATTCTTGAATTAAATTAAACTACATAATTAAATCCAATTCAATTTGTATTTAATATTAATTCGCTATTTAATTCCAAATTAAATACTACACTTTATTACCGAACCTTTACGACTTAAATTCCAAATTTAATCGTTACGGGTCTCAAAGCCCGATTAACGTCCAACGTTTATTTAATTAAAGTCCAATGGGCTTTTAATTAATTTCTTTAAGGCGTGGACTTTTGGTCAACTTGGGTCAAACCCAATAACCAAAACCCAATCAAGGAGTTACCCCATAAGCCTAGAAATCAATTTAGGCCCATTAGGCCCAATTAAACTTCAAAGGTCCATTAGTCGTATTTGGGCTTTATGGATGCAGTTTTGGGCCCAATTGGATCCAACCAATTTAGCCTAAACCCAACTTGGTAGAACCAAGCCCAATTAGCCCAATAAAAACGTTTAAAGCCCAAATCCAATTTAAGCCTAAATAATTTAATTCCAAAAATTCCAAATTTCTCAATTAAATTAACTAAAGTGTATTACAAAATTAATTACCCAAATCAATATTTCCAAAATACAAATTTGTATAATTAATCATGCATATTTACAATAAAACATGTCCAACATATTTCATCAAAAATCAAACCCATATCATGCTTAAGTGTCTCGGTAATGAGAGGATTTTAATGTCCAATTTTAAATCCAATCCAATTGAATCCAATTTAACATTAAATCAACATTTCCAATTGTTTTCAAGTCATCCAATGAATCAAAAAACAAAAATCCAAGACATTAGGGAGCCTTCAACTTTCGGCCAAGCCAAGCAAATTGGGGAAAATTAATCCAATTAATTTTTCAATAAATTGATCACATATAACTCTAAGTTATCCATATACAAGCATATTCAAACAAACAATTTTCCAAAAACATGTTTAAATCAAAAAGCCCCAAATTAAAGTTAAGAACCCTAATTCATGTTTCATGCTCAAATGGCTCAAGATACCCTTGTTGGGTTTCTATTAAGTCCCAAGGATCATTTATAAGCATAAAACACATGTGAATACGCAAAGGAGAATGGCGGAATCATACTCAAAATGAACGGATTGGATGCTACGAAGAACAAAACTTTTTAAGCCCTTTGAAGTGCTCCAAGGCTCACGGCAGTCCACTGTTTTTCTCCTCCAATTTCGGCCAAGCTCCAAGCTTTTTGGGTGGTGATTCCAAGCTCACAAGTTGGTTTCCTTATCACCTTTGTAAGTCCTCATTTGGTGTGCTAGCACTTGGTGATTTTTGCCACAAAAATCACCCATTTTTCCCCTTCCATTCACGGCAGTAGGCTGTAACAGAAGAAAGAAAATTATGCCCTCCTTGGGCGTGAGAGAGATGGAGAAGAAAGTGAAGAGAGATATTTTTGTGATGATTTGTTGGAAAAAGGTGTATGCAATACACTTATTTAATTTTCAAAAAATCAAATAAAGATATATTAAATTTGCTTTCAAAAAGTCAAATGAGTAAAAGCTTTAAAAGCTCCCAACAACTCCCATCAAGTCACATCAATCAATCATTCAATTGACAAATAGTCACATCACTCAAAGTGACTAATGATTTGACGCTTGATGCGACTAGCGATTTGACGCTTTATTTGACTTGCATGCCGCACTTGAATTCGAAATGCGAATGCACTCGCAAACAATCCCGGGCTCGGGTTCGCTAATTCCAAATTAACGAATTTTCCGTTGCGACGTAATTAAATGATTATGCCTAGTGAAATCCATATTCACGTCGCTAACGAATTATTCTAAATTAACTCGTTCGCTCGAATTAAAATCTAATTTTAATTCCGCGTCGAAATCCAATTTCGTATAATATATCAAATATATTATTTTAACTGATTAATTCCAACTTAATCGTTTTCTCTCTTTCAATGATATTTTATCCCAGATAAAATATCTCCGTAATTAATCCCAGATTAATTTTCTCTCTCATCTAATTAATCCCAGATTAATAAAGTGCGAGTCATACGTAATCGGTGAATCTTCGGGTAGCGACCCATGAGATCCCCGGATATGTTGGCAGTAAATACGGTCGTCGGACTATCCGAACACGTAAGTACCAAGTATTACGTTTTACCGATTTACAAGACAAGGTTGGCTTCTAGCAAAGCACCATGCCTACCCAATTCTCCAAAATATGTTTACAGGAATAAGCGATCTATATCAGGCGTAGTATACGTATTATCGTGTATGTCGATCCAGTATCGGATGATCACGTGCTAGGCCTGGGACTGAAATTGTGTCTGCCCCGTACGAAGCACATATCGGATGTCTGGTAACTAGTCTCTATAATCGGATATACATGACCTAGTCATAATATCCCGATAGCTGCAGCATATAAGAGAACAAGTTCCGTAACCTATGTGATCATCATCTCCACTATAACTGAAGTGATACTTCCGTCTTGACATCACACCCAATACACTACGATTCTTAATATACCCAGAAGAGGCGTACACAGAAACCCGATTAAAGCCCTGGACGACCAAAACCAAAGCATATTGATTGTCGCAAGTATTAGCGGTGCAAGTCTCAGGTTAAGACCAAATACACCTACCCTGATTACAGACTTCCATAGACACATAGTTATACTACCAATGGAATTCCGAAGGGGTCTATCCAGAGCGAAGCTGTTTCCCATACCATCGGTAAAACAAAACCTCCTATTACACTTGCATGAGTATCCTATACCCAAATATATGAGAACTATGTTGTTATGCCCTCATAACGTGCACAAGTGTTATACTAGTCTTTTACGCATTATCGATGTCCAATCTCAATAATACTCTGACTAGGGATATTTAATGATTTATCCTTCGTGGATTGATACTGTCTCATATCATTCTCAATCTAGGAACAAATCATAAGGACCTCATATCATTTATACATCTTGGTGATCTAAGCACAAATGATAAGAGTGCAATCTCATTTGTCACATAGTTAATTTGTACAACAACACCATGATATGTACAAATAGTCATGATATGGGTCATAATTGTCTAACAGTGGAGTACCTGGAGGAGTATATTGAGTGAGAATCCCATTCTCCTTTAAATAATCAGTGAACTCACTGCTCATATATTCACCACATCGATCCGATCGTAGGCACTTGATGAATTTTCTAGTTTGCTTTTCCTCTTCGTTTCGGAAATCTTTGAACCTTTCAAAAGTTTTCGATTTATGTTTCATCAAATAAATATAACCATACTTAGAGAGATCATCGGTAAAGATAACGAAGTATGAATAGCCACTATGAGTAGTGAGATTCATGAGACCACATGCACATTAGACTGTACTAGTTCCAATAAGTCTGAGGCTCTATGTCCTACACCGATAAATGAGGCTTTTGTCATTTTATCCTGAATACAAGATTCGCAAGTCGGGTAAGGCTCAATAGTGAGATTCTCAATCAAACCATTCCTAACCAACTGGGTAAGGTGTCGTACGCTAATATGACCTAACCCCATGTGCCACAGTTCAGTATCATTAACATCATACCTATTTAGTTTATTAGTCCCAACATTTAAAATATCTCTAGATGGATGCAAAATGTAATGACCATTCTCATTTGCACATTGAAGGATATGAATATTATATTTATCATATAAATACAGAGAAAGATTCTTAATATTTACAAAAAAATCTTATGTATCTAATACAAAAAGTGATATAATATTTGTCACATATCCTGTCACAAAATAATAGTCATTTAACAAAATGCTTCCACTGGACAAGGGAATCTCATATACCCCAACTACAACTGCATCCAAAGAGTCTCCACTCCCGAAGCGCAACTGCAACGATCCAGATCTCAACTTTCTACTTTCCTCCAACCCCTGCAACGAATTACAAATGAGAGTAGGATAAGCAGAGTCTAAAATCCAACTGGAAGAAATAGCTTCACAAGCTAAAGAGATATCAATAACGAGAAAAATAAACATACCTGAAGCAGAGGCTCTATCTCTCTTCAACTGCGTAAGATGTTTAGGATAATTACGTTTCCACAGTGGTGGCATGTGTCTTCGACAGCTCTCTTGGGTTTAGGTTTCGCTATCTTACCCTGAGGAGAAATCTTTTTACCTCTCTTCTTCTTTCCTTTGCCATTCTTTTGAGAAACGACAGAGAGTGAAGTAGTTCTAGCAAGGCGAGTCGACACTCTCTTCTTAAGATCATCCTCAGTAGTGACCAGCATCCTATGCAACTAACTGTAAGAACATCGAATTCCATTAATATTAAAATTTAGCAAAAACTGGCGAAATATGCTCGGGAGAGAGCCTAGTATCAAACTTCGCCCAACAGTTTCATTGAGTTGAAAGTCATATCGCCTCAATTGATCAATCAAATCAATCATATGAAGCACATGCAGACTGACTGGTTGACATTGATCCAGTCTGGAGTGAAATAGTTCCACCGCCACTCTATGAACAATAATTTACTCTTGATTCATAAAGAGCTCCATAAGTTGAGAGATTATGCTATATGAATCGGGCATATCAATATATCGCCTCTTTAGCATCGGAGTCAACGATCCAAGGATGTATGATTTAACTTTTATATCATCATCCTTCCATTTCTGGAAGGTTATATGCTCATCGGGTGTTGACTCAGGTGGTATAGCTAAAGGAACCGGTCCATCCAACACATACTATAATCTCTCGGATTCTAGGACAATCCTCAAATTCATTTCCCAGTCAGTAAACCTTTCGGGCCCAATTAGCTTGTTCATATCTAGCATACGAGCTAAAGGATTGGAAGATGAAAAGTCGGCCATCGTAAATCTATCATATAGATAGCGAAAGAAAAATTACCAGATAATACAGTTTCATACAATATCAAACATAACATCAAATAAATCATGGATTTTTAATTTAAATGATGCCATCTCACTGAATCATGTAATATTGTAATCCCCAAATGGAAAGCAATAACATAATCAAATTAAATTAAAACAGCAGGAAGTAGATCCATAAATATATTTCAGCTCACTGCTTTGGCACGTTCTCGCCTACGTATATTCATTAGGTAGACAACCATTGCCAATCACAAAAGTGACTCATAAATTTCGATCCTGATCGTTTCTCGTTGTGACAGCTTTGGCACGTTCACAATGAGGTATTTTCAAGGCTTAACTTGTCAGTGACAAACTCAAGTTACCGATGTAGTCCTGAAAGCTTTGGCATGTTCAGGATTTCCACTTTCACTTAAATTTGTCTATTATCATATAAGTTCTACCGACGCAAATGAACTACCATCAGCCATAACTGCACAGTTTTGGCACGATACAATTACATCATTAGGAAAACATTCACATCAGTACTGACAAGGCGGACCAAGAAAAAAATACACACAAATACAATTTACTTTAAAGCCTTATTAAAGGGAATTTTCTCACTAAACTGTCAAACAAATTATTTAGATCCTATCTAAAAAGCATGTGTTTACGGAAATAAGTCTTAGATTACATATCAAATATCATGCTAGAATCATTTTATGGATTAGGAATCAGACTAGCTCTGATACCATTTTGTTGGCGTATTAGCGGTTTTGCGGAGCGGAACGTGAAAAATCATATTTTTCAAATTTCAAAATTTTTTATTTGGACAATTAAAATAAACTATTTATTTTAATGTTTAATCCCAAATCAAATTTGGAATTACCCAAAATTCCCTTTTAGCCGAAAATTACCTAATGTGCAAACCTTTTGCAATTTGCTCATTTTAGTCCAAAAGTGTCAATTACACAATTAAGTGTTTCCAAAACACAACCAAAATGATTAATATACATATAATGTACTCAATTTAATCCATAGAATGAAAAGCCCCAATTTAGTATTAGGCATAAATTCTAGAAATTTTAATTAATCAAATTAACCAAATTTCCACCAAATTGACTTTCAATCTAGCATTATATTAATCAATCCAACATTCTTAAAGTCTCACCACATTAAAAAACATTCAAGAACAATTCTAGGTTTCTATAAAGTGGCATAGAAATTCTAGAATGGCAACTTTTATTTCCTAGATCAAAATTGAACACAAATAACAGTTATTAAGTTCAAAGAATCATCACACATGCAATTAATTTTCCCAACAAGCATCCAACAACCAAAAACCCAAAATCAAGAGAGGGAAAAATAATATACATCACATGTATTATCAAAAAATCAAAAGAAAATAATTTCCAAGCTTAAAGATTAATAAACTTACCTTAAACTCCAAAACCTTTAAGCCTTTTTTGCTTGATTTTTGATCTCCAAATTTTTCTTTCTCTCTTTGGTTTTTCTCTCTTTAGGTTGTTGTTGAAGAAATAGGAATAGTCCCCAAATCCGTAGTTGGCCGAAAATAAGAAGTATTGGGAGAGAGAAAATTCATTTAATTTAACAAAAAATAATTTTGATTAATAAAAATAAATATCTCAACCTACTAATTATTCCATCAATGCCGCATGTCAACATTATAAAGCATCCAACACATGTCTTATACATGTGAAACATATACTTATTAATTCCTAATATATTTATTTAATAAATTATTTAATTAACACTTTAATTAATTTATCCATTTAATCAAATGTATAATGTATTTCTACATTTACAATAAATTTTAAAATACATACAAGGTTACATATATTCCAAAAATTATTCGATAATTAATTAATACATATCTAATCAAATTACGTATCTAGTACACATACATATTAATTTAGGAAATTACCGAATACCACCACGCATGTGCTATTTTCATTTAACCGTTAAACGAATTTCGAATAATCAATATTATTCGTTTAAAGTCGCTCTAGTGCTCTACGAGTATTTTTGATTATGTGAGACTCTAAGTTCAGGTACATCCTTCACTGAATCAAATCTCGTGTCCATAATTTACCCACTCATAAATTATGATGACCACAGATATTCTCACTGAACTATACAAGTTTAGATATTCGCATACGTATAATCCTTCCGTCATAAGTATCTGGATAAATACCAAAGACATAGATATAATCATCAAATCTCATAAGGTATTATCTCTTTGACGTATAGATTCGCGATTTCTCGATAACACTCAGAACACATTTCCGAGTGTACCATGGCCATGGATTTGATAAATCAAAATCTCTTGAAGTGGATACCTGAATCTTGTACGTAGGACTAATGGATCCTCTCTGGACACATCACCGGATATCATTAGCATCAATCCACACCCAACGAACATGCAGAGGTCTAACCTAAAAAGGTTAAAGACGTGACAACCATGAAGGTATGGAGAATAACTCATATATCCACCGTGGTATCTCAAGTCAATGGACCAATATACTACTCAGCTAGAGAAGATTCCTATTGACATAAGCGTACAATCTATTAGGAATCTTCCGTGAGTCGTTCAGTGTTCATCCGCTATGAACACTTACATGTCTATACGAGTCTCCCTAGACTCGTGACTCACTGAGATAAACTACCAGAATCTAATATTTCGATATACGACATGTACCAGTCTCCCGGGTTTACTTTCGGACCAAGAATGTAAACCTTGACTAGAAATGATTTAAGAATGATACTGTTACAATATTTCTCAATGTCAATTACGACACTTTTGCAATTACGTTGTAACTTAATCATTCCTAGGTCATGTTCGTCTTTACCATTTCTAAGATAAAATATTGACAAAATATTAAATTTTATTCATAAAAAATATTATTTATACATATATTTACAAAGAAATACATGAGAAATCAGCACGCCGAGTACTAACTACAAGAGAAGGTTGTTTGAATTTGATATCCACTTTCGGAAGCCAGATGTGCAATGATTAAGTTTCCATTTTAAAGATGAACATACAGTTATATTCTCATAGAACAACTCCCTTGAAGACGTACTTAACTGGCCTCAAGTTAAAGACACAATGTTCACAAAGTGGATAGCCACAAATACTTGTCACCCTGAAGCTAGACAGTTAACTTATGTTAATTTTCCAACACATTGGTTGTGGCATAGTGCAGACAAGATATGAACAATGGGAAAGCAAGGTTTTATGTGGCCAGAATTTACTAAATACATAATTCAAGTGGAGAAATTTTTTATTTAAGAATGTTGCTGAATGTTGTAAGAGGCCCTAGATCTTTTGTTGAACTAAAAATCGTAAACATAATTATTTATAACACCTACAAAGCGACCTGTAATGCATTATAGTAATGCACTGGGCTTACAAGAGAATGATGAGGAATGGAATGAATGTATCCTTGAGGCATCTACTTGGTCTAATAGAATGCATGACCTGTTTGTTATAATTCTAATCCATTGTCAGCCTACTACACCTAACATCTTGTGGGATCTACACTGGATGTTATTTTGTGATTATATCACTTACCAACAAAGGAACATTGTTCAAAATGAATTCTTAGAATTATCTGAGAATCAATTAAAATGATATACTCTTTAAGAGATTGAACAATTTCTGCAATAGAATAGTAAATCACTGTCAGATTTTCCAAAGATGCCACATATAGATTTAAACATTGTTGAACAAATTGGTAATCAATTATTAAGTGAAAAACTTGTTGGACAATTATGACCCATAGCGTCACTATTTGTACAGATCATGGTGTTGTTGTACAAATTAACTATGTGACAAAAGAGATTACACTCTTATCATTTGTGATTAGATCACCAAGATATATAAATGATAGGAGGTCCCTGTGATTTGTTCCTGGATTGAGAATGATATGATACAGTATCAGTCCACGAAGGATAAATCATTAAATATCCCTAGTCAGAGTATTATAGAGATTGGATACCGATAAATGCGTAAAAGACTAGTATTACACTTGTGCGCGTTGTGAGGGCACAACGGCATAGTTCTCATATATTTGGGTATAGGATACTCATGCAAGTGTAATAGGAGGTTATGTTTTACCGATGGTACGGGAAACAGCTTCGCTCTGGATAGACCCCCTCGGAATTCCATTGGTAGTATGACTATGTGTCTATGGAGGTCCGAAATCAGGGTAGGTGTAATTTGGTCTTAACCTAAGACTTGCACCGCTAATACTTACGACAATCAATATACTTTGGTTGCGATCGTCCAGGGCTTTAATAGGGTCTGTGTACGTCTATTCTGGGTATATTGAGAATCGTAGTGTGTTGGGTGTGATGTCGAGATGGAAATATCACTGCATTCATAGTGGAGATGATGATCACGATAGATACGGAACTTGTTCTCTTAAATGCTCGAGCTATCGGGATATTATGACTAGGTCATGTATATCCGATTATAGAGACTAGTTACCAGACATCCGATATGTGCTTCGTACGGGACAGACACAATTCCATCCCCAGGCCTAGCACGTGGTCATCTGATACTGGATCGAAATACGCAATACTACGTATACTACGCCTGATATAGATCATATATTCCTATAAGGATATTTCTGGAGAATTGGGTAGGCATGGCGCTTTGCTAGAAGCCAACCTTGTCTTGTAAATCGGTATAAATGTAGTACTAGGTACTTACGTGTTCGGATAGTCCGACGACCGTATTTACTGCCAACATATCTGGGGATCTCATGGGTCGCTTCACGAAGATTCACCGATGATGTATGACTCGCACTTTAATTAATCTGGGATTAACTTGATGAGAGAGAAAATTAATCTGGGATTAATTGCGGAGTTATTTTATCTGGGATAAAATATTAATTAAAGAGAGAGAACGATTAATTTGGAATTAATCGATAAAATAATATATTTGATATATTATACGAAATTGGATTTCGACGCGGAATTGAAATTAGATTTTAATTCGGGCGAACGAGTTAATTTAGAATTAATTCGTTAGCGACGTGAATATTGATTTCACTAGGCATAATCATTTACTTACGTTGCAATGGAAAATTCATTAATTTGGTATTAGCGAACCCGAGCCCGAGAGTGTTTGTGAGCGCATTCGCATTTCGAATTCGAGTGCGGCACGCAAGTCACATCAAATGTTAAATCACTAGTCGCATCAAGCGTCAAATCATTTGTCACTTTGAGTGATTTGACAATTTGTCACTTGATTGATTGATTGATGTGAATAGTGATGTGGTAGTTGGAAAAACATTGATTGCCTTTTGCCTTTTTGACTTTTGGAATTTGTAAAGGGTTTTTGGTATTTGATTTTTGGAAAATCAAATATATAAAAACATTTTTTTTCCTTCTCTCTCTCCACTACTCACGGTTTCTAGGAAACCCATTTCTTCCATCCTCTCTCTCATTCGGCTTTGAGCCATCTTCTTATTCTTCTTCCATTTCTGGTTCTGCCGAAAGACAAAGAGAAGAAAGAGAGTGATTTTGTTGCAAAATCAAGCGCTAGCACACACATAGAGTTATCCTAAGGTGATAGGGCCGTGATTTCGTGAGCTTGGAATCCATTTTGGAAGCTTGGAGCTTGGAGCTTCAATGGAGGACATACATGGCCGATTCTTGGAGGAGCCAAAGCAGCAAATGCCGAGTAGTCCACTGCCCAAAAGCTTCACTGCCGAGCCATCTTGGAGGAAGAAAATGCTCGTGTTCATCGCGTCGCAAGATTCGTTCAATGTGAGTATGATTCCGACATTCTCCTTTGTGTATTCACATGCGTTTTTGTGCTTGATTTCATTCTTGGGACCCTAATAGAAACCAATAATGGTATCTTAAGCCTAAATTGAGCATGAAATATTTTAGGGTTTAAAATTGGGTAAAATCAATTTGAGCATGATTTGGTTAAATTGATTGATTGAGTATGCTTGGATGTTGATTAATTGAAGTTGTGCATGATCAATTTCATGAAATTTGATTGGATCAAGTTTTCCCCAATTATGTTGGCTTGGCCGATTATTGAAGAGCCCTAATGTCTTGGTAATTTTTGTTTTTTTTGATCATTGGATGACTAAAAACAATTGGGTAAAGTTGATTTGAGGTTTAATTGGATTGAATTTTGAATTGGATAAATTTTCCCCAAATTAGTGGCTTTGCCGAATCTAATGAGTTTTTAAAATTCATGGTGTTTTTTTATTTTTGATTCATTGGATGAGTTGAAATGATTTGGGAAATGATGATTGTGGATTCAAATGGATTGAAACCGAATCGGAATGAAAAACCCCTATATTGCCGAGAATGACAAAGCATGAAAATGGGTTTGATTTTTGATAAAATGTGTTGGACATGTTTTGTTGTGAAAATGCATGATTAATTAGGCTAATTGATGTTTTAGAAATGTTAATTGGGTAATTAATTGTGTAATACACTTTAGGTTAATTAAATTATGAAATTGGATTTGTGTAATTTAATTAATTTGGGCTTATTTTGGAAATTGGGCCTTAAAGGTTGTAATTGGGCCCAAAACCGCATCCATAAAGTCCAATTATGACTTAATGGACCTTAATTTTAATTGGGCCTAATGGGCCTAAATTGGTTTCTAGGCACATAAGGGTGATTCCTTTAAATGGGCATTAGTCTTTGGGTTTGACCCGAGTTGACCAAAAGTCCATGCCTTAAAGAAATTAATTAAAAGCCCATTGGACTTTAATTAAATAAACATTGGATGTTAATCGGGCTTTGAGACCCGTAACGATTAAATTTGGAATTTAAATCGTAAAAGGTTTATTAATAAAGTGTAGTATTTAATTTGGAATTAAATAGAGAATTAGTATTAAATACATATTAAATTGGATTTAATGTTGTAGTTTAATTTAATTCAAGAATTCGTACTTTGAGTAGTTATTCGCAAAACGAGTTTGACTCGCGCAAAATCAAATCGTTGTTTGAATATTGGATGATCACTAATTATCAGATTAATTAATTGGATTAGATTGATTGATAACATGCTTGTGTGAATACATGGTTGCAATGCATGAATAATGTATATCAGATGGATATTAGATGGGTGGGGCAATTTTGGAAATTGTTGTAATAAATTTTGAATTTATTAATTGGAGCTATGTGTCCAGCCTATTACCTCATTTCTCATTGTATTTCTCTTCTCACATATTCCCCTCAATGTAAATGAGGTTTCTTTAGGAGTGTTATGTAACGGGTAGAAGTAATACTTGTGCTAGCGGGAGAGAGGAAATGGAGAGATTTGATCTAGGATCAATGTGTAAAGTATCCATCCTCATATCATTATTATTTTATCATATGCGCTTTATTATGTGTTTAGAATGCATGTTTAAGGGTGTATGATGATGAGACCTTAACAAAGATAATAAATTGGTTGCCAATTTGCACGCGAAAAACCCTCACAAATATTAAGCGTTTTTTCCTTCCATTGAGTGATTCTTACTCAAGATCTAAGACTGGCATTGGCTTGTTGGCCAAAGTCAAGGCCTTTGTCCGTCAAGGATGTGTTTGAATCACGAGAGCTTTGTTCCATATTGGTGTCTTGTCCAAGTTGTGGTTTGTTGGCCAAAGTCAAGACCACTTCTTGTCCATCGACATTGATTACGAAGCTTTCCATGGTCAATGGGTCGCGTTTGACTGGGATCACTAAGTTTGTTGTGCCAAAGCCAAGGCTTAGTTGATTCAGAGGAAAAAGGTTAGGCAATACATTGGATGTATTGACATATATAAGATATATGTTTCGGACTTGGATGTCCCCCTACTGGATCTAGGAATTGGATTGGATCCAATTGATCTTAGAGATCTACCTAGTTAATTATCATACAATTTGTTGGCCAAAGTCAAGATTGTGTGATATTTAACGAGATCCTAACCCACTAGGAAACACGGTTTCCCGAGTACTCGACAGAGGGTTAGAGGCTCGCCAAAAAATAGTTGGAGGCAAGTATTGAATTTGCAATATTCGTTTAGTAACTTGCCATATGCGCTCATTTCAAATATTTCGTCGATATAAATTAATATATTAGTTGGACTAATATTTAATTCTTGTTTTAATTAAAGCAGTTGGACTGTATCATAGTTGATTATATAATTGGATTATAGTAATCAATATATTTGAATTAATTAATTTTAATTTACAGTTGATTTTATAATTGGATTATAGTAATCAATGTAATTGAGGTTAATTAATTTAAATTATATTTGATTATATAGTTGGACTATAATAATCATTATAATAAATAGTACCACAAATCGTTGATTAAATAGTTGGACTATTAGAATCAAGATAAATGAAAGATTAGTGTTTAAAACATAATCCTGGGTGAAAATGTATTTAAACGACTATAATTTTCAAATTGGGAATAAAGTTTCACGATGGTCCTGGAAACTAATAAGTTACTTTATTTGATAAAATAACATATTAGGCCTAAGCCTGGAGTTAAGCAAATAAGTGAAACATGATATTTGGAATATTCATGTAATGATAACTTTAGTGCTTAATCCATTATACTTGTCATATAGACTCCTTAATTTCTTTATCAGAACTAAGGATAAGATTCTTAAAGTATGATATTGAAATTGAAGGATCTTCATAAATCTATACTTAGATTTTAGAAGTAAATATTGCAATAATAAACTCTTGGAGAGTTAATGACTATTCTCAAGGAGATAAAGTCAAAGTTTGCAATAAGGCAAGTAGCGCAAGGTGCACCTTACTTCGATATTCCAGAATGCCAAGGCTTGGCCAAGGGCTTCTGTAGTGTGGAAAAGGGCAAAGGCAAAATCATTATAATCTTCTGGGAAGATAAAAGGACATATCCCAAGAAGGAATTGAAGACGAGCAAGGCTTTGACTTCAAATATATTTGTCATAAATATGTTCACTACTAGTATTAAAATTAGATTTTAGATACTTAGTGTGATACATAAAATATGTACTGATGTTCAGAATCTGCTATGAGCAGGATACTGACTTCTATTGAGATTAATCTGCGAATTGAAAACGGGACGAAAGTCGCTATTTTAACCGTAGATACCTAAGTTTAGGAACTACCATTTGGGTATGTACGTAAATTAGGAAACTGTTATAATGTAACTAGTTTGACTAGAAACATTATCTCTATATCAGTGTATAATCCGTTGCGGATATACCTTTATATTCTAGAACACTAAAGTGTTTTATTATATAAAGATGATATTGAGATAAACACATTAAATGTGAACAACAAAATTTATATTTAGAATATAAATAAATCTCACACGTATAACATGACAAACAAATAGCTCAAACTGATTTGATCATGTTGAAACTTGAATGTGGCATTGTTGTCTAGAACACAATTAAACAAGACTCGTATATCCACACTTTCGAAGAGTGGGTACTAGAACTAATTTGATTCTATTCAAATAAAGTCTACGAATCTAGTTTATTTGGCAAAGTGCCTAAAACACCTTTACTTGGTAAAAGTGCAAGTGCCATCGATCTGCTAGCTCTCATTCATAGTGACGTAAGTGGGCCCATGTCTAGCTAGGCTAGAAGTGGATATGAATATTTCATGACCATACACGGATGTGGCATCGCGTTATGGTTATGTGTTTCTTTTGAAACATAAATCAGAAACTTTTAGAGTTTCGACACGAGATAAACAAACAGATCGGCTAAAGTATTAAACCATCACGGTTAGACCATGATAGAAAATACTCAAGCAATAAGTTTCTCAAATACTTGAAAGAGTATAATATTCTTTCAATGAGGACTCCTCCCGTAACACGTCAATTTGACGGTGTATCCGACAGGATAAACCGAATTTTGTTGGACATGATAAGGTTAATCTTGAGTCGCTCTGAGCTACCATTTCCTTCAACGGATACGTAAAACAGTGCAGAAAGTTTTTTGAATAAGGTTCCATAAATATCTGTTTGACAGATAACATATTAGATATGAACAGGAAAGAAACCAGGTTTCTCATTCCTGATGATTTGGGTATGCTAGGCATAAATTTGGATGATACCAAACCAGAACCCAAATCGGATAAGTGTCAAAGTTGTAGGTTATCCTAGGGATACCTAAGTATTGTACTTATACAACTCACAAAAGAACAATGTAATTGTTGCTCGCCATGTGTTTTTCCTAAGAGGAATACTGATATGCAGTGGTAAGTAGGAGGAAAGTAAAATTCGATGAAAATCGGAGTAATACTATCAAGGCACCAAGTCCTTAATGGAACACAAATAGTTCATCAAGGATGAAACTATACCAATAATCTTCGAATACACAAGAACTGCGTAGGTCGGAGAGAGTCAAAAAACAACCTGGGGTATGGGTTTCTGATCTCACCTCATAAAGATGTCAATCTTTTGAGGAATACCAACTGACTACGTATGAGGAAGTGATACAAGGTATCGACTCCCTATTATGGCAAAGTGCCATAAAGTCCGAAGTGGATTCCATGTATACCAACTATGTTTAGACACTAGTTGATGTACCGCAAGACATTGTGCCTATTGGTACTATATAAGTCTTCAAGGAAGACATACATGGATGGCAACATACCAACGTACTAAGCTAGGCTTGTAGCGAAAAGGTAGAGTTATCAACATTGTGTTGATTACGATGAAACCTTTTACCTGTTGCCACGGTAAATCCGTTTGGATAATGCTTGCTAATGCTGCATGTTTCATTCATGAAATGTGGCAGCTGAATGCCAAAATCGCTTTCCTTAACGGAAACCTTTCGGAGGATGTTTACAACATCTTGACGGTTTTGTCGAACCATAACAAGAAAACTAGGTTTGCAGGTTATTCGATCCATAGATGGATTGAAGCAAGCATTAAGTTCTTAGAATTATCGTTTTGATGTAATCATAATAATGTATGATTTAATTCAAAACGAAAATAATTCTTGTGTATATAAGGAGGTTAGTGGGAGCGCACTGACAGTGAATGTCCTGAGTAATGATGATATATCATTTCTTGGAAATGATATTCCCATAATATAATCGGTGAAAGCTTGGCTTTCATGATAACGACTATAAGTCGTAACAACGGTACTATAAAAGTTTGAATAACGGTACAGTGAGCTGGAAATCTTCCAAGCAAGATACTGTTACCGAATAAACAACAAAAGTGGGTTATTGCTGCAACTGAGGCAGCAATAGAAGCCATTTGGGTCGATAATAAATCTAATTAGATTAGATATATTCTATTAGCAGCTGAGCTAGGCGTCAGCACATGCTAAAGAATTAATGGTCTCATCAACGATCCAGATACATACTTCGATATTCATCTGATTCGTTCAGATCATACATCGTGGCAATGTGATGATCATATAAATTGCATCAGACGATAATCATATAAATCCGCTGACGAAAGCCTTTTCTCAGCAGTTTGAGCCAACCGTACATAGTTCGGGTGTCAGACACTCGAGTGACTGGCTATAGGCCAAGTGGGAGATTGTTGGACAATTATGACCCATAGCATCACTATTTGTACAGATCATGGTGTTGTTGTAAAAATTAACTATGTGACAAAGGAGATTACACTCTTATCATTTATGATTAGATCACCAAGATATATAAATGATAGGAGGTCCCTGTGATTTGTTCCTGGATTGAGAATGATATGAGACAGTATCAGTCCACGAAGGATAAATCATTAAATATCCCTAGTCAGAGTATTATCGAGATTGGACATCGATAAATGCGTAAAAGACTAGTATTACACTTGTGCGCGTTGTGAGGGCACAACGATATAGTTCTCATATATTTGGGTATAGGATACTCATGCAAGTGTAATAGGAGGTTGTGTTTTACCGATGGTACGGGAAACAACTTCGCTCTGGATAGACCCCCTCGGAATTCCATTGGTAGTATGACTATGTGTCTATGGAAGTCTGAAATCAGGGTAGGTGTAATTTGGTCTTAACCTGAGACTTGCACCGCTAATACTTACGACAATCAATAAACTTTAGTTGCGGTCGTCCAGGGCTTTAACAGGTTATATGTACGCCTATTCTGGGTATATTGAGAATCTTAGTGTGTTTGGTGTGATGTCGAGATGGAAGTATCACTCCAGTCATAGTGGAGATGATGATCGCGTAGGATACGGAACTTGTTCTCTTAAATGCTCGAGCTATCGGGATATTATGATTAGGTCATGTATATCCAATTATAGAGACTAGTTACCAGACATCCCATATGTGCTTCGTACGGGGCAGACACAATTCTAGCCCCAGGCCTAGCACGTGGTCATCCGATACTGGATCGAATACGCAATACTACGTATACTACGCCTGATATAGATCACATATTCCTATAAGGATATTTTTGGAGAATTGGGTAGGCATGGCGCTTTGCTAGAAGCCAACCTTGTCTTGTAAATTGGTATAAATGTAGTACTAGGTACTTACGTGTTCGGATAGTCCAACGACCGTATTTACTGCCAACATATCTGAGGATCTCATGGGTCGCTTCCCGAAGATTCACCGATGATGTATGACTCACACTTTAATTAATCTGGGATTAATTTGATGAGAGATAAAATTAATCTGGGATTAATTACGGAGTTATTTTTTCTGGGATAAAATATTAATTAAAGAGAGAGAATGATTAATTTGGAATTAATCGATAAAATAATATATTTGATATATTATACGAAATTGGATTTCGACGCGGAATTAAAATTAGATTTTAATTCGGGCGAACGAGTTAATTTAGAATTAATTCGTTAGCGACGTGAATAGTGATTTCGCTAGGCATAATCATTTACTTACGTCGCAACGAAAAATTCGTTAATTTGGAATTGGCGAACCCGAGCCCGAGAGTGTTTTCGAGCGCATTCGCATTTCGAATTCGAGTGCGGCACACAAGTCACATCAAGCGTCAAATCGCTAGTCGCATCAAGCGTCAAATCATTTGTCACTTTGAGTGATGTGACAATTTGTCACTTGATTGATTGATTGATGTGAATAGTGATATGGTAGTTGGAAAAGCATTGATTGCCTTTTGCCTTTTTGACTTTTGGAATTTGTAAATGGTTTTTGGTATTTGATTTTTGGAAAATCAAATATATAAAAATATTTTTTTTCCTTCTCTCTCTCCACTACTCACGGTTTCTAGGAAACCCATTTCTTCCCTCCTCTCTCTCATTCGGCTTTGAGCCATCTTCTTCTTCTTCTTCCATTTCTGGTTCCGCCGAAAGACAAAGAGAAGCAAGAGAGTGATTTTGTTGCAAAATCAAGTGCTAGCACACACATAGAGTTATCCTAAGGTGATAGGGCAGTGATTTCGTTAGCTTGGAATCCATTTTGGAAGTTTGGAGCTTGGAGCTTCAATGGAGGACATCCACGGCTGATTCTTGGAGGAGCCAAAGCAGTAAATGCCGAGCAGTCCACTGCCCAAAAGTTTCACTGCCAAGCCATCTTGGAGGAAGAAAAGGCTTGTGTTCATCGCGTCGCAAGATCCGTTCAATGTGAGTATGATTCTGCCATTCTCCTTTGTGTATTCACATGCGATTTTGTGATTGATTTCATTCTTGGGACCTTAATAGAAACCAACAAAACTAGCTTATAACCCAGAAGAAAAATAGATTGAACACATTGAATTAACCCGTGGTTTAAACCAAGATCAACTTCTCGCATACGAAGCTATAATAAATGCACTTCAAGATAATTCAAGTAGCTTCTTCTTCATATATGGACATGGAGGAATAAGAATTACTTATTTATACCACGCAATATTGTCATATGTGAGGTCGAAAAGAAAAATTACATAGACAGTGCCTTCAAGCGGTATTGCATCTTTGTTACTCCCTGAGGGTATAACTGCTCATTCACGTTTCCTTCGATTAAACAAAATTTATTGAAATTATACCACTTAAAAATAATCGCCTTATGATATTATGTCTTTGACGTATGTGTCGAGACTTAGTGTATTTTAGACTTGGAATCCGTTGTATCAGATATCTAGTTAACATCGTTATATCCCTCTACAACATCATGATATCTTGTATAATAGAGACCATATTTTGAAGTTTCTCTTAGATACCTCAAAACTCTTACAATGGTCTTCCAGTGGTTATGTCTTGGATTACTCGTATATCTACTAAGCATGTTTAAAGCTTGAGCGATAACTAGTCGTGTATAATTAGTGAGGTACATCAGGCTTCTGATGATTCTTGAGTACTCTAATTGTAATATGCTCGATCCAGTATTCTTTGACATATGAAGAGTTAGATTCGCATGAATTATAGCCATGTTTAGATCTCTTTTATTATATTTCTCAAGTATTTTCTCAACATAATGAGCTAGAGATAATATGTATATCTTTGATGTTCTGGAAATTTTAATTTTTAGAATCATATCAGTCACTCCTAATCTTTCATGTCAAATTTATTGGTCAAGGTTTTCTTGGTAGATTCAATCATCTCATGATTACTACCAATTATCAACATATCATCTACATAGAGACACACAATGACATATCATTTTTAAGTTGATTTAGTGTACACACACTTATCACACTAGTTGATTTTGAATCCACTTGATAACATCTATTTGTCAAATTTCTCATGTCATTGTTTAGGTGCTTGTTTTAATCTACACACAGATTTTACATGTTTACACACCTTGTGTTCTTGTTCATGAATATTGAAACATTTTGGTTGTTTTATGTAAATTTCCTCATCCAATTCACCATTTAAGAATGTCGTCTTTACATTCATTTGATGTATTAGAGCAAATATAGTTGTTATAGCTATAAACATTCTTATTGAAATGATATGAGTCACTGATGAATATTTATCAAAGTAATCAATGTCTTTTTTTTGTCTATAACCCTTTATGACAAGTCTTACCTTATATTTATCTATTGATGCATTCGACTTTATTTCGATTAAAAATCCATTTAGACCCCAGTGGCTTACAACCTAGAGGAAGATCAACTAACTCCTAAGTATGGTTTTATAGGATTGAATCAATCTCACTGTTAATAGGCTCTTTCCATAAAGGAGCATCTGAAGAAGACATCGCTTCTCTATAACTTTGAGGCTCATTTTCTAACATGTATGTTAGAAAATCAAGTCTAAATGACTTAGACTTTCTTGCTCTCGTGTTACGTTTAGGTTCATTTTCCTTAATATTTTGAGGTTCATCTGATTCTTGGTAAACTTGATCACTACTTTTAACAGTTCTATTGAGAGACTATGTTCTTTGTTTTTCTTTACAAGAAAATATCTCTTCAAAAAATGTTGCATTCCTTGACTTAATTGTTATGTTTGGATTTATATCAAGAATCAATGATTTATGTACAGAGAATCGATATTCGCTACTGTTGTGTTTATATCTAATGAATATAAGTCAACAGTTTTAGGCATATTCTCACATTTTTATGTTTATGAACCATTACCTTGGCAAGACATCCCACAACTTTTAGATATTTATAGGAATGTGTGTGACATTTCCACAATTCATATGGTATCTTGTCCACTCTCTTGTGCATTAGTTTATTTAGAACGTGGTTGGCAGAAAGCAAGACTTCCCCCCACAAGTTTCGGGGTAAACCAGAACTTGTCAACATGATATTCACCATTTCCTTCAACGTTCGATTTTTGCTTTCTATAATTTTGTTTTGTTGAAGTGAATAAAGAGCAGTAGTTTTGTGAATAATTACATTGTTGAAACAATATTCAATTAATGGTGATACGCATTCACCTCTCCTATCACTCCTAATTCTTTTGATAATTTTGCCTAGTTGATTTTCAACTTCGTTTGTATAGTGAATAAAGCTCTTAATAGCTTAATCTTTGCTTCTCAGCAAATACATATAACATAATCTTATGGTATCATCGATAAAAGTGACAAAGTACTTTTTACCGCCTTCAGGTTGCACAATATTCATATCACACACATAAGTGTGAATTAATTCCAGTGGTTCAGAACTTCATTCTATAGAATAAAATGATGTTATACTATGTTTAGCTTCTACACAAGCTTCACATTTATGTTGGTTATCTATGGTAAATTTAGGTATAAGGTCCATGTTAATTAATCCAAGCATTGTATCATAATTAACATGTCCTAACCTTCCATGCCATATACTCTGTGACTCAATAATATAAGTAGAAATAAAAGCTTTATTATTATTTGTGCCACTGTACATCATAATCATTATAGATGCAGGATTTTTTCTGATGTCCACAATCGAGAATTTATATGATGGGGCACTAGGGATCCTGTAAAATGAAGGTAGAGTGAGCGGGAAGCATCTACACACCGGTGTGGTGGGCGCCGTAGGTGCTCCGACGCTCAAGTCAGTAGTGAAAACGAGCGGAAAATAAAGACGACCAAGGTCTGAGGTTACCATGACCTCCGTGGACTGCTATGAGGGCGATGGGTCGGTGTTTAGAGAGTGAGAGACTTCTATAGCTCAAGTAAGAGTGCTTAAGCTTGGAATAAGGATGCTTAAGCTTTTATGAATGTAATTATGAGTTCTATTTCATTTTATAAACTAAGGAATAGTCTTCTAGCTGGAATAGGGGTCGTATTTATGAAGGTGGGGCCCGGTAACATGTTTAACATTCAATTTTCGGTGATGAATTATCTGATTGTGCGGAGATCAATTAATTTATGAAGGGATGTTTTTCGGTTCGGTCCTTGTTGGAAAGTAGACTGTCATGTAGGCTTTAATTGGGCTTGGGAAGATAATTAGGTGTAACGACCCCAAATATTTTAGTTTGACCGCGTAGGGATTTTCTTTTCCGGGCTAGTAAATAATTTCCGGGATCGATTTAGAAATAACGAACATGCACTCAATACCAAGCCCAATTTTCTTTCTTGGATTTCTCCAAAGCCCAACAATCAAATAAAAGAAAAGAAGAAAGAAATAAGCCCAAGTCCAATAATCAATTAAAAGAAGTGAGAGAGAGCCCAAAGCCCAACTAATGAAACTCCTACACTTTTCTAGAAATTTATTAAGTAATAGGAATAATAATAAAACGAAAAGAAAAAAAAGAAAAGAAAAACATTTCTTATTTCTTTTGGGTCTGGACGTGAGATTGAGAGGGAGAATGAGAGGGAACTTGCAATTTTCTTGTCAAATAATTTGAAGCCAAACAAAGTAATCCATTCAAGCTAAACTCTAAGAAAGGAAAAAAAAAAGTTTTTGGAGCATTGTTAAGAAAAGAATGGGTTGAATCAAGGTAAGGGTTCTTAACCCAAATTTTAATGATTTGCATTTTGGTAGTTGAATAATTGTGGTGAGTTAATGACTTGATAATAATGAAGTTTAGATAGTTTGTGTTTTGAAGAAATGGGTGTTTGGGTAACTTTAGACATGTTATACAAGTTTGTTAATTTAGTAAGAATGATGGGATTTGATGGTGTTTGGATGTTAGAAGTGTGTTATAATGAGAAATTAGATGTTATATTTGCTTGTGGATGTGTTGTAGATGTAGTATTTGTTTGGGATTGTGCGGGATTGAATTTTGGGGGCTGGCCACGGTGAAGCATAATTGCCCCTAGAAAACGACGACCCGTCACGACGCGCAGCTTGCGTCGCGAACCAGACAAGGCAGAAAGGTGTAAAAGTTTAGCGTAAGCGCGTCGTGATGTGAATGAGGCTTGCGTCGCGATAGGACGACCAAAAACTAGAATTTTTTTAGGAAAATACGATGCGTAACCAAAAGTCTGGATTTTGTTTTACATTTCGTTTGAGGAATAGAAATGTTCTAATGGGGTAATCTAGATAGGTTAAGGAATTTTATGTGATTACGAATCGTATTTTATAACTGCTGATTCTAACTCCATATATTCTTTATAGATACTCGACAGGAGCCGCGCTCGCCCCCAACGACGTGAAGGGAACTTAGCTTGATTTCAAATCTGTGAGTGGAGATTTATTTTCTTTTGAAACGATTTTATAATTACTTGCTTTAGATTAAAATTTATTTCCAGATTTATTCTCTTAAAGTTTTAGGACATACGTTTTATTTAATTATCAGTTACTTACTGAGTAAGATTTGATTTAAGAGTCTTAAAAATTTATCAGTGATGCTTTTATGTTTTTGAGGCATGGGGGAAAAACCCACCTCAGCTCTTACTTATGGAATTGACGGACAGAGACCGTGTGCACACGTAGTTCAGGGCTAGGGGGACGGCGATACGTAACGCCCCTAGACCCCAGTTTCAGAGCTTGGAGGGTACATAGATCTGCACCCCCAGTTCTAGTTTGTGGCTTGGGGGATGGAGATACGTAATGCCCCAAGACCACCAGTTTCAGGGACAAGAGTGGCATGTTTTGGGGGACGGTGATACGTAACGCCCCAAAGTCATGGATTTGCATTTCTGGCTCCAATTAGGCGTATGGGGGGACGACGATATGTAACGCCCTCATACGTCCAGTTTTTCTACAGCACCAGAGTTATCTTTCTCAGAACGTTTTCAGAAAAATATTTTCCAGTTAAAAGAAAAGTATGAGTTTCAAGAAAGTTTTCAGAAAAGCTTTAAGTATAAATGGTTTCATGTGATGTTCTGATTCGTTTTCTTATTTTGTAGCTCCACTCACTGAGATCCTCTGGACTCACCCCACCACTTCCCAGTTCTTTTGCAGGATACTCCTTTTGGTGAGCCATGTGCCGTTTTGGAGACCTAGTTCGAGGACAAGTGTTACATTGCAGTCACTAGTCGTCAGGTCTATCATTCCAGAGCTATATTCATCTAGAGTGTAGTCTTCTGAGGAGTCCTTTTGTTGTATTATTTATATGAGAGTGATGTTGTTTACACATTACATTTACTCTTGATCATGTATATATGCATGTATTTCTATTCACAAACTTGTATACTAGTTTATTTAAGTATTCAAATTGCATGTGTGGTTTCGTGGATATTGCATGGTATTGAGATATAAAGCAAGTGTCTTAGTTCATGTGTTAGAGGCTCAGGTGGCAGTGGGATCTGTTACTTGCCGGTAACATTTTTGTATAGGGGATGTTATAAAGATGGTATCATAGAATGGTCTAGGGAGTCAGTGACTGCAGTAAGGGAGTAGCAATGGCTTGTATATGTGGTATACCCAAGGTACTGTTGGAAAAATATGACCCATAGCATCACTATTTGTACATAACATGGTGTTGTGGTAGAAATTAACTATGTGACAAAGGAAATTGCTCTTTTATCATTTATAATTGGATTACTCGGATATATAAATGATAAAATTCCTTATGATTAGTTCCGGATTAATAAGATATGAGACAATATTAATCCACAAAGGTTTAATCATTAAATATCCCTAGTCGTAGTATTATCGAGACTGGACATCGATAATGCGGAATAGGCTAGTGTTACACTTGTGCGTGTTATGGAAGCGTAACGACATAGTTCTCATATATTTGGATATTGGATACTCATGCAAGTGTAATAGGAGGTTCTGTTTACCGATGGTACGGAAACAGCTTCGCTCTGGATAGACCCCTCAGAATCCCATTGGTAGTATGACTATGTGTCTATGGGAATCCGAATCAAGGTAGGTGTATTTGGTCTTAATCTGAGACTTGCATCGCTAATACTTGCGACAATCAATATACTTTGGTTTTGGTCATCCAGGGCTTTAACAAGTTCTGAGTACTCATCTTCTGGGTATACTGAGAATCGTAGTGTATTTGGTGTGATGTCATGATGGAAGTATCACTTCAGTCATATGGAGATGATGATCACGCATGGATACATAACTGGTACTCTAAGTGCTATAGCCATCGGGGAAGTATGACTAGGTCATGACTTTGCGATCATAAAGAGACTAGTTGCTAGTGATCCGATATATGCTTCGTACGGGGCAGACACAACTCCAGCCCCAAACCTAGCATGTGATATCCGATACTGGATCGTAATGCTCAATACTACGTATACTACGCCTGACAAAGATCTTGTGTTCCGTAGAAGAATATTTCTGGAGAATTGGGTAGGCATAGTGTTTTGCTAGAAGTCAACCATGTCTTGTAAATCGGTAAGTACGTGGTACCGGGTACGCACGTATTCGGATAGTCCGATGACTGTATTTACTGCCAACATATCCAGGGATCTCTTGGGTCGCATCCCAAAGATTCACCGATGATATTTGACTCGAACAATATTAATCTGGGATTAATTAAGAGAGAGAAAATTAATCTGGGATTAATTACGGCAAGAATTATCTGGGATTAATTATCAGAGAAAGAATTAATCTGAGATTAATTACGTCGAGAATTTATCTAGGATTAAATTCGTCGAGAGGAGAGAACGCGATTAATTTGGAATTAATTGGCAAAATAAATTTAGTAGTTAAATTAGATTTTACTAATTAATTTATTTAACTGGGCTAAAATAATATATTAAATATATTAATTGAAACCAGATTTCAAAGCGGAATTAAAATTGGATTTTAATTTGGGCGAACGAATTAATTCGTAAGCGACTTTAATAATAATTTTGCGAGGCATAATTATTTAATTAAATTAGATTTAATTATGTCGCGACGAAAAATTCGTTTAGTTGGATTAAACGAACCGGGCCCAAATTGTGTTGTGTAAGCCAACCAAATTTTGAATTTAAA
This sequence comes from Zanthoxylum bungeanum, assembly GCA_019454045.1. Lineage (NCBI taxonomy): Eukaryota > Viridiplantae > Streptophyta > Magnoliopsida > Sapindales > Rutaceae > Zanthoxylum > Zanthoxylum bungeanum. Next base: position 175,899 of record SKCR01030856.1, read on the forward strand.
TTGAGTGGGACCCACAACTCACATCACTTGTCAACTTGTGATGTAAGTGGTTGACAATAAAGCAAAATGGATTTGATACACCTACCAAGTCCAAATACATAATACAATTAATTAATGAATTTTTTGGAATTATTAATTTCTCTCTCCTTGGCCGAGTAAATGATGTGGCCACTGCCATCTCCTTTTTCATTTTTGGGCGAGAAGCAATTTTGGTTTTTTTTTTTTTTTGAATAAAGCAATTTCACTTCTCTCTTTGAAAAAGGACAAGAGAATTAAAAAAAAAAAGAAAGCATGTGGCTCTCTCTGACTTTGAAAGTCAAGGCCAAATGAATGAAAGAAAGCATTTTTGCTATTTGTTTTTCATTTGAAAAAGCAATTTGGCTTCCCTTTTGATATTGGCCGATTGCCTTTGTTGTTTATATCGGCCGAATGTCCTTATCATCAAAAGTGCCGATTGCTTCCCTCTCTCTTGGGCAAATTTACTTCTCCTTGGGAGACAAAATTTGTTCTATTTTGTTCTTGCTAGCACATAAGGGAGTCAAATGATGGTGATAGGGATACTCACCCATGAGCTTGGAAGCTTCAACATCCATGGAATTTTTGAAATCCTAAATCCGATCAATGTAAGTATTCCGTAACTTTCTTGATTAATTCACACAATAATCACGCTTAGAGATCCAGTGGCATGTCTAGGACACTTACAATGGTATCAGAGCGAGATCTAAGCTTGATTTAATTTCCAGGGTTTATGGACTTTAATTTGAGATTTTTAGCTTGGAGCTTGAATTTGCCTAAATTAATTGTTGGGATATGTTTATATGATGTTCAATTGGATTTGTGCATTGTTGGAATTGTGTAAAATTGATTAGATTAATTTTCCATAATTCCTACCCCTTGGCCGAAAATTACCCTAGGAAGCTCATGGTCAATTTTTTGAATTAGACAATTGGATATGTTGATTCACATGAAATTGAATGTTAATTGTTGATTTAATTGGATTTAAATCAAAATTGGATGTTAATTTCATGTATTGCCGTGAGTGTGAGGCATGTTGGAATGGATTGATTGTGCTTTAATTTGTGTTGGACATGAATTATATGTTAAGCATGATTAATTAGATTAATTAATATTTTGGAAATACTAGATTAATTAATTAATTGTGTTAATTACACTTCATTGGATTAATATGTAATTTGGAATGATATATTAATTTAATTTGTTGTATTTGGGCTAATGGGCTTGGTTGGGCCAAAATTTTGGTCTTTGATCATATTTGGGCCTAAACCATTTCCATAAAGTTCAAAATATGACAATTGGGCCTTTAATAATTTAATTGGGCCTAATGGGCCAAAATTGATTCTATGGCATAGGATAATTTCTATTGGGCCTAGGCATTACGGGTTAGATCCATTTTGGCCAAAAGCCCAAGCCTAAAGAATTAATTAAATGCCCATTGGACTTTAATTGAATAGTATTGGATACTAATTGGGCATTTGAGACCCATTAAGATTGGATTTGGAATCCAAGTCTTTAAGGCACATAAATAAGTGTAATTATTTAATTTGGAATTAAATATGAATTAGTATTGGATACAATTTAAATTGGATTTAAAATTATAGTTCAATATAATTCAAGAATACTTACTTTGAGTATTTATTCTTAAACGAGTTTGACTCGCGCAAATCAAATCATTGTTTGAGCATTGGATGGTCATTTATTCAAAGATTAATTAATTGGATTAAATTGATTGAATAACATGCTTTGTGTGAATACTTGGATGTATGTATGAATAATGTATATCGGATGGATATTAGAAGGGTGATGACAATTTTGGAAATTGTTGTAATAAATTTAGAATTTATTAAATTAGACATGCGTGTCCAGCCTATTACCTCTTTTCTCATTGTATTTCTCTTCTCACCAATTCCCCTCAATGTAAATGAGGTTTCTTTAGAAGTATTATGTAATTGGGTAAAAGTAAGAATAGTGCTAGCGGGAGAGAGGAAATGGAGAGATTTGTTCTAGGAACAATTTTTCGTATATCCATCCGCATATCATTATAATTTTATTCGCTTCTTATTATGCTTTTAGAATGCATGCTTAAGGGTGTATGATGAGACCTAATTAAAGATAATAAATTGGTTGCCAAATCGCGACAAAAACCTTCATTTTATATTAAGCGTTTCTCATTCCATTGAGTGATTCTTTCTCAAGATCCAAGATTGGCATTGGTTTGTTGGCCAAAGTCAAGACCTTTGTCCATCGCGAATGTGTTTGAATCACGAAAGCTTTGTTCCATATCGTACGTCTTGGGCAAGTTGTATTTTTTGGCCAAAGTCAAGGTCACTTCTTTTTCATCGACCTCGATTACGAAGTTTTCCCACTGTCAGTGGGTCGTGCTTAACTAGAATCATTAAGCTTGTTGAGCCAAAGCCAAGGCTTAGTTGATTTAGAGGAAAAATGTTAGGAAATATATTGGATATATAGGCATATATTGGATATATGTTTCGGACTTGGAGGTCTACCTACTGGATCTAGGAATTGGATGAGATCCAATTGATCTTAGAGATCTACCTAGTTAAATTTTATACAACTTGTTGGCCAAAGTCAAGGTTGTGTATCTTTTAACGGGATCCTAGCCCACTAGGAAACTAGGTTTCCCGTGTATTCCATAGAGGGTTAGAGGCTCGTCGAAAAATAGTGGGAGGCAAGTATTAAATTTACAATTTCGTTTAAATACTTGCCAATACGCGCTCATTTTATTTTTCGTCATTAATTATATATATATATATATATATTTGTTGGACTAATATTCATTTGTAGTTGGTTATATAATTGGATTATGGTAATCAATACATTTGAATGTAACCGATCAATTGTAGTTGATTATATAGTTAGACTATAGTAATCATTATATTCGATTGTACCCGAAATCGTTGATTAGATAGTTGGACTATTGCAATCAAGATGGCTGAAAGATTAGCGTCAAATGACATAATCATGCGGAAAATGTCTTTAACGGCTTTAATTTTCAGATTGGGAATAGAACCTCACGATAGTCCTGGGAGCTGAGAAGTTATTCTATTTGATAGAGAAACCTCTCGAGCATGGACCCGGAGTTGAGCGAATAGTAGAGCATGAGCTTAGGAAGACTCATTGTGATGATAACTTTAGTATTCAATCCGTTATGCACAACCAGAGCTTCTTAAAAGGACATATCCCAAGTTGTCTGCCTAGACTATGGCAAACGGGGTCACTAGAAGTGTGACTGCCATATGGATAAGGCAAACATGAAGGAAGTGAAGGCGGGACAAGGCTCCGAATTCAAGTATGTTTGTTATAAACATGTTCACTATTGGTTTTAAAATTGGATTTTGATACTAGATGTGGTACATAAATATATGTACTGATATGCGGGATCTGCTGATAAGCAGGATACTGGCTTCAGATGAGATCGACTTGCGAGTCGGAAATGGGACAAGAGTCACTATTTTGACCATAGAAACCTAAGTTTTGGAACTGCCCTTTAGGCATGTACTTAAATTATGAGACTGTTAGAATGTACCTGGTTTGACTAGGAACATTATCTTTGTATCTAGTTTAACTCGTTGCGGGTATACCTTTATAATTCGAAACACCGGGTGTTTTGTTTATAAAGATGATATCGAGATATCTACATTAGATGTAAATAATGGTGTTTATATTTAGAATATAAATGAATCTCAAACATATAATATGACAAACAAAAGCTCAAACTGAATAAATTTGTTGAGACTTAAAAGTGGCATTGTTGTCTGAGACACATTAACAAGACTCGTATATCCACACTTTCGAAGAGTGGATACTAGGACGGATTTGATTTTAATTCAAATGATGTCTACGAATCTAGTTTATTAGGCAATGTACCTAAAACACCTTTTACTTGGTAAAAGTGCAAGTGCCACCGATCTGTTAGCCATCGTTCATAGTGACGTAAGTGGGCCCATATCTTGCCTGGCTAGAGGTGGATATGAATACTCGTAACCTTTACGGATGTGGCATCGCGTTATGGTTATGTGTATCTTATGAAACACAAGTCATAAACTTTTGATAAATTCAAAGAGTTTCGACACGAACTAGAAAATAGATTAGTAAAAGTATTAAATACATTACGGTATGACCATAATGTAAAATGCTTAAAAAACATATGAATTTCAAGATTACTCGAAAGAATATAGTATTATTTCACAATGGACTCCTCCCGGGACACCTCAATTTGACGGTGTGTCTGAACGGAGAAATCGAACTTTGTTAGACATGGTAAGGTTAATAATGAGTCGCTCTGAGCTACCAATTTCCTTCTGAGGATACACACTAAATATTGCAATACTTATTTTGAATAAGGTTCCATAAAAATCTGTTAGACAGACTTCATATTAGATATGAACATGAAAGAAACCAGGTTTCTCATTCCTGAAGATTTGGGAATGCTGGGCATACGGTAAATGTTTGGATGGTACCAAACTAGAACCCAAATCGGATAAGTTCCTATTTGTAGGTTGTCCTAAGGAAACCAAAGTATAGTACTTATATAACTCACAAGAGAACAATGTAATTGTTGCTCTCCATGCGGTTTTCCTAAGAGGAATTCCTATAGGCAGTGGTTAGTGGGAGGAAAGTAAAACTCGATGAAAATCAGAGTAATACTGTTCCTGGTACCGAATCCTTTACGGAACACGAACAGTTCATCAGGGATGAAACTGTACCACAATCTTCGAATACACAAGAACCGCGTAGGTCGAAGAGAGTCAGAAAACAACCTGGGAGGTATGGGTTTCCGATCTCACCTCACGTAGATATCAATCTTATTGAGGATGACGAACCGACTATATATGAGGAAGTGATACAAGGTATTGACTCCATTTTATGGCAAAGTACCATGAAGTCCGAAATGGATTCTATGTATACCAACTAAGTTTGGACACTGGTTGATGTACCAGAAGGCATTGTGCCTATTGGTACTAAATGAGTCTTCAAGGAAGACATACATGGATGGCAACATATAAATGTACACAGCTAGGCTTGTACAGAAAGGTATCGTCAATGACATAGTGTCGATTACGATGAAAATTTTTCACCTGTTGCCATGATTAAATCCATTCGGATAATGCTTGCTAATACTACACATTTCATTTATGAAATATGACAGTTGGATGCCAAAAACGCTTTCCTTAATGGAAACCTTTTGGAGGATGTTTGTATGCAACATCCTGACGGTTTTGTCGTGCCAAAACATGCAAACAAGGTTTGCAAGTTAAATCGATCCATTTATGGATTAAAGCAAGCATTGTGTTCTTAGAACCAACGTTTGATGAGATCATAATGGTATATGATTTCATTCAAACCGAAGATGATTCTTGTGTATATAAGACGGTTAGTGGGAGCGCACTGACAATGAATGTCCTATAAGTTGATGATGTATTTCTTCTTAGCAATAACATGTAGGAGTTTTATTACGGATATCCGGTAACGCAGAGGAAACAGTGGAAAATCAAATTTTCCGATTTCAAAACTTTTTTCTCGGATTAATTAAATAAACTTATTTATTTAATTGTCCAATATTCAAATTATGAAATATTACACAAGAAATCAAATTTTTGTGTAATTACCAAATTACCTCAAAACTTTGCATTTTGTTCATTTTAGTCCGAAATTGTTCAAATCAATTTTGGATGATTCGAAATCATTTCTAAGATGAATTTAACATGTCCTAAATGTCAAAACACAAAGAGCAACAAAAAACCCAATTTTTCCTTCAAGGACGTGAGCCTCCTAGAAGCACATTAGTGTGCATTTTGCATTTCTAAAGTTCAAAACACATCCAAATGAAATCCAATCAACATGAGATTTTATATGTATCATATACACATCCAAATACACCATATAAATGAAAGACCCAAATTTGGAAGTGGTCTTAAACCCTAATTTTTCAATTTCTTCAAATTGGACAAATTAGACCAAATTGGTTAAATCAATTACTTCAATCATGTTTCTTCCATCCAAATCAATTCTCAACACAATGGAACAACTATAGAACAATTCTAGGTCATTTAAGAGTGGGTCAATAACTCTAGAATGGCAACAAGGTTCTAAAACAATAAAAAGAATGCTTATTACTACACTAGTAACATTCTTCCAACTTCATACATGCTTAACCCCTTCATCAAACTTTCATCCATCAAAAACACAAAGAATAAAGAATAGAAAAACTTAAGAACATCACCAAGTGAATCCCACAACAAGAGGAACAATTTACTCTCTAATGGAAGGTTGGAAATACTTACTAAATTCAAAACTTTTCTTTGATTTTTCTTTTCTTTCTCTCTACATTCTTTGCTTTTTGTTTTAATGGAGTTTGATAAAGTGTATTAGGTTATTCAAACCCTAAAATAAATGAAACAATATATACTTGCTCACAATTTTGCCTTGGCCGAAATTGGCTAGAAAAAATCAAGACATTTTGTTTTTCATTTCATTTGAATTTCAATTTGCCAACTTGTTAAAATGATCATTACACTTTAATGATAATTTCAACAAAGTCAACAATTTCAACTTAGCCATTAAAACAAATATCATAACTTAAAATATCTATACTTTAATTAATTTAATCATTTAACAGTTAAATAATTAATTAATTAATTAAATACAAATATATTAAATATATGTATAATATTTACACTAAATATTAATACATATATTCATTTCTGATATTAGTCAAATATCTCAATTTGACAATTAATTAATGTGTATTTGAATTAATCAAGCATTAAATGCAAATACACAAAAATTAAGGAAATGACTATCGGGCCCCTACACATGTATTTTGCATTTAACCTTTAAACGACTTTATAAATAATCAATATTATTTATAAATGTTGCCCTAGTGCTCTACGAGTATATTCATTAGTGAGACTCTCTAGATTCAGGCATATCCGTCATGAAATCCAATTTCGTGTCCATAATTTATCCACCCATAAATTATGACCATCACAGATAAACTCGCTGAATCATACAGGTCGAGGTCATGACAAGTGTATAATTCCTCCGTCACAGGTATCCGGATAAATCCCAGAGATATAGATGTAAACGTCAAATCTCTATAGGGATTATCCAGTCGACTATTCTATTAGCAATCTCAAAAAAGAACATTTAGAACTAACTTCTAAATTGTACCACGGGCCCATGGTTTTTATCTGATTGCTAATCATATAGACTACCTATGCTCTGATACACAGAACTGACGGATCCTATCTTAATACACACATGACACCCTGAGGATCTATCTACACCCAACGAACAGACGGAGGTTTGATCTAAATAGATCGGTGACGTGACTGCCATCTAAGTGTAGAAGATGTCTCATGTGCCCATAGTGGCATCTCAAGTCTAAGAATCACAAGTGCTACTCAACCCGATAAGATTCTTATTGACGTTGGTGTACCATCCATTAAGAATCTTCGGTGAGTCGTTCAGTGTTTATCCGCTATAAACACCTACACGTATATACTAGTCTCCAAGACTTATGGTTCCTTGAGAAACCATTGGAATCATATATTCCAGAATACGACATGTACCGGTCTCAACGGATTTACTATACTGACCAAGTAGTGTAAACCTTGACCAGGAACTGTCTGAGAATGACAACGTCATAATACAACTCAATGTCAGTTGCGACGCTTTTGCAACTGTACCATGACTAGTCATTCTAAGGTCGTTACGTCTTTACCATATTAAAAGATACATTATATTATAGAAACTGCATATATTATTCAAAATAATAATGTTTTACAGAAGTATTCATAAAGAAATACAACCGGGAATTGGCGCTGTGAGCTCCAACCCCAACAAAAACTCTCATTTGCTCTAGTGCCAATAACGATTGTATCTAATACCCATCGACTCCACGTATTTATCAAACATCTTCGGAGGTATGGCCCTCGTCAGCGGGTCTGCTACATTATCTTCACTTGGCACCTTGCACACGACAATATCCCATCGTGACATAATCTCTCGAATGATGTGGTACTTTCGTTCCACATGTTTCGACTTCTAATGCGCCCTCGGTTCCTTTGCTTGCGAAATGGCTCTAGTATTATCACAGTATAACAGAATCGCATTCTTGATACTTGGGACAATTCCCAATTCTGTGACAAAGTTCTTTATCCACACAGCTTCTTTTACAGCTTCAGAAGCCGCATTATATTCTGCCTCAGTGGTGGAATCTGCTGTCGATCCCTGTTTGGAACTCTTCCAACAAAATGCACCTCCGTTAAGGGTAAATACGAATCCAGATGTAGACTTTCTATCATCGGGATTCGATTGGAAATCGGAATCTATATACCCGTTAACTTGCAGTTCGTTTCCTCCATAAATTATTAACTTATCCTTAGTACCTTTAAGATACTTGAGGATATGTTTAATGGCCATCCAATGGTTATTACCTGGATTGGACTGATATCTACTAGTTACGCTAACAGCGAAACTGATATCAGGCCTAGTACATAACATGGCATACATTATGCTACCCAAACACGAAGCATAAGGTTGGTTAGACATTCTAACCTTCTCATCTTCTGTTTGTGGAATCATCTTCTTAGAAAGATGAATCCCATGTCTGAACGGTATGTTTGCTGTCTTACAATTACCAAAGTTATAACATTCTAAGATCTTATATATATACGTTGATTGGGATAACCCAATTAGCCTCATTTGTCTATCTCTATAGAGTTTTATCCCTAAAACATAAGAAGCTTCTCCCAGGTCCTTTATGGAGAAATTCTTACAGAGGTACACTTTGACACTTTGTAACATTCCTAAATCATTCCCAATGATTAGGATGTCATCAACTTATAGGACTAAAAATACGACCATGCTCCCACTGGCCTTCTGATACACACAGGATTCTTCCGAATTCTTGAGAAAATCGGACGATCTAATAATCTCGTCGAATCGAAGATTCCAACTTCGTGAAGCTTGTTTAAGTCCATAAATGGACTTCTTAAGCTTACATACCATACCCGAGTTTTCACTGGATGCAAAACCTTCCGGCTGTTCCATATAGATTTCTTCATCAAGAAATCCATTTAGAAAAGCCGTTTTGACATCCATTTGCCAAATCTCGTAGTCATGATACGCAGCTATAGAAAGCAAAATCTGGATAGACTTAAGCATTGCTACTGGTGAAAAAGTTTCATCGTAGTCGACGCCAGGTCGCTGCGTGTAACCTTTTGCTACCAGTCGTCAGGCCCTCGCTTCCTCTTGTAAACCCATTTACAACTGATAGGAATAATTCCTTCGGGAAGCGGAACCAAGTTCCAAACTTGATTCTCATGCATTGAGTCTAACTCGGATTTCATGGCACTTTGCTATTTCACGGAGTCGATGTCCAACATCGATTCTCTATAGGTGAAATGATCAGTCTCTTCAACTAAGAGAACATCTAGACTCTTTTCTTGTATCAAATACAAGCATTCATGAGGTCTAGATACCATTTCTGACCTACAGAGTGTGTGTGTTGAAGGTCCTTCATCTACTTGAACTTCAGGTTCCTCCGTTGGTTCGTTGTTTTCAGGTTGGACTTCATCAAGTTCAACCTGTCTATGATTACCACCTTCTGACAAAAATTCTACTTCTAGAAATTTTGCGAAGCGAGCTACGAACACATTTCGATGCTCGATATCATAGAACATATATCCCCTCATATTCGAAGGATATCCAACAAACCTAAACTTTTGCCCTCGAGGCGAAAGCTTATCTTGCTGAGTCACCCTTACATAGGCAGGACAACCCCAAACCTTAATGTAACTAAGATTTGGTCTCCTACCGAACCATATGTCATACGGTGTTGTAGGAACAGCTTTTGAAGGAATCTTATTCAAAAGATGTGCAGCTGTTAAAATATAGTAGCCCCATAAATAATAGGGAAAATCTGTGAAACTCAACACCGATCAGACCATATCCAATAAAGTCTAATTTCTCCTCTTAGATACTTCATTGTGCTGTGGAGTACCTAGAGGAGTATATTGAGCGAGAATCTCATTCTCCTTCATATAATCCATGAACTCACCACTCATATATTCACCGCCTCGATCAGATCGAAGGCATTTAATATATTGTTAAGTTTGTTTTTCTACTTCATTTCGGAATTCTTTGAACTTTTCAAAGGTTTCCGATTTATGTCGCATCAAATACACATAACCGTACCATGACAAATCATCGGTAAAGGTAACGAAGTACGAATAACCACTGTGAGCAATCTGACTTAGTGGACCACATACATCATAATATACGAGTTCCAGTAAGTTAGTGGCGCGGTGTCCAACACCAGAAAATGGGTTTGCAATGTATAATGACCATGCTGGTTTGGACAACAAAGGATCTGAATATTACTTTTATCACATAAATATAAATAACAGTTCTTAATATTAATACAAAAGCCTTTTGTATCTAATACAAAAAGTGATATAATATTAGCTACACATTCAGGCACAAAATTGCAGTCATTTAACAAAAGTGTCTCATTTGGCAATGAGATCTCGCATACTCCCACTGCAACTGCATCCAGAGAGTCTCCACTCCCGAATCGCAACTGCATCTCTCCAGGCTTCAATTTTCTACTTTCCTTCAGCACCTGCAATGAATTGCAAATGTGAATGGGACAAGCAGAATCTAAAATCCAGTTGGATGTAACGGCTTCACAACCCAAAGATATATCAATAACTGGAAAAATAAATGTATCTGATGTAGATGCTCTCTCCCTCCTCAGCTGGGCTATGTAGTCAGGACAGTTCCTTTTCCAGTGCCCGACTTTGCTGCAGTGATGGCACTTGTCTTCAGAAGCCCTTTTGGGCTTAGCTATCTTTGCATGTGGTTGAGGATTGAAACCCTTCTTCTTCTTCCCTTTCTTCTTCTTTCCCTTTGGCCAGGCCTGGGAAGAAGAAGAAAGAGAAGTGGGTCTCGGAGGGCGAGTCGGTACTCCCTTCTTGAGGTCCTTCTCCGCCGTGAGCAACATCCTATGCAACTCATGGTAGGTACAGATAGTCCCATTCATGTTGAAGTACATCACGAACTGGTGATAAGAAGCTGGAAGAGAACCAAGAATGACACTCCTACGAAAATGTCATTAAGAATGAGATTATGTTGCCTCAATTGATCGATCAAATCGATCATTTGAAGAACATGTGGGCTAACAGCTTTCCCCTCATCCAATCGCGCATGAAACAGTTCCATTGGGACCTTGTGAACAACTACTTTTTCTTGGTTATCAAACGATTGTCTTAATCGTGTCATCATAGTATAGGCATCTGAGATGCCATAATACTGTTTCTTGAGTCCCGGTGAAAGCGAACTTAAGATGTATGATTTAACCCTTAAATCATCATCCTTGCAAGCTTGGAAGACTTCGCGTTCCTCCGGTGAAGCGCCTCTGCCACAGCAAGGGGCAGTGGACCCTCAAGAACATATCCCAACCTCTCGGAATCGAGGAAAATCCTTAAATCTAGATCCCAATCAGCGAAGTTCTCTGCGCTTTTAAGTTTGTTCACATCAAGCATACTCACAAACTGATTAGTGGATGGTGCCGCCATCGTAAATCTATCATATAGATCACGAAAAACGGTTAGCAGAAAATAAGCAGTTTCATATAATATCAAAAGCATAAACTAGATCATGGATTTTTAATCTAAAAATGCCCCTCCTACTAAATCATGCAATATTGTAATCCCAAACAGAATACAAAGATTTAATAATTAAATTAAATACAAATAGTGAAAAGTGGATCCCGTGAATATATTTCAGCTCATAGCAAAGGCACGGTCTCGCCTACGTATATTCATCAGGTAGACAACGCATTTGTCGCTGCTTAGGCAGGCCCACAAGGAGACGTACCAAGGTTAAACTCGTCAATGATAAACTCAAGTTACTTGCGTAACCCTGACAGCTAGGGCACGTTCAAGATTCCGCTTTCACTTGAATTTATCTAGTATCTGATATACATCCGGTATAAATAAATCTCTATCGGCTACACCCTCACAGCAGAGGCACGATCTCGGATGTAGTCACGGAGAAATATTTATAAACCGTATTGACATGACGGACCACATAACATGCATCAAATACATAATTACATTTAAACCTTATTAATTAGGGATTTTCCGCTAAGTGTCATACACCCTAAATCTAATCAAATTAGATTAAAACATGCATGTATTAAGTCAAGAAAACATGATTAAACATTGAATTAAAGGGCTAATCATATTAGGGGGCCTAGAATCAAACTCGCTCTGAAACTATTTTGTAGGGGTTTTATTGCGGATATCCGGTAACGCAGCGGAAACAGTGGAAAATCAAATTTTTCGATTTCAAAACTTTTTCTCGGATTAATTAAATAAACTTATTTATTTAATTGTCCAATATTCAAATTATGAAATATTACACAAGAAATCAAATTTTTGTGTAATTACCAAATTACCCCAAAACTTTGCATTTTGTTCATTTTAGTCCGAAATTGTTCAAATCAATTTTGGATGATTCTAAATAATTTCTAAGATGAATTTAACATTTCCTAAATGTCAAAACACAAAGATCAACAAAAAACCCAATTTTTCCTTCAAGGCCGTGAGCCTCCTAGAAGCACATTAGTGTGCATTTTGCACTTCTAAAGTTCAAAACACATCCAAATGAAATCCAATCAAGATGAGATTTTATATGTATCATATACACATCCAAATACACCATATAAATGAAAAGCCCCAAATTTGGAAGTGGTCTTAAACCCTAATTTTTCAATTTCTTCAAATTGGACAATTTCAAATTGGACAAATTAGACCAAATTAGTTAAATCAATTACTTTAATCATGTTTCTTCCATCCAAATCAAGTCTCAACACAATTAAACAACTATAGAACAATTCTAGGTCATTTAAGAGTGGGTCAATAACTCTAGAATGGCAACAAGGTTCTAAAATAATGAAAAGAATGCTTATTACAACACTAGTAACATTCTTCCAACTTCATACATGCTTAACCCCTTCATCAAACTTTCATCCATCAAAAACACAAAGAATAAAGAATAGAAAAACTTAAGAACATCACCAAGTGAAGCCCACAACAAGAGGAACAATTTACTCTCTAATGGAAGGTTGGAAATACTTACTAAATTCCAAACTTTTCTTTGATTTTTCTTTTCTTTCTCTCTACTTTCTTTGCTTTTGTTTTAATGGAGTTTGATAAAGTGTATTAGGTTATTCAAACCCTAAAATAAATGAAACAATATATACTTGCTCACAATTTTTGCCTTGGCCGAAATTGGCTAGAAAAAATCAAGACATTTTGTCTTTCATTTCATTTGAATTTCAATTTGCCAACTTGTTAAAATGATCATTACACTTTAATGATAATTTCAACCAAGTCAAAAATTTCAACTTAGCCATTAAAACAAATATCATAACTTAAAATATCTATACTTTAATTAATTTAATCATTTAACAATTAAATAATTAATTGATTAATTAAATACAAATATATTAAATATATGTATAATATTTACACTAAATATTAAATACATATATTCATTTATGATATTAGTCAAATATCTCAATTTGACAATTAATTAATGTGTATTTGAATTAATCAAGCATTAAATACAAATACACAAAAATTAAGGAAATGACTATCGGGCCCCTACACATGTATTTTGCATTTAACCTTTAAACGACTTTATAAATAATCAATATTATTTATAAATGTTGCCCTAGTGCTCTACGAGTATATTTCATTAGTGAGACTCTCTAGATTCAGGCATATCTGTCATTAAATCCAATTTCGTGTCCATAATTTATCCACCCATAAATTATTATGACGATCACGGATAAACTCGCTTTATCATACAGGTCGAGGTCATGGAAAATGTGTAATTCCTCTGTCACAGGTATCCGGATAAATCCCAGAGATATAGATGTAAACGTCAAATCTCTATAGGGATTATCCAGTCGACTATTCTACTAGCAATCTCAAAAAGAACATTTAGAACTAACTTCTAAATTGTACCACGTGCCCATGGTTTTTATCTGATTGCTAATCATATGGACTACCTATGCTCTGATACACAGAACTGACGGATCCTATCTTGATACACATAGGACACCCTGAGGATCTATCTACACCTAACGAACAGGCGAAGGTCTGATCTAAATAGATCGGTGACGTGACTGCCATCTAAGTGTAGAAGATGTCTCATGTGCCGACAGTGGCATCTCAAGTCTAAGAATCACAAGTGATACTCAACCGGATAAGATTCTTATTGACGTTGGTGTACCATCCATTAAGAATCTTCGGTGAGTCATTCAGTGTTTATCCGTTATAAATACCTACACGTCTATACTAGTTTCCAAGACTTATGGTTCATTGAGAAACCATTGGAATCATATATTCCAGTATACGACATGTACCGGTCTCAACGGGTTTACTATACTGACCAAGTAGTGTAAACCTTGACCAGGAACTGTTTGAGAATATCAACGTCATAATACAACTCAATGTCAGTTGCGACATTTTTGCAACTGTACCAAGACTAGTCATTCTAAGGTCGTTACGTCTTTACCATATTAAAAGATACATTATATTATAGAAACTGCATATATTATTCAAAATAATAATGTTTTACAGAAGTATTCATAAAGAAATACAACCGGGAATTGGTGCTGTGAGCACCAACCCCAACATAACATCCCATAATATAATCGATGAAAGCTTGGCTTTCATTAAAATTCTCCATAGAATACTTGGGAGAAGCAGTCTTTATCATAGGAATAAAGATCTACTTAAATAGATCTAGAAAGATGCTGACACTCTCTCAGTGTTCGTACGTTATTAAATGTATGCGACCTGATGTCTCATATGCTCGCAATCAGGCCAATCCAAGTGATGGTCACTGGATTGATGTAAAGAACATCCTTGAGTATCTTAGACAACTAAAGATGCTTTCTAGGAATATAGGGAATGAGAACTTGAAGTGACTGAGTTCACCACTGTAAGTTTCCAAACTGATAAAAATGACTGTAAGTCGCAATAAGGGTACGTATATAGTTTGAATAATGGAACAGTGAGCTGGAAATCTTCCAAGCAAAATACTGTTGTCGAATAAACAACAAGAGTGGAACATTGTTGTAGCTGACGCGGCAAAAGAAGCATTTTGGATCTATAAAATTCCTAATTAGATTAGGAGCAGTTCTGTTAGCAGCTGGGTTGGGCTACTGCACAGGCTAAAGAAACACGGTCTTATCAATGATCCAAGTATGTACTTCGACTAATTCATCTGATTCGTTCGATCAAACATCTTGGCGATGTGATGATCGAATAAATCGTATCAGATGATAACCTTGCAAATCCGCTGATGAAAGCTGTTTCTCAGCTGAATTTTGAGCGACCCGTGCATAGTACAGGTGTTGGACACTTGAGTGATTGGCTATAGGCCAAGTGGGAGATTGTTGGACAAATATGACCCATATCATCACTATTTGTAAAGAACGTGGTGTTCTTGTACAAATTAACTATGTGACAAAGGAAATTTCTCTTTTATCATTTGTAATTGGATTACTCGGATATATAAATGATAAAAGTCCTTATGATTAGTTCCGGATTAATAAGATATGAGACAATATTAATCCACAAAGGTTTAATCATTAAATATCCATAGTCGTAGTATTATCGAGACTGGACATCGATAATGCTGAATAGGCTAGTGTTACACTTGTGCGTGTTATGGAAGCGTAACGACATAGTTCTCATATATTTGGGTATTGGATACTCATGCAAGTGTAATATGAGGTTCTGTTTACCGATGGTACGGAAACAGCTTCTCTCTGGATAGACCCCTTGGAATCCCATTGGTAGTATAACTATGTGTCTATGGGAATCCGAATCAGGGTAGGTGTATTTGGTCTTAACATGAGACTTGCATCGCCAATACTTGCGAAAATCAGTATACTTTGGTTTTGGTTGTCCAGGGCTTTAATAGGTTCTGAGTACGCCTCTTCTGGGTATACTGAGAATCGTAGTGTATTGGGTGTGATGTCAAGATGGAAGTATCACTTCAGTCATATGGAGATGATGATCACGCATAGATGCAGAACTGGTACTCTAAATGCTATAGCCATCGGGGAAGTATAACTAGGTCATGACTTTCCGATCATAAAGAGACTAGTTGCTAGTGATTTGATATATACTTCGTACGGGGCAGACACAACTCCAGCCCCAGACCTAGCATGTGACATCCGATACTGGATCGTAATGCGCAATACTACGTATACTATGTCTGACAAAGATCTTGTATTCCGTAGAAGAATATTTCTGGTTAATTGGGTAGGCACGGTGCTTTGCTAGAAGCCAACCATGTCTTGTAAATCGGTAAGTACGTGGTACCGGGTACGCACGTATTCGGATAGTCTAATGACCGTATTTACTGCCAACATATCTAGGGATCTCTTCGGTCGCATCCCAATGATTCACTGATGATATTTGACTCGAACAATAATAATCTGGGATTAATTAAGAGAGAGAGAATTAATCTGGGATTAATTACGATGAAATTTTTGAAATCCTAAATCCGATCAATGTAAGTATTCCGTAAATTTCTTGATTAATTCACAGAATAATCATGCTTAGAGATCCCGTGGCATGTCTAGGACACTAACAGGTACTACTGTATATGAGTGGCTGTTTACTATAGTAACCTTGTCTCGTGATATGTCACATTTTAATTACTTAAAATTCCTTTACATGTAATTGACCATTTCTTTTTCTTTCTTAATTTCTTAGATATCCATGCCACCGAAGGGAAGAACCAGAGTCAAGCGTTGACCCAGGCGTAGTAGGGCGCCTTAAGGCATAAATCTGGATCAAAGATTAGTATTACCTCCTCCCGAGCCAGATAGGGGGCATGGAGTGGAATCTGTTCATGAGAGTGTTGTGAGGGAAGGTAGAGCTGCGTCAGGGGTTCATCCCAATGATCCAGTAGTTGCTGGTTTACAACAGATTCAGTAGTCAGTAACAGCTTTAGCTCAACTAATTACCCGTTAGCCGCAGCCACCACACCCAGAGCCGAGAGCTGCAGAACCCACTGTTCTTGTTCCGCCACCACCAGTAGGAGTACCCATGGCTCACCAAACAGTACCTCCTCCAAATATACCAGACCCTACTACATACCGAGCTGAACCTTCTGTTATGCCTCATGAGCCACCCCTAGTGACGGTTCAGGTCATGCAGCGGCAAAAGCTACTTGTATCATTACATGACTTCCGGAAGCTTCATCCTCCCATATTTTCAGGAGTAGAGACCTCTCTAGATCCATGTGGTTTTATTAAGGAGTCGGATCAGATATGTACAGCTTTGTGATGTTCTTTGGAGAGAGCGGTGGAATTAATTAGTTTTCACTTGAGAGATGTCGCTAACACATGGTTTATATCTTTTTGGGATGGTAGGCGACGAGACGCCCCTCCTCTGACGTGGGGTGAGTTTAGTATGGCCTTTTTGTCTAGATTTTTTCCACATAGTATAAGGGATGCCAGAGCCCGTGAGTTTGAACAGTTAGTACAGGGCGAGCAGATGACCGTTTCAGAATATGACATACGGTTCACACGATTGTCTCGGTATACCCCACATCTGATTAGTACTGAGGAAATGAAGGTGACTGGGTTTTTAAACGGGCTTCGGGACTACTTATTTCGCTCCATTCATTTTACAGAGACCACTATCTACACTCAAGTTTTAGATGCTACTTTGCGGTTTGAAGCGCGGGTTAGAGAAAGAAAAGCAGAAAGTGAGTCTCGAAAGAGACCCAGATCAGAGGAGAAGGTGAGGCCTCAGCAGAGTGGGCCTAGTAGACAGCAGCAGATTTCAGCTCCGCCTACGGCACGCAAAGACATGGGTTCAGTTCAAGGGGGTCAGGACCGTAGGTTGATTCAGAGTGTTGCTTCTCGTGCATTTTCCTCCCCCTCGGTAGCCCAGCCTGGGCAAACCCTATCGCAGTGTCCTGTTTGTGGACGAGCTCATACATGGACTTGTAGATCTGGGAGTATGGGTTATTATCGATGCGGACAGATGGGTCATTTGAAGAGAGACTGTCTAGTACCAGCAGAGCAGTTTCCATCTTTCAGTGCCGCCCCATCTACGCCTCAGCCACAGCCTAACATAAATGTAAGAGGTGGAGAGCAGAGGCCAGTGAGTAGAGGACAGATAGTTGGTGGAAGGGGACAATCAGTTGGTGATCGGGGACAGGCTTCTTCCAGCAGAGTTCAGGGCATGGTGTATACTCTTACTCCCCATGAGGCACAGGCATCCAATGCGGTGGTCACAGGTACATTGTTGATTGATTTTGTGCAAACAATAGTATTATTTGAATCAGGAGCTACACATTTCTTTGTGGCACCATGTTTTGTCACTCAGATAGGTAGGAACATTGAGTTTTTAGACTCCCATATCATTATAGCTACACCAGTAGGAGACCCCTTAGAAGCTACATAAGGTGTGAGACAGTGTTCTATAGACATCGACGGATACCTTTCCTATGTCGATTTGGTAGTGTTGGGTATTTTGAGCTTCGATGTCATTTTGGGGATGGATTGGCTAGCTAAGCACCATGTGGTACTTGATTGTATGAAGAAGACCGTTACACTACATGTTCCTAGTAGATCTGTAAAATTTTATCAGGGAGATAGAACATTAGCACCTCACAATTTGATAACCGTTATACATGCATTTAAGCTACTTCAGAAGAAGAATATTGGTTATTTGGCTTATGTGACTGATATCAGAGCGGGAAATAAAGATCTTGAACAGATTCCGATTATGAAGGAGTATCCTGATGTGTTTCCAGATGAGTTGCCAGGATTACCACGAGATAGAGAGATTGAGTTTTGTATAGATGTCATGCCCGGGACGCAACCTATATCGATTCCTCCATACATGATGGCTCATGCAGAACTCAGAGAGTTAAAGGCGCAGTTGCAAGACTTGTTGGATAAGGGCTTTATTCGCCCTAGTGTGTCTCCATAGGTTGCTATGATGTTCTTTGTGAGAAAGAATGATGAGACGCTGAGATTGTGTATAGATTATCGGCAATTGAATTAGGTGACGATTAAGAATAAATATCCACTGCCAAAGATTGATGATATATTCGATCAATTGCAGGGGGCGCAGTGTTTCTTAAAAATTGACATGCGTTCGGGATATCATCAATTGAAGATTAGAGAGAGTGATGTTCCAAAGACAGGTTTTCGAACCAGATTTGGGCATTATCAATTTTTAGTGATGTCTTTTGGTCTGACCAATGCTCCTACAACGTTTATGGATCTGATGAACATGGTGTTTCGACCTTTTCTAGACCGATTTGTGATAGTCTTTATTGACATTATTATGGTCTATTCGCGTAGTGAGTAGGAGCATGCGGAGCATTTGCATCAGATGCTGCAGACACTGAGGGAAGAGAAGTTATACACTAAGTTCTCGAAGTGTGAGTTTTGGTTAAACAGTGTGGTATTTTTGGGGCACGTGGTGTCCAAAGAATGGATTGGAGTAGATTCTCAGAAGATTGAAGCTATTCAGAATTGGCATCGACCTAAGAGCATAACAGAGATTCGTAGCTTCTTGGGATTAACAGGGTATTATAGGAGGTTCGTAGAGAATTTCTCCAAACTAGCTGCTCCATTAACGCGACTAACTCAGAAGAATGTGAAGTTTGAGTGGTCTGATGCTAGTGAGAAGAGTTTTTAGGAACTCAAGCGCCGATTGACTACTGCTCTTATTCTTGCATTGCCAGCGGGATCATAAGGATTTGCAATATATTATGACGCTTCCAGAGTGGGTTTAGATTGTGTATTGATGCAGAGAG
The DNA here is from genome assembly GCA_019454045.1 of Zanthoxylum bungeanum. Lineage (NCBI taxonomy): Eukaryota > Viridiplantae > Streptophyta > Magnoliopsida > Sapindales > Rutaceae > Zanthoxylum > Zanthoxylum bungeanum. Next base: position 195,822 of record SKCR01030856.1, read on the forward strand.
GGAAAGTAATTGTTTATGCCTCCAGGCAATTGAAGCCTTATGAGAAAGTTTACCCCACTCATGACTTGAAGATGGCTGCAATTATTTTTACTCTAAAGATATGGCGGCATTATTTGTACGATGAAAAGTTTGAAGTTTTCACTGATCACAAAAGCCTTAAGTATATCCAGAGCCAGAAGGAGCTTAATCTGAGGCGGAGGAGATGGGTATAGTTGTTGAAAGACTATGATTGCTTCATTCAGTATCATCCGGGTAAAGCTAATGTTGTTGCGGATGCCTTGAGTAGGAAGTCTATGGGGAGTTTAGTTCATTTGTCGATTGAAAGATGGGGCCCAGTCAAACAGATGCAGAGTGGTTTGATGGATGGAGTGAACTTTCAGGTGTCGACACAAGGGGGGTTGTTGGGACAGATTCAAGTTAAAACCACTCTTGTTGATGAAATTAAATTTGCACAATAAACATATCCTGAGGCGCAACAGATTATATGCCGATTACAGCAATGTGCTGAAGATGAGTATTATTTAGATAGTGAATACCTCATAAGAAAGCAGAATAGAATTCTTGTGCCTCCAGTTCCAGAGTTGAAATGCTCGATATTGGAGAAGGCCCATACTTCATCTTATACTATGCATCCTGGGATCACCAAAATGTATCACGACCTTAAGGATCTGTATTGGTGGGATGGCATGAAAAATGATGTAGCTGAATTTGTCACCAGATGTCTCACTTGTCAGCAGGTTAAAGTTGAACATCAGAGACCAGCAGGAAAGTTACAGAGTTTAGAGATTCCAAAATGGAAATGAGAGAAAATCACCATGGATTTTTCGTTGGGCTCCCGCGTACCTCAAAGGGCTATGATTCTATATAGGTGATCATAGATAGATTAACTAAATCAGCACATTTTCTTCCAGTGAAGACTAGCTTTACAGCAGCTCAGTATGCCAAACTGTACCTTGATGAGATAGTGTCGTTGCATGGAATGCCGATCTCAAATGTCTCCTATCGAGGTTCTCAGTTTACCTCTAAGTTTTGGCAGTCATTCTAAAAGGCTTTGGGTTCACAGTTACGCTTTAGTACAACCTTTCACCCACAAACCAATGGTCAGTCGGAGCGCACCATACATATTTTGAAAGAAATGTTACGAGCCTGTGTGATTGACTTTGAGGGTGGTTGGGATTAGTATTTACCACTCATAGAGTTCGCTTATAATAATAGTTATCAAGCAAGTATTCAAATGGCACCATTCGAGGCTTTGTATGGACGGAAGTGCAGATCACCAGTTGGATGGTTTGAAGTCGGGGAGCAGAAACTGCTAGGACCAGATTTAGTATAAGATGCCGTGGAAAAAGTAAAGTTGATCAAAGAGAGATTGAATACAGCTCAGAGTTGTCAGAAGAGTTATGCAGACCACCGGAGGAAGGATTTGGAGTTTCAGGTGGGGGATTTTGTATTTCTAAAGGTATCCTCTTTCAAGGGAGTCATGAGATTCGGTAAGAAGGGTAAACTTAGCCCTAGATTTATCGGGCCATTCCAAATACTTCAGAGGGTTGGAGGAAGAGCATATGAATTGGCATTTCCACCCAACATGGACAAGATATATCCGGTTTTCATATGTCTATGCTACGGAAATACTTGCGAGACGAATCACATGTGTTAGAACCTCATACGGTTGATATCCATCAAGATTTGTCTTATTCAGAACAACCGGTAGCCATTGTAGTTAGAGAGATAAGAAAGCTATGGTCTCGATGGGTTCCTTCAGTTAAGGTGATTTGGCAGCATCACAAAGAACAAGAGGCTACTTAGGAACCGGAAGAAGTCATAAGAGAGCAATATCCCAAACACTTCACGGATGAAGGTACGTTTAATATCCTTTAAATATTTTGATTCGAGGACGAATCATTTTAAGGGGGGAGAATTTGTAACAACCCCAAATATTTTAGTTTGACCGCGTAGGAATTTTCTTTTTCGGGCTAGTAAATAATTTCCGGGATCGATTTAGAAATAACGAAAATGTACTCAATACCAAGCCCAATTTTCTTTCTTGGATTTCTCCAAAGCCCAACAATCAAATAAAAGAAAAGAAGAAAGAAATAAGCCCAAGCCCAATAATCAATTAAAAGAAGTGAGAGAGAGCCCAAAGCCCAACTAATGAAACTCATACACTTTTCTAGAAATTTATTCAGTAATGGGAATAATAATAAAACAAAAAGAAAAAAAGAAAAGAAAAATATTTCTTCTTTCTTTTGGGTCTGGACGTGAGATTGAGAGGGAGAAACATAGGTAACTTGCAATTTTCTAGTCAAATAATTTGAAGCCAAACAAAGTAATCCACTCAAGCTAAACTCTAAGAAAGGAAAAATGAGATTTTGGAGCATTGTTAAGAAAGGAAGGGGTTGAATCAAGGTTGGGTGTTTGGGTAACTTTAGACATGTTATACAAGTTTGTTAATTTAGTAAGAATGATGAGATTTGATGGTGTTTGGATGTTAGAAGTGTGTTATAATGAGAAATTAGATGTTATATTTGCTTGTGGATGTGTTGTAGATGTAGTATTTGTTTGGGATTGTGTGGGATTGAATTTTGGGGGCTGGCCACGGTGAAGCAGAATTTGCCCCTGGAAAACGACGACGCGTCACGACGCGCATCTTGCATCGTGACATAGACAAGGCAGAAAGGTGTAAAAGTTTAGCGTAAACACGTAGCGACGCGAATGAGGCTTGCGTCGCGACGCGATGACCAAAAACCGGAATATTTTTTAGAAATATGACGTGTAACCAAAAGTCTGGATTTTATTTTACATTTCGTTTGAGGAATAGAAATGTTCTAATGGGGTAATCTAGATAGGTTAAGTAATTTTATGTGATTACGAATCGTATTTTATAACTGCTGATTCTAACTCCATATTTTCTTTATAGATACTCGACAGGAGCTGCGCTCGCCCCCAGTGACGTGAAGGGAACTTAGCTGGACTTCAAATCTCTGAATGGAGATTTATTTTCTTATGAAACAATTTTATAATTACTTGCTTTAGATTAAAATTTATTTCCAGATTAATTCTTTTAAAGTTTTAGGACATAATTTTTATTTAATTATCAGTTACTTACTGAGTAAGATTTGATTTAAGAGATTTAAAAATTTATCAGTGATGCTTTTATGTTTTCGAGGCAAGAGGGAAAAACCCACCTCAGCGCTTTTATGTTTTCGAGGCAAGAGGGAAAAACCCACCTCAGCTCTTACTTATGGAATTGACGGACAGAGACCGTGTGCACACGTAGTTCAGGGCTAGGGGGACGGTGATACGTAACACCCCTAGACCCTAGTTTTAGAGCTTGGAGTGTAACATAGATCCGCACCCCCCATTTCTAGTTTGTGTCTTGGGGGACGACGATACTTAACGCCCCAAGACCACCAGTTTCAGGGACATGAGTGGCATACTTTGGGGGACGGCGATACTTAATGCCCCAAAATCATGGATTTGCACTTCTAGCTCCAGGTAGGCATATGGGGGGACGGCGATACGTAACGCTCCCATACGTCTAGTTTTTATACAGCACCAGAGTTATCTTTCTCAGAAAGTTTCCAGAAAAATGTTTTCCAGTTAAAAGAAAAGTATGAGTTTCAAGAAAGTTTTCAGAAAAGCTTTAAGTATAAATGGTTTCATGTGATGTTCTGATTCGTTTTCTTATTTTGTAGCTCCACTCACTGAGATCCTCTGGACTCACCCCACCACTTCCCAGTTCTTTTGCAGGATACTCCTTTTGGTGAGCCATGTGCCGTTTTGGAGACCTAGTTCGAGGACAAGTGTTACACTACAGTCACTAGTCGTCGGGTCTATCATTCCAGAGCTATATTCATCTAGAGTGTAGTCTTCTGATGAGTCCTTTTGTTGTATTATTGACATGAGAGTGATGTTGTTTACACATTACATTTACTCTTGATCATGTATATATGCATTTATTTCTATTCACAATCTTGCATACTAGTTTATTTAAGTATTCAAATTGTATGTGTGGTTTCGTGGATATTGCATGGTATTGAGATATAAAGAAAACGTCTTAGTTCATGTGTTAGAGGCTCAGGTGACAGTGAGATCTGTTTCCTGCCGGTAATATTTCCGTATCGGGGTTGTTACTTTAGGTCATTGGCCCAAATTTGATCTGGGTTGTTTGTTGAATCGGGCTTGAGAGAAGTTCGGATCCTTGGCCCAATATTTGCCTCTGATTCAGGCTATCTGAAGGAGTTGGGCTTAGTATGTCACATATGCTTTAAGACGAAAAGACGATAATGCCCTTGGCCCAAATTTGGCCAATACAATCATTACATTAAATTTAAAAATCCCTTCCGTGAGGTATCTGTAGACATTGTATTTTTATGCATAGCCCAATGACAAGTCTCTTGTGGGGACACCCTTGAAAGCTTGGAAAGTTATAAGGATGAATGCAATAATGGAAGAGAACTTCAAAAAAATATAGCCAAATAATGTTCGGACATCATCTATGTCCGCCTTATCTTTATCTAAACCAGAACCACCCACCGGACATACCTCGAAAACCCTAGATCCTGCCGGATATATCCAATTGTCAAAAACGTGCTGATAATCAATCCCTGGAATCACTGGGTCTGATTGATATCCATCAAGATATGTAATTCAAATTACATGTCCAGTTGGATATATAATTTGAATTTTATATCTGGCCTGATATGTATTGAGTTGTCATTGATCATGAAGATATTCAGTAACTGAAATCACGTGCATGATATGTTCGGTCGGATGTATGTATGTCCTAAAATGTATATCTAGCCGGATGTATCTCAAGCTGTAACTGACACAACATATTGACAATCATTGGAGAATGGGAGGAGATTTTGTCCCCTCATTCTATTCTTAGACCCCTCTATTTTTCTATAAAAAATGGGTTTCCCTTTCAAAATAGAGGACGTGGAAAAATAACTAAAATACACCCTACAACACTGAAATCTCGTAACTGTAGAGAGAGAGAGAGAGAAAGAAAATCATGGGAGGACCAATAAAGGTTCCTGAAGTTTCCCCATTTCAGCAGGTGACCAAGCAACCATCTAAGCATTCTAAGGTGTCTGTTTGAGCCAGACCACCACAAAAGATACGAATCTATATTAATATTTATGCTTGTTTTAAGTCTCTGTTTTGAACCAATATATATGGTCGAATGTGATATACATCCAGTCGGATATACACCATATTAGGTTGTACATGGTCTTTCCCTTTGTCTATCGGATGGAAACCCAGATATAAAATCCATAGCCGATTCCAAATAGACGGTAGTATGGTATGCAATTAGGATACAATGCCACATACCATTGAGGAATAACTATATTCGAGAATTGGATTAGTTTTGGTTGTTTACGCCTTGTCCTAAGTGTGTACTATTAATCATATGTAATTCTGTTATAAGGATGCCTTTGTGGCTAATCTACTATCATATGCATGTTTTTATGTTTCTATTACTATATCATGTGTATTATTTTAGCCCTTGAATAAGATTCTCGATCCTTATCCACGATACATATCCAACCAAAATGTCTTCAAGTCCGGTTGGACATAGATGCTTAAAATACATCCGGCTTACCTCTCCGAGGTCAAGGCGATGAGGGTCATACCTTGTCTCTGTGTATAGATGATTTTACTGCTGTTATTTTGCTTATTGGTGATTAGTATGTCATTGCATCATTATTATGGTTATTGTTTTATACATGAATCTGTAGTTGCAAGCATGCCTCTGCCCTTTTATGCCATGTCTTATTTGTTTACTATTTATTATGCATGATTCTATTGTAAGTATGCCTCTGCCATTTTTATTATTCGTTTATTACCTTATTCATGTTTTTGTGTTTATTTTACTATTTTATCACATAATAGTTATACAATTGTAACATCCCCGAATCTGGGAGATGTTACCTGCAGGGGATAGCAGTACTAACCCCATTAGCCTCTGACTTCCCGACTATATACTTCACTACTAAACCATCTAAATGCAAAGTCAAACACAGGGACCATAGCCCAATTCAACATTATAAAATGCTTTTAATACACATAACTGTATACTCAAATAAACTTCTCTTTACAATATTTTAACGGGCGCTTCGGACGTTTAACATGACTTATACGACACTAAAGTATACATACAACTTTACTTGACATCTGACTGACTCTTATGCTTTGTGACTCTGAACTGGTGGACTCCAAACCCTAGTGACTGCCATCAGAATCCGTTCTCCCGAGCTCGTCCTCCAAGAAAACCTACAACCAAAGAAAACTGGGAGTGAGGGTTAGATCGCTATTCGATCTAAGTGAGTGGACAAGAAAACTGGAATACTCAAATCAAAATATTAAGTTTTTAAAACTAATGTTTGCAGAAAATCACTTCATTTAAATTCTCTTTTCTGAAAACTCTATCTGAAATCTCTTTAATAAAACTTTTCCTTCTGAAAACTGCTTTTGAAATACTGGTTTCTGAAAGCTGTATCTAAATCTGGTTTCTGGAAACTGCATTTTTGAAAATCTGATAAATGTGCTGCTCTGTATCCGAAAAAACTTGACGTATGAGGGCGTTACGTATCGTCGTCCCCCCATACGCCTAACTGTAGCCAGTAGTGTAAATCCATGACTTTGAGGCGTTACGTATCGCCGTCCCCCAAAGCATGCCACCACTGTCTCTGAAACTGGTGGTCTTGGGGCGTTACGTATCACCGTCCCCCAAGCCACAAACTAGAACTGGGGGTGCGGATCTATGCTACCACCCAAGCTCTGAACTAGAGTCCAGGTTCCCGAACCTATGCCGTCATCCTGGCTCTGAAACTATGATCTAGGGGCGTTACGTATCGCTGTCCCCTACTCCTCTACATGTGCACTTGTCTCTGTCCGTCATTCCAAGCTGTATCAAGTTGCATACTGGGGTGAGTTTTTCCCTAATGCCCCAAAAAACGTAACATAAAAAAATCATACTGGAAATATCTCTTTCCTAAATTATTATCATCTAAAAAATAACTGCAAATAAATAAATGCTAATTCCCTACGTGCTGGAAAAAGTAAGTCTGAACTTATAAAGAATAAGTAAATCAATAAATGAAATCAACTTAAAAAAGAGGTGTCCACTCACTGTTTTTGGAATCTGGCTGGTATTGGATCCATTTACCGAAGAAAGTTGCGATTCCTTCTTCTTTTGGATTTTCTTCATTCTCTAAACTCTCCATTTGATACTTATCTTCTTCTTTCTTTTTCTTTTTTCTCTCTTATTCTTATTCTTATTCTTATTATTCTTCTTCTTCTTCTTTCTCTTCTCCCTCTTTCTTTTTCTCTCATCCTTCACGGCATTTCTATTTTTCTCTTCTTTTTTCATTTCCAAATTTCCCTAAACCTTGAATAGTACCCACTTATATAGTATGACCTAAATGATATTAAGAAAAGTATGGAAGAATGTGGAAAGATGGAGAAAGTTTGAGATTTATCCATTTGACCCCCAAATCACTATTCATCCGAAAGTTTGACTTACTTTTTTTACCAGCTTCTGGTCCGAATTTGGGAAAATGTTCAACGCAGAAGTTGTAGGTCCGGTCTCAGCTTTTCGACAATATAAAATTCATAGAAATCAGAGTTCGTATGAAAATTTACGCCCCAATACAACGGGCTAACTAAAGGGGAACATTGTACAGTCTCATCCCGGGACTTCGAGGAATTTACCGATTGTCCCCATGGTCATACCATTGCGTATATTTGAGTCTCAACATAATTTATGCGGCTTCGTCCCATACGTAACTGTACCACTGTAAGTAGTAGTAAAAACTACCGATCATTACAACAATTTATTGCTTTGGTCTTGAACATTATTCTGGGCTCTTGCCTCCCGATGCATTTCTCGTTGGGGTTTTGTACGTATTACCCGGGTTACAAAGCGGAAAGCGGGAAAATCAAATTTTCCATTTCTTTAATTTTTCTTGGGTAGTTAAATAAACTAATTTATTTTAATCACTCAATACTCAAAAAATAGAATATTTAGCCCAGAAATCATAATTTCAGTAAATTACCGTAAAGCCCATAAACTTTCCATTTTAATCATTTTAGTCATAAGTTGTTCAAAACAAACTTAGGTGATTTCAAATCACAACCAAAATGATTTGTATATCAAATATTCATAAAAAAAACAGAATTCTGAAAATTTTTCAGATTTTTTAGAAATTACCAAAAGGCCCAAATCTTTTACTTTGGATTATTTTGGTCATAACTTGTTCAAAACAATTTCCCTCTAATAGAAAGCTGGAAATACTTACTAATATCCAAACTTTCTTTAGTTTTCTCTTCTGTTTCTTCACTTTTTCTCTCTAACTTCTTATGTTTATATTTTGGAGGCTTGAACAAGGTTAAAGCAAATGGAAAAATATATCTCTATATATTCTAGGGTATGGCCGAAATTTGCAAGAAATAAATAAAATAGATATTTTCAATTTAATCAAAATTAAACAAATATCAAAGAAGTCAAACTCATTTGACAACTTTTTCTTTTAATGTAAATTCAACAATTTACACTTAATAATCATTTCCCAACATTATCATTTGGTAAGATATTTATATTTTAATTACTTTAATTATTTAATAATTAAATAATTAATTAAATATAAATATCTCAAATATATGTAATATATTTACTTTAATATCTCAAATACATATATTAATGATATATGTCAAATATCTTAATTTGACAATTAATTAATGTGTATTTAATAATATCATATATTAAATACAAATACACATTAATTAGGAAATGACGGATCGACCCCTAAAGCATGTATCTTTCATTTAACCGTTAAACAATTTATAAATAATCACCATTATTCATAAATGTTGCCCTAGTGCTCCACGAGTATATTTTATTAGTGAGACTCTCTAAGTTCAGGTATATCCGTCACGAAATCCTATTTTGTGTCTATAATTCAGCCACCCGTAAATTATGATGACCACAAATAAACTCGCTGAACCATACAGGTCGAGGTCATCGCATACGTATCCCTCTGTCAAAGGAATCCGAATTATCCTATAGATATAGATGTAAATGTCAAAACTCTATAGGAATAATGTCGTCGACGTATTTATTAGCAATCTTTAAATAACATTCGGAAATCACTTCTGAAGTATACTATGGCTATAGATTTAATAGATCGCTAATCACATTTGGACTACCAATGCTCTGTACACAGAATTGACGGATCCTATCTTAACATACACAGGATATCCTGAGGATCGTTACACACCCAACGAATAGACGGAGGTCTGATCTAAATAGAATTGTGACGTGAATGTCATCTAAGTGTGGAGGATGTCTCATATATCCAGAGTGGTATCTCAAGTCAAAGGACCACTATACTACTCAACCCGAGAAGATTCTTATTGACGTTGGTGTACCATCTATTAAGAATATTCGGTGAGTCGTTCAGTTTTTATCCAATATAAACACCTACACGTCTATACGAGTCTCCTGAGACTCATGGTTCATTGGGATAAACCATCAGACCAAGTCTCGATATACGGCATGTACTGGTCTCAGGGGATATAACTAACCGACCCGTGTTAGTAAATCTTGACCAGAACTTTATTTGATAATATACTTCTAGCAGTGTCACTTCCCAATGTCAATTACAAACTACTTTGTAACTGTGCACTATATATATATTATCGGGTCTTTGTCTAATATATACATATCACTAAATCAGATTTAGTTTCAATCTAATCGTAATTAGATCGGATACATATATAAAAACAATAAGTGCAAGCATTAATAAGTAATATTATGGAAAATGTATTGTTCGTATTCATGAATTGGACATAAATATGATCCGGATTGGCGCTCTGAGCACCAATCCCAATAATTTCTACCATTTGCTCTAGTGTCAATCCACGGTATCATATACATATCTCAATGTGCATCGTATGCACATGACCCTCAAGAGGTCACCTAGCACTTAAGAGGTAGGCAAAAAGAAGTGGGTCCGCTATAATATATTGAGTTTGTCCCACAAACCCAATTGTTTCAAAGTCAACATCATTCATATTTTATAGAAACTAAGTTTTGCATCAATATGACTCAGATGCTACATCAATATTTGCTATAGCTACTGAGTTGTCCAAGTATTTATGGATCAAATCCAAAATACTATGTAGACAACCGTAAGCACAATACCAATGTCAAAACTTCTATTTATAAGGTCAATATGCAACTTCATAAGTCAATATTTCATAAGTTGCATCTAATTCCACCTACAAAGTAGAATCCTCTGTGACACTCCCACTGTATCTTTTCTGACTCTTTATGACATAGACCGTCTAATGTCATAATTAGACTCAAAACTAATATGACCCAAATATTGCAGACTAATGCTCCATGATTTAGAAACTCGTATTTAATATCTCAAAGATCACAAAGAACATGTTTCAAGATCCATCTTATGGTCTATATGGTATCAAAATAACTCGTAACAATTATGATTAAATCATATCTTTAATCGTACATAACAAAATATTCATTATGTCATTATCCCATGATATATAAGATTGATTAGACATTCTAATCAATTTCTCTTGCGACAAAAGAATCATCCTAATGAAAGATGAATATAATATATAAGACACACATTAACTGTCAAACAGTTATACTACCTGTCATACAGATAGCATTGTTGTGTCATTTGTTAGATCATATCTAATGCAAGACTAATATGAGTATCTCACAAGTCTCTCAATTTTATATCATACATAAAACTTTATATCAAATATAATAGAGACTAATCCCACTGCTTTCACATAGTAAAGAAGACTTAGGTAAACCTTTTACCTCACAAACATCTCATTATTACCATAATAATAATAATGTTGTTAGGATATATAACACTAGAAAGCAACTTGATTGCAGTAAGCTATGAACAATCTTAGATCTATGGTTCAATGGTAATTTCCGAAATCGATATCATATCGCTCCCACTATAAGTTATATGATAATAAAACAACAAAACTATTAAGTATCAAATACTCGTAAATGATTCTAACATCCTATTAGACTTATACGGAAGATGTCTAAGGGTCGTTTCATTTTATTAATAAGTAGTTCCATTTATAGTTTATCACTCTCACATTTAACTTCAATAAGTCAATTTTTTTCTATAATGGTTAACATCAGATGTTACACACCAAGTAATAAAATAATTTTATTACTTAGGATCGTAAGAAAGATATTCTATCAAATAGAATATAATATTCTATAAAACAGAATAAATGATAAACTTTTAGTTATACCTCCGAGGCGCAAGTACTTTCAGTTATATAACCATTATACAAAAGAAAAATTCAAATCTCAAACTTTTCAAGATTCAAATTTTCTACATATACATATCATATACATAACTATAGAAACTAATAGAACCTTAATTAAAAAGATGAATTAGTGTTCCTGGAGAATATCCCCAAGATTATTGAAACTAATTCGGTAAAACACAATATCAAATGAATCAAATCATATAAGATTTGATTACTCCCACTCACTAATTCCATCAAGATGGAATCGTGGAGGAATAATATTGAGTATGAATCATATTCATTGAATAATCTTAGAATTAATTGCCATAAATTCATATGTTTGATCATATCAAAGGTCTTTGAAAAGTTCAAAGACTCGTAATGAATTTTTTAAGCATAAAGTTTTCAAAATTTCAGCTCGAATATCTTTGAACTAGTCAAAGATATTCTATCTGTGTTTCATCATAACAGATTTAAAGTTCTTGAATCTTTCAAGATGTTCAATATGTGTTCTTTCAGAAACACGTAACTAAGATATGAATATTCATCAACTAAGTAATGAAGTAAAGAAAACTACCTTAAACAATTATAATTCATTAAACTACATACATCTAATGTATCAGTTTAATAAGTCATGTGCTCCAATGACAATCAATGGTTAAATGAGAATTAATCACATTCACGAATACAATATTCATTAAATGGATAAGGATATGTGGTATGATCTCGTATTAGACCATCCTTTACCATACAGAATATATTGGGAAGCGGCCGCAAGTGCACAGTGGAAAATCAAAATTATTATGTTGCTTACCATTTGCCCAAGAAGCATTTGTTTTGATTATTCAACAAGCCTAGGCATGTTACTATATATTCTAAGCATAAAACTAATAAAAATGCAAAGAAAATAAACCTAAACATGCTAACTATCATAAGAACTCTAAATAAAATAAAGAAAGAAAAAAACTTACTTGAACCGTAGACTCATCCAGTCCTCCCTCCAATCTACAAGCTTTTCTCGGACTCAGCAAGCTCTTACACGTTCCAAAGAGCCACCCAAGTGTGTGGCCTCCAAGATGCACACACCAAAGCCAAAACTCAACGGCAAGACTACGCCTTGAGTGCACGGGTATTTTGCCCTTGGTGCTAGCCTAGGCAAATACCTCAAAACTTTTAACTCGAGGTTCCTCTAGTCAATTAGACTTAAGGATCCTCAAAATCAGTGGCTTACTCTTAAACTTTAGAGTTCCTCACTTATATAAACCCAAGATATGAAAGGATTGGTGTAAAAAAATTGTGAAGAATTCTTTGGGTTTATATAGTGCTCAAAAGGCAACAAAATTAATTAAGAATCCGATATGGGATAAAAGCTAATTTAATCTTAGCCATTGGAACTTAATTAGTGGTTAATGAGATTATCAAACCCTAATAAGAGTTTGGGCCGAATTGGAATTCAAAAAAAATAACAAAATTTTTTTTACTATTAACGTGAATAGTAATTTTTTTAAATTCCAATTCCCAAAGTGCCCCCATCGTCATTTACCAATCCCTAAGCCACTATGGAACCTCATAAATGATATGTTCAATAATTAAACACATTGAACCATTTATGAACAATTTCTACAACAATCATATATGTTGTTATATTTGTACTGTGCACTGTTAACCATTGATTTCGACTTTGATGTGTGTGATCTTTTGGGTTCCCCTCAAGTTGGACATGAAATGAATTGTGATAATTTAATCGAACAGAAATTATCATGCGATCAGATGGTTGTTCGATTTCAATGACCAAGGTTGACATCTAGCAATATGCCAAGGCCCCCAAATGAGAAGGAAAGATATATATACCCATTCTGTATGCGATTTACATATGATACGGTCCCTCGCCTCATTGTATCCCCACCTATTGACCTAGGGTACGGAAAATGTCTACCCATATGGTCAAATGTATGATATTGATAGTGTCATGAATCGTACTAACCCAATAATCTCACATGATTCTTCCGCTGTGGCCACAGTCTCAAGCACTGATCACACATATCAACCCGCGAACTGGAATACTACTCTTATAAGAAAATATTATCCGAGAGAGTGGCGATTCTCTGTTGTATCCTTACAAACTTCATGTGTTTCAACAAATGACCCAATCATACCCTTATGACTGGATCTTTTGAACCGGGGAAGGAGAATGTCAAAATTATTTGATCCACACATACGATTGTAAAGACCTCAAGTCTAAGGACTAGTCATATAATCGATACATGAAAGTTCTCACATACAAATGGGATAAACACTCCATATGAAAACTTTCGGCGGTCAGTTCGATGGACACGAGCAACTCATGCATCTATGTGATACACCAAGCGAATGGATCTCAGCTAGAAGCCTATGAGATTGACTACCCCACTTAAGGGTGGATCATATCATCATCCTAGTCTCTCTTCTTTGTGAACGCCCAGATTATTCACAAAACTATGACTAGGAACATTTAAGAGTAATGATTCTCATAAGGTGTGGAAACCATCGTCTTATTACTCCAAGGGCTTTATTACAGTGTTGATGATTCATATAAGTTATGTAAGACACGTATAATAAAGATTGCCATTTTATTAATTAATGAAAATATTACAAATACATGTACATATAGCCCATCCACAAGTTGGGTATAGGGCATATCCCTAACAATCTCCCACTTGCACTATAGCCAACTAGTATGAATCTGGACACCATACTCTCGGGTGTGCTTATGATGCTTTTGTTGAGTCAGCCCTTTAGTCAGAGAATCTGTCGGTATTTTCTATATAATAACTTTTTTCTCTCAACAATCTCCCTGATGAGATGAAATCGCCTGAGTACATGCTTTGATTTCTGGTGGGACCATGGTTTCTTTGATTGAGTAATGGCGCCCGTGATGTCACAGTACATCGTGACGCCATTCTTTATCGTGGGAAGCACTTCCAGCTCTGTGATGAACGTCTTTATCCAGACTGCTTCTTTAGCTGCCTCAGATGCTGCAATATACTCGAATTCAGTGGTGGAGTCCACTGTAGTTGACCGCTTTGAGCTTTTCCAAATTACAGCACCGCCATTTAAAGTAAACAGATATCCTGTTTGTGATCTGTTGTCATCCCAATCAGTCTGAAAGCTCGCATCATAGTAACTAATGACTTTCATCTAAGAACAATCTCCGTATGTCAAAAACACATCCTTAGTTCTTCTCAGATACTTGAGGATTGTTTTGACAGCTGCCCAGTGTTGCTCACCAGGATTTGCCAGACTGTGGACAACAGAACCTGGGCGACGCAGTTCCTAGGCTCGCGGCCTAGTTGGGAAGGACTGAATAACATGGAGTCGCCACCCGGTGTGAACCGGGACAAAGATTTAAGGCCGCACTCACCCCTCGCAAGGGAAGACCTCAAACCGTTGGGTTCGGAATGGTCCCTTACTTATGTCACTTGTAATGAAAGGATTTATGTAATAATTTAATCAAGCTTAAGTAACACTTATTTCCAAGAGTATCATGCTTCTAAATTCTCATATGCAAAATAAAACTTATGTACGCATTTCACATATATCTCATATTTAAAATTGCATGCTTAACATGTATCAAGATAGCAACGAACATACAACTTTATTTGCATATCACATTCAGGAAAACACAAGCACACATATTAACCATACAAGCACACATATGGGCACTTTCCCAAGCGGTACGTGGAATTGTATCCCAAGTACAGACCGCACTACCGTCCATTCGGAATCGGCTACGGAATTTACGTATGGGTTTCCATCCGATATACCGCAAGAAATAATACTCAAATGTTATCAAGACATAAGCATATGAATTGTAATACATTAACATATTTGCATTTATACATGTGGAGATAGCTACTAGGAAAACTATGCATGAAATAATGAAGAGGACTCAGTTCAGTGGGTGCGCATTCGTATAGCGTGCGTAAACGCGTTCGAACGGTAAACAGAAGGTTCGTGTTCGTATGGCGTTTGATAACGCGTTCGAACGGAAATGAAACAGAATGCTCACGTTCGTATGGCGTTTGATAACGCGTTCGAACGGAAATGAAATAGAATGCTCGCGTTCGTATGGCGTTTGAAACGCGTTCGAACGGAATGAAACAGAATGCTCACATTTGTATGGCGTACGTAAACGCGTCCGAACGGAAATGAGACCTGATGCATGATAAGGCAAAAACGCATGCGCGTTCGAGTTGCGTTCGTAAATGCGTTCGAACGGGAACAGACCTGATGCATGAAATGGGACGCAATACATAAACAACAAAATAAAGGGGCGCGGCGAAGTACTGCCGTAAAGGTGGCCTTTTGGGGCTCTTGATCTCTCAAAGAGAGGACCTTTAGACCAACATACTAAGCCCATGCGCGTCACATCACAACACATGAAATAAATAATATCAGACATAGTGTGCCCGATTGAACGTATCTTGTATCCAACGAACACACATCAACCGTGCGGCAAAGCATCGTGGTAAATGGGCTTTTAGCCCCTCCCCATAAGGGATCTCACATCACACATACTAAGCCCATGCGCTCGATTGAATTATGCATACGAAAATAAAGACAATCATATCAAACTAAGTATGCTCGATTGAACGTATCTTGCATTCAACCGAACACACATCAATCGGTGCGGCAAAGCATCGTGGTGAAGGATTTTAACCCCTCCAATTAAGGGACCTTTCATCGCACTTACTAAGCCCATGCACTCGATCGTATCATACGGAGATAAGCAACATACAAAATTTAAATGACGAAAAATAAATAAATAAAAGCAACACATTACAAGAGAATGTGCTGTTTACTCAAGTGGTACGTGGAGTTGTGTCCCAAGTACAAGACCGCACTACCGTCCATTACGGAATTCACGATCCCAATTCCGGCTCCCTTGTAATTCACTGCCCCGTCGAAATACATCTTCCATCTCTGAACTGTTATTGCTTGGATCTCTTCATCTGGAAACTCAAACTTATACTAATCCCCCACAACAGGTTGCAATGCCAGAAATTCCGCTACTGCTCGTCCCTTGATCACTTTGGAGGTGAGATACTCAATGTCAAACTCTGTCAACAATACCAACCATCGGCCCAGTTTTCCCACTAGTGAAGGCACTGAATGAAGATATTTCAGAGGATTCTCCTTTGCCACCACCTGGATCTTGTAAGACTGGAAGTAATGTCGCAACTTTCTGGAAGCCCATACCACTGCAAGACAGATCTTCTCAACCTCCTGATATTGAGCCTCATACGGGAGCATCTTCTTACTCAGATAATAAACTGCATGTTCTACCCCTGTCTCATCTGCCTGTACCATCATACCCCCCAACGCTTCTGATTCTATAGCCAAATACAATATCAAAGGTCTACCCGGCCTCGGAGGTTTCAATACGGGTGGCTTCACCAAGTACTCTCTGATTCTGTCGAAGGCGGTCTGACACTGTTCATTCCATCTCACTGGCTGATCTTTTCTCAACAGTTTGAAGATAGGCTCACATACCGATGTCAACTTGGCAATAAACTGACTGATGTACTGAATCTTTCCCAAGAATGCCCTGACTTCCTTTTCTGTCTTCGGTGTAGGCATTTCTGTGATTGCCTTGATCTTTTCGGAGTCTACCTCTATTCCGCCCATTCCCACTGTATGACCAAGCAATTTCCCTGATGTCACCCCAAACACACATTTCTTGGGGTTAAGCCGCAGGTTATATCTGTCAACTCTCTGAATGAACCTTTCCAATGCCTCAATATGCCCAA
The DNA here is from genome assembly GCA_019454045.1 of Zanthoxylum bungeanum. NCBI lineage: Eukaryota > Viridiplantae > Streptophyta > Magnoliopsida > Sapindales > Rutaceae > Zanthoxylum > Zanthoxylum bungeanum. The sequence continues at coordinate 212,930 of SKCR01030856.1, forward strand.
CTCTCGTTTCTGATTTCACCATCATGTCATCCACATACACCTCAATCTCTTTGTACATCAAGTCATGGAAGAGTGTAGTGGCCATCCGCTGATAAGTAGCTCCTGCGTTCTTAAGCCCAAACGGCATCACCTTGTAACAATAGGTACCCCACTCGGTAACAAATGCAATCTTGTGTTTATCTTCCTCAGCCATGAGAACCTGATTGTACCCTGAAAATCCATCTGCAAATGAATACATAGCAGACAAAGCCGCACTATCAACCAGAACATCTATATGCGGCAAAGGGAAATCATTTTCGGACAGACTTTATTGAGATCTCTGTAGTCTACACACATTCTAACCTTCCCATCTTTCTTCGGTACCGGTACTATGTTAGCCAACCATTCAGGATATTTTACCACTTCCAGGAACCCCACATCTATCTGTTTCTTAACTTCCTCTCTGACTTTCTCAGCACATTCTGGTCTCATCCGTCGAAGTTTCTGCTTTACTGGCCTCATATTCGGATAAGTTGGCATTGTGTGCTGGGCAATGTTTCTGTCTACCCCGGGCATGTCCTCATAAGACCAAGCAAATACTTTGGCATATCTGACCAACACTTCTTCTAGTTTCTCCCTCTCTTCGGAGGTTACTTCACTTGCAATTAAAATTTCTTTTGGGTTCTCAAGTGTACCCAAGTTAAATGCAATAGTTCTGGCTGAACTGATGTCAAATATGCTTGATTCATGCAGAGTAAACGGAAATGACTCAGGCAAGTAAGCAAAAGAAATGTCTTTATTATTGGATAATGCGGAAGTACATTCAAACAAATCAGGAAGGTAAATGTCTTCATCATCTAGAGACACTTCTTCCTCTGCAATCAGGTCTTCCTCAGGCTTCTCATCCTCCTCCAAAGTCAGGCTCTCTAACTTCATTAATTCTTCTCCCAAATCTCTGTTTCCACAGCTTCTCCAGTCAGTGGTTTCTCACCCAACAAATCCAGGAAGATCTCAAACCCAGGCACCACAATCCCATTGACTTCCACAGGTTCAGGCTCTCCTTGATACCCTGAAGCTTTCACAAAGCATTCCATTAGTCTCAGGCCCTTTTTCTTGACCTTTGGCTTTTCTTCGTCAGATTTGTACCCCAAACCCTTCCGAGTAGTTTGTCCTCTGAAATCCGACAATTCGAACCTTTACCTGGCTCAAACTTCATTTTCTCCATAATCCTAGCCACCCTAGGATCCACCCACTCCTCAAAAGTGGCTGATACCTGGAACCTCGTGAAAGGTGGTATCTCCAAGCCATCCACGACATTATCTAACTCAGCCCGGATGGTAACAATTTCTCCCTCATACGGGAATTTGATCATCTGATGCAAAGTGGAAGGCACGCCCCAAGTCTGTGAAACCAAGGCCTTCCCAACAATAAGGAAAAGTGGCTGGGATGTCCAGCACTGTGAACTCAACCTCATCTTCAATCGGCCCAACCTTGACCATGGCCACAAAGGTACCCTCAACTCCCCGCTTACTGTCATCATAAGCTTTAATAGTCATACTGGAGGGGTCCAAGTCTGTTGCTTTCATACCCAATCTTGCCAGAATTTTCAACGGGTACACATTGATGGACGAACCGTCATCCACCATCACACATGAAATTTCTTGCCCCTCACCTCGGCCCTGATAAATAGAGGCCTGTTATGATTTTTTCCCTCCGCCGGGAGTTCATCCTCAGAAAAGGATATCTGCAAAGCTTCTTTCTGAACCGACCCAACAAACATTGCGGGGTTGGCATCCTCCGGTACCACAATCTTGCTCAAGGCTTCAACCATAGCCTGTCTATGCTCCCGTGATGCACATAATAGTTCCCAGATACTCACTTGTGCTCTAGTCTTCCTCAATTGCCTCAGCACTACATCTCCTTCAGTATTTTCTGCAGTCTCAACCACTTCTCTACCATATGTCAAAGCTTCCTTACCCTTCTCCGCCATATCATTGTAAAAACGACCGCTACGTGTCATTCCCCTTACTTCCTCCTCATCACTGCTAGAGAAATCAAGCCAAAAGTTTTTCTTCTGCTCAAACTCATCCTCACTAGTACTATCCCAGATTCCCAGGAAAAGGCTTGAGGGTGAAAGGATTTTAGGACAAGGTCTTCTGGGAGGCCAGAATTGATCATGTAGGCTGGTGGTGGTACGGCACGGTAGTTGGGTAAGGGGTTTCTGTGTGTGTCGGGCTGTTCTGTTTCTGGGTTGGGTACTTTCTTGGAGTCTATTAGGTCTTGGATTTCATGGCGGAGTCGGGCGCAGTTGTCGGTGTCATGGCCTTTTTGTTGGTGGAAGTGGCAGTAAAGGCTTAGGTTATAATGTGATGGTAGGGGATTGGGTAATGGTTTGGTATCCAAGGGTTTTAAAAGCCATTGCCTCTTCAATTTCTCTAGCACCTTAGACAGGGGCCTTCCCAAGTTGGAAAACTGCCTATTTCGGATAGGAGCAATTTCAGCAGAAACGGGCTTTGTTCCCGATGTTCCCCCAATGGGCCTCCTGTTTAGACCATAGAATTTTCTATTCTCGGCCTCTTCTTCCTCAATATCCATGACAGTTTCCCTCAACTGCCGAAAGTCTGTAATCATGGAGGTCATCCTCCTAAACTTGCCGTAAATGGAGGGCTTGATGCCCTTGATAATCATCTTGATTGATCTTTCTCCGAAGGCCTAGTCTGCATTTTCAATAATTGACCCCTCCACCGGTCCACATACTCCTTAAAATTCTCCTCCGCTTTCTGCTTAACATTCTCCAGATCACGGAGTGACAAATCGATCAACAAGTCAGTGACATATTGCTTCAGGAAAGCATCGGCCAACTCCCTCCAATCTTCCTTTACTTTCTTCTCCAAACTGTGGTACCATACCACGGGAGCTCATTCAAGCGACATTCCAAACATTTTCTGTACCTGGCGCTGAGATAAGCCAACTGAACTCATGACTGATACAAACTGTCGGAGATGTACCCTCGGATCCCCATTCCCGTTGAACTTAGCCATATCTGGCATCTTGAACTGTGCAGGCAACTGTTCCTCAAAAGTCAATGTGTCATAATCCAGCAAATCCTCATTCTTACCCCTCATCTTGCGGGTAACCGACTCAACCTCCCGAAGTTTCTGTAACTCTGTCTGAGACCCAGATACTCTGCCTGCTGCATACTCTGCCATATCATCATCAAAAGCGGGGATATCATCCCCCAATATGTTTAGAGATTCCTCTTGCCTCACATCCCCAGAATGAACCCCAGCACGAGACCCAGCTATACCAGCCATAGTAGTAGTCAAAGCCTGCAACTGTTCAGTGATCTTGGCGAGACCATTCTCTAACTGATCCATACGGGACACCTCATTATCGGATTCACTCATACTTGTTCTTTTAGTGAGCCTTGTCCCTTCTCTAACCCAAACGGTATCTATGTTGTCTTTTTGAGACATAGACGGTGTTAACATGATATATGTATGCATGAGGTGCATGAGATGCATGTAACATATAACATACTAAATAAAATCCTCAAACAAATCGGCCTATTATCATTTTAGAAGCTTTTGGGACAACTGTCATAAGGGTGAACCCGTCCCAGTTTAAATGGCCCAACGAGTTCATGTCTTATGGCAAAGAGCCCAACTAAATCCAAATGATAATATTCCGAAAACAAGCACAAGGTGGCCCACCAACACTTAGACGCCTTTGGCCCAATAGTCATGGAATACATCCTTGTCCCAGTTTAAATGGCCCAACAAGCCCATATCCCATGACAAATGGTCCAAATGGATCCAAACGATGATGTTCCCAAACATAAGCATAGAAGGGAGATAATGCATAACATAATAATTTTTACATAATGGCCCATCAATATTTCAGAAGCCTTGGGCCTAATAGTCATACAGTATGAACTTGCCCCAGTTTAAATGGCCCAGCAAGCCCGCATTTCTGACAATAGTCCAACTGCATCCAAATGAGGATGGTCCATAAGCATATTCTCAAGGGAATAATTGTTACTTTAACCATACAAACCAGTCTATGGGTGGATTTGCAAGAGTATGGACAAAGGCTCTCACTAGCGAAGGATAGCCCACAACTAGGTCTCCCCACTCAAGGGTTCAAGCGACCAAGTGAGCGTATCCCTTTTTATACACTAAGGTACGTGCCAATGAGCTATGGTGTGTGATGGATGTCAAATGGATTTCCCGTTGTAGATTCCCCAGAGGGAAGGTGGAGCGAGGCTCACTTAAATACCCAAAGCCTCTTAGGCTCTTATCGCTTGGTGTCAGGAATAAACAACGAGTCCTCCAAATTAGTCCATCACAAAGGCTACGAGTAGATGGCCATATAGGTGTCCTCACAGCTTTTCCTTCTAGAAAGGTAGTGAGTGGGAAGACACCAAACCATTACCTAGCCTCAAAGTGCCCTTGATTAAACCCCCACTTTATCCACTATAGACATGGTCAATTAAAACATAAATCCAAACATTACAAGACAATATTTCGGGGCCAACTTTCTATCCCCAGTGGAGTCCACCAGACTGTGGACAACAGAACCTGGGCGACGCCGTTCCTAGGCTCGCAGCCTAGTTGGGAAGGACTGAATAACATGGAGGCGCCACCCGGTGTGAACCGGGACAAAGATTTAAGGCCGCACTCACCCCTCGCAAGGGAAGACCTCAAACCGTTGGGTTCGGAATGGTCCCTTACTTATGTCACTTGTAATGAAAGGATTTATGTAATAATTTAATCAAGCTTAAGTAACACTTATTTCCAAGAGTATCATGCTTCTAAATTCTCATATGCAAAATAAAACTTATGTACGCATTTCACATATATCTCACATTTAAAATTGCATGCTTAACATGTATCAAGATAGCAACGAACATACAACTTTATTTGCATATCACATTCAGGAAAACACAAGCACACATATGGGCACTTTCCCAAGCGGTACGTGGAATTGTATCCCAAGTACAGACCGCACTACCGTCCATTCGGAATCGGCTACGGAATTTACGTCTGGGTTTCCATCCGATATACCGCAAGAAATAATACTCAAATATTATCATGACATAAGCATATGAATTGTAATACATTAACATATTTGCATTTATACATGTGGAGATAGCTACTAGGAAAACTATGCATGAAATCTAATGAAGAGGACTCAGTTCAGTGGGTGCGCGTTCGTATAGCGTTCGTAAACACGTTCGAACGGTAAACAGAAGGTTCGCGTTCGTATGGCGTTTGATAACGCGTTCGAACGGAAATGAAACAGAATGCTCGCGTTCGTATGGCGTTTGATAACGCGTTCGAACGGAAATGAAATAGAATGCTCGCGTTCGTATGGCGTTTGATAACGCGTTCGAACGGAAATGAAACAGAATGCTCACGTTCGTATGGCATTCGTAAACGCATCGAACGGAAATGAGACCTGATGCATGATAAGGCAAAAACGCATGCGCGTTCGAGTTGCGTTCGTAAACGCGTTCGAACGGGAACAGACCTGATGCATGAAATGGGACGCAATACATAAACAACAAAATAAAGGGGCGCGGCGAAGTACTGCCGTAAGGTGGCCTTTTGGGGCTCTTGATCTCTCAAAGAGAGGACCTTTAGACCAACATACTAAGCCCATGCGCGTCACATCACAACACATGAAATAAATAATATCAGACATAGTGTGCCCGATTGAACGTATCTTGTATCCAACCGAACACACATCAACCGGCGCGTGGCAAAGCATCGTGGTAAATGGGCTTTTAGCCCCTCCCCATAAGGGATCTCACATCACACTTACTAAGCCCATGTGCTCGATTGAATTATGCATACGAAAATAAAGACAATCATATCAAACTAAGTATGCTCGATTGAACGTATCTTGCATTCAACCGAACACACATCAATCGGTGCGGCAAAGCATCGTGGTGAAGGATTTTAACCCCTCCAATTAGGGGACCTTTCATCACACTTACTAAGCCCATGCACTCGATCGTATCATACGGGGATAAGCAACATACATAATTTAAATGACGAAAAATAAATAAATAAAAGCAACACAAAACAAGAGAAGGTGCTGTTTACTCAAGTGGTACGTGGAGTTGTGTACCAAGTACAGACCGCACTACCGTCCATTCGGATTCGGCTACGGAATTTACGTCTGGGTTTCCATCCTATATACCACAAGAGACGATACTCTTCCATTCATCCAATACCCACAACATACATCATACACACAACGAATGCCACAAATACAGAAAATATAATCAAAATAAATGACCAGAAAATAAAATGAGAAAAAGTGTGAAAGATACCCTCAGGTCTAACCTTTTAAGCTGTCTCTCGGACTCGCGTTTCACGAAAATCGGAAGGGGGGTAAAGCTCCGCAACTTTTCTGGTTCACTGGTTCAGCGTCCTAGCTCACTGCTTTGCTATTGTGCTTGCGGTTCGAACTCCGTTCTGCTCCTATTCGGCCTCTGTCTTGCTGCTCACTGCACGGGCCACCTGTTTAAACGTTTTCAATGAACTATTCCAAGTTTGTGTGGGTTCTTAGTGCAATTGTATGTGATTATTTTTAAGATTATCTATGCAGTTTTTATGTTACTGTTTTTTAAGGATTTGGGCTGCTGTTTTAAGTTAATTTTGCTGCTGTTTGGGCGTGTAAAATAGTGTGGTTTTTGTTGTAATTTTCGGTGGTGGAGGGCTGCTGTATAGGGCTGGTTTCGGTGATGTGTGGGGGGTTTACGGAGGTGGTTTTCAGTGGTGGTTAGGGGCTGTATTGGTGGTTGTATTAGGGGTTGTTTTGGTGTTTGTAGTTTCGGTGATGTGAGGGTGGTTACTTGTGGTGGATTCGGCTATGGAGGAGATGGTTGGGGCTCTTTTATTCTCTTTTTGTCTATATGTCAAGTGTGTTTTTTCTTTGTCTTAGGTGTGCATTCGAGAGTCTAGAGAAAAAGTGGCTAGGTTAGTGCATGTTTATATATAAGAGAGCTAGGGGTTGCCCTTGTCTCACAAGGAAAGGATTTTGGTATTCAATTAGGATTTCCAAGAAAGGCATACGCAAGATTGAGGGGGGACAAAATATTTTAAATTAGGAAGTTGTAATATTTAATTTGTGTTGGTTTAGGAATACAAATATTTTAGATTGGTAATTATCTTATTAGATTAGGAAGTCAAATATATGATTGGCTTTAATTGGTTAGGATTGATTTTAATTAGGCATATCTTCTTTTTAGTTTTAGTATATAATATATTCAAATTATTTAAATTAGGCATGATTTTAGTTTAAGTTAGGTAAATATTTTATTTAATTGGTAAATGGTTTAAATATTTTATTTAATGTTTAATATTAAATTAATATTTATTTATTTAATTTGGGATGTGTTTTATGAGCTTTGGGGAGCTAAATGGGCTGGGTGTGAGGCTAGTAGCAAAACCAGAATTACCGACACCGTTCGAACGCGACACGAACACCCGCAATCTGTTTTCCATTCGAACGAAGTAGCGAACGCAGCACTAACGAAGACAGTGAGCTTGTTTATTCTGAATTTCCCCTTCCGATACCCGTTTCCCGCGGCTTCCGTGACTCAAAAGGTAGTGCCTCCAAATGAGACTCATCATCGGGTTTCACATGCAAAAATACAATGCCTACACCTATCCTTGAGCTTGGAATCATCATCAAAAGCTTGGAACTTGGATTTCACATTCAAATGAGACCTTGGCCGAAACTTCAAGGAGGAAAGTTTTATATTTGACACATCTAATATCCGATCAAAGTGAGTATTATTCCGCAAATTCTTCTTTGAGTATTCACATGTTTCATTACTTAAATGATCTTATGACACTTTAGAAACCCAACAATGGCATCAGAGCCTATTTGAGCATGAAATTGATTAGGGTTTATATACTAAAATTTGGGTAAATTTGATTTGAGCATGATTTAACCAATTGTTTGTTTGAGTATGCTTGCATATGGATAACTTGGAGTTATATGTGATCAAATTGATGAAAAACTAATTGGATTAATTTTCCCCAATTTTAGTGTCTTGGCCGAATACATGGATAAACCCTAGGTCATGGTGATTTTGTTTTTAAGACCATTGGATGTGTTTAAAGACTTGGGATAAATTGATTTATGATTTAATTGGATTGAAATCGAAATCGGTTTTAAAAATCCCTCATTGCCGTGAGCCTTATAGCATGAAATGAGATGATTTTGTTTCAATAATGTTGGACATGTATTGATGATGAATAAGCATGATTAATTGATTAGATTAGTATTTTGGAAATGTTAATTTAAATAGTTAATCATGGCTAAGCACTTTAATTAATTAAATCATGATAGTTGGAATTTAAAATTTAATTAGTTGGGCTTAATTTAGAATTGGGCTTACAATGTTGTATTTGGGCCTAATGGGCTTGGTTGGGCCAAGTTGGTTTAGGTCAATTGGATTGGATCCAAATTGGGCCTAAACCATTCCATTAAGTCCAAATATGACAAATGGGCCTTTTATGTTTAATTGGGCCTAATGGGCCGAAATTGGTTTCTTGGCAAATAGGGTGATTCCTTAATTGGGCTTTGGGATTTGGGTCTGACCCATATTGACCAAAGTCCATTCCTTAAGAAATTAATTGAAAGCCCATTGGACTTTAATTAAATGACATTGGATGTTAATTGGGCTTTGAGACCCATTTAGATTAGATTTGGAATCTAAGTCGTAAATGCGCATTTAAAAGTGTAATTATTTAATTTGGAATTAAATATAGAATTAGTATTGAATACGAATTAAATTAGATTTAAATTGTAGTTCGATATAATTCAAGAATTCGTACTTTGAGTACTTATTCTTAAACGAGTTGGACTCGCGCAAATCAAATCGTTGTTTGAACATTGGATGATCACTTTATTCAAGATTAATTAATTGGATTAGATTGATTGAATAACATGCTTTGTGTGAATACATGGATGTGTTGAATGAATAATGTATATCAGATGGATATTAGAAGGGAAAAGGCAATTTTGGAAATTGTTGTAAATTTAGAATTTATTAAATTTGACCTGCGTGTCCAGCCTTATCTCTCGATTCTTTGTAATTCTCTTATCACCTAATTCCCCTCAATGTTAATGAGATTTCTCTAATTGTATTATGTAATTGGGTAGAAGTTAGAATAGTGCTAGCCGGGGAGAGGAAAATGAGTGATTTGTTCTAGGAACAATCTGTGAGATATCCATCCGCATGTCATTATTAATTTATTTTCCGCGCCTTATTATACTTTTAGAATGCATGCTTAAGGGTGTATGATGAGACCTAACAAAGATAATAAATTGGTTACCAATTTACGCGAAAAACCCTCAACAAATATTAAGCGTTTTCCTTCCATTGAGTGATTCTTACTCAAGATCCAAGATTGGCACTGTTTGTTGGCCAAAGTCAAGACCTTTGTCCATCGCGGATGTGTTTGAATCATGAAGGCTTTGTTCCATATCATATGTCTTGTCCAAGTTGTGATTTGTTGGCCAAAGTCAAGATCACTTCTTTCCATCGACATCGATTACGAAGCTTTCCAAAGTCAATGGGTTCCGCTTAACTGGAATCATTAAGCTTGTTGTGCCAAAGCCAAGGCTTAGTTGATTCAGAGGAAAAATGTTAGGAAAATATATTGGATATATTGGCATATATATTGTATATATGTTTCGGACTTGGAGGTCCACCACCGGATCTAGGAATTGGATGAGATCCAATTGATCTTAGAGATCTACCTAGTTAAATATCATACAGTTTGTTGGCCAAAGTCAAGGTTGTGTGTTATTTAATGGGATCCTAGCCCACTAGGAAACTAGGTTTTCCTGAGTACTCAACAGAGGGTTAGAGGCTCGCCGAAAAATAGTGGGAGGCTAGTATTGAATTTGCAATTTCGTTCAAATACTTAGCTTTACGTGCTTTCAAATTATTTCGTCAATTATATTTATTAGTTGGACTAATATTTTATTATTTTTATTGTAACAGTTAGACTGTACCCATACATTGTTAATCGAATAGTTGGACTATTGCGATTAAGATGACATAAAAGTTAAGCATTATGGATATTGTCATGGGTGATAATGTCTTTAATGGCACAAACTTTCAAGATTGGGACATGAATCTCAGAATTATCCTGGGATTCGAGAAGTTACTCTACACTATAGAGAGATCTCTTGGGCCTAAGCCCCAACCTGATCAGTTGCTTGAGCTAGAGCTTTGAAAGACTCATAGCGATGAGAATACGACTGCTCAATCGGTATGCTTGCTGCTATGACTCCGCAATTCTGTCGTCAAAACAAGGGATTTGATCCCTATGAGATGATGGCGCAGTTACATGATCTTCACCGATCTAATCTTAGATCGCAAAGATATGAGTTGCAGAAGAAGCTCTTCCGCGCTCGCATGTCAGAGGGTACGTCTGTTGAGAACCATATGTCACAGATGATTGCTGACATTGAGCAGCTCAGACAGATGGGCATTGTCTTCGAGGCTGAGACTTCAGTAGATTTGATCCTACAGTCTCTCCCCGACACTTGGAGTGGGTTCATCATGAACTACAATATGTTGAACCAAGACCAAACTCTTGGAGAGTTGATGTCCACACGTGCAAAGCAGAAAAAGAGCTCTGAAGGGCAAGAAGCGCGAGGCGCACTTCGCTTCAACATCTCAGACTCCAAGGACTTGGCCCAAGGCGACTGGAGGTGTAAAGAAGAGAAGAAGAAAGGCAAGGCCAAATCGTCAAAACCTTATGGGAAGGGTAAGAAAAATCCCAGAGTATGTCTGCAGTGTGGAAAGCGGGGTCACTGGAAGCGTGACTGCCGCGAGTACAAGGCACACATGAAGGAAATCAAAGCGGGCAAGGCATCGGCTTCAAGTATGTTTGTCATAGAAATAAACATGTCTACTACTAGTTTTAAATATTTGATTTTTGATTCTGGTTGTGGTACTCAAATATGTACTGATGTACAGGATCTGCAGATTTGCAGGAGACTGGCCTCATGAGAGATTGACCTCTGCGTTGGAAATGGGACATGAGTCACCGTTTTGGCCATTGGCACTTTTGTTTTAGAACTGCCCTCGAGGCATGTACTTAAACTTACAGACTGTTATTATGTACCTAGTTTGACTAGGAATATTATTTCTGTATCTATGTTAGCCCAATGTGGGTATACTTTTGTATTTAGAAACACTGGGTGTTTTTATATAAAAATGATATGGAAATTTTCACTGCTGATGTAAATTATGGTCTTTATATTTTGAATATGAATCAATCTCAAACATATAATGTAACAAACAAAAGGCTTAAAGTAAGTAACAAAGATGAAACTTACATGTGGCATTGTCGTCTGGGACACATAAACAAGAACACGTATATCCACACTTTCGAAGAGTGGGTACTTGGACGGATTGATCCAAATTCATATGACGTCTGCGAATCTTGTTTATTAGCAAGATGCCTAAATCACCTTTTAGCTGTAAATGTGCACATGCCACCGAACTGTTAGCCCTCATTCATAGTGACGTATGTGGGCCCATGTCTAGCCAGGCTAAGGTGGATATGAGTACTTCGTAACCTTTACGGATGATGCATCGCGTTATAGTTATGTGTATCTTATGAGACACAAGTCGGAAACCTTTGAGAAATTCAAAAAGTTTCGACATGAAGTAGAAAAATAGACCGGCAAAAGTATTAAGACATTACGGTCGGACCGTGGTGGTGAATACTTGAGCAATGAGTTTCTCGATTACTTGAAAGAATATGGTATTCTTTTATAGTGGACTCCTCCAGGAACACCGCAATTAATGGTGGTGTCCGAATGGAGAAACCAAACTTTGTTAGATATGGTAAGGTCTATGATGAGTCACACAGAGCTACCTATTTCCTTCTGGGGATATGCATTGAATAGTGAAATACTTATTTTGAATAAGGTTCCATCAAAGTCTGTTCAACAGACTCTATATGAAATATGGACAGGAAAGAAACCGGGTTTCTCATTCCTGAAGATTTGGGGTTACTGGGCATACGTCAAACATTTGGAAGGTACCAAACTTGAACCCAAATCAGATAAATGACTATTTGTAGTATATCCTAGGGAAACCAAAGAATATTACTTCTATCACCCACAAGAGAACAAAATATTTGTTGCTCTACATATGGTTTTCCTTGAGAAGGAATTCCTAAATATAGTGATAAGTGGGAGGAAAGTAGAACTCCATGAAAATCAGAGTGATACTGATCCTGGCACAGAATCCTTAACGGAACATGAACAGTTCATCATGGATGAGACTGTACCACAATCTTCGAATACACAAGGACCGCGTAGGTCGGAGAGAGTTAGATAACAACCTGAGAGGTATAGGTTTCTGATCTCACCTCATGTGGATATTAATCTTATTGAGGAAGATGAGCCGGCTACGTATGAGGAAGCGATAAGGTATCGACTTCGGTTTATGCAAGATGCCATGAATTTCGAAATGGATTCCATGTACACCAACCAAGTTTGGACACTGGTTGATGCACCAGAAGGCGTAAAGCCTATTGGTTGCAAATGGATCTTCAAGAGGAGACCGACATGGATGGCAACATACAAACGTAAAAGCTAGGCTTGTAGCGAAAGGGTATCGTCAACGACATGGTCTCGATTATGACGAAACTTTTTCACCCGTTGACATGATTAAATCCATTCGGATTATGCTTGCTATTGCTGCATATTTCGATTACGAGATATGGCAGATGGACGTCAAAACTACTTTCCTTAACGGAAACCTTTTGGAGGATGTTTATATGGAACAGCCTGACGATTTTGTCGTACCAAGACTTGCAAACAAGGTTTGTAAGTTAAATCGATCCATTTATAGATTGAAGCAAGCATCGCGTTCTTGGAACCAACGTTTTGATGAGATCATAAAAGAATATGATTTCGTTCAAAATGAGGATGATCCTTGTGTATATAAGAAGGTTAGTGGGAGCGCACTGACATTCATTGTCCTTTACGTTGATGATGTATTGCTTATTGGCAATGACATTCCCATGTTAAAATCGGTGAAAGCTTGGCTTTCATTAAAATTCTCCATGAAGGATCTGGGAGAAGCAACCTTTATTCTGGGAATAAAGATCTATTGGGATAGATCTGGAAAGCTGCTTGGACTCTTCCAGAGCACGTACAAAGACAAAGTGTTGAAGAGATTCAACATGGATCAGTCCAAGAGGCGACTGTTGCCAGTGTCATATGGCGTCACTCTATCTAAGGACATGTGTCCTAAAACTCAAGATGAGAGAGACAACTTGAGTCAGATTCCATTCGCCTCGGCAGTCGGATCGATCATGTATACCATGATATGTACGCGACCTGATGTCTCGTATTCTTTGAGCATGTGTAGTCGCTATCAGGGCTATCCAGGTGATGGTCACTGGATGGCGGTTAAGAATATCCTAAGTATCTTAGACGAACTAAGGATGCTTTCTTAATCTGTGGAGATAGAGAACTTGAGGTACTGGGTATACCGATGCAAGTTTCCAAACCGATAAAGACGACTGTAAGTCACAATCCGGGTACATATTTTGTTTGAATAACAGAGCAGTAAGCTGGAAATCTTCCAAGCAAGAGACTGTTGCCGATTCAACAACAGAAGCGGAGTACTTTGCTGCAGCTGAAGTAGCAAAAGAGGCAGTTTGGATCCGTAAATTCCTAAATGGATTAGGAGTAGTTCTGTTAGCAGCTGAGCCCGTTCCATTGTATTGTGACAATAACGGGGCTATAGCGCAGGCTAAGGAACTGCGGTCTCATCAATGATCCAAGCATGTTCTTCGATGTTTCCATCTGATTCAAGAGATCATACATCGTGGCGATGTGTAGATCGAGAAGGTCGCATCAGAGGACAATATTGCAGATCCGCTGACGAAAGCTATTCCTCAGCAAAAGTTTGAGCGACATGTACATAGTTCATGTGTTAGATGCTTGAGTGACTGGCTATAGGCCAAGTGGGAGATTGTTGGACAATTATGACCCATAGGTCACTATTTGTAAAAGACATTGTGGTTTTTGTACAAATTAACTATGTGACAATGAAATTTTTTTTATTATCATTTTGTAATTTGATTACTTAAATATATAAATGATAAAAGTCCTTATTTTTAGTTCCGGATTATAAGATATGAGACAATATCAATCCATAATGGTTTAATCATTAAATATCCCTAGTCGAAGTATTATCGAGATTGTACATCGATAATGCGGAATAGACTAGTATTGCACTTGTGCGTGTTATGGAAGCGTAACAACATAGTTCTCATATATTTAAGTATTGGATACTTATGCAAGTGTGATAAGAGGTTGTGCTTACCGATGGTACGGAAACAGCTTCGCCATGGATAGACCCCATGAGAATCTCATTGGTAGTATGACTATGTGTCTATGGGAATCAGCATCAGGGTAGGTGTATTTGGTCTTAACCTGAGACTTGCATCGCTAGTACTTGCGACAATCAATACGCTTTGGTTTTGGTCGTCCAGGACTTTAACAGGTTATGTGTATGCCTCTTCTGGGTTTATTGAGAATCGTAGTGTATTGGGTGTGATGTCAAGACGGAAGTATCACTACAGTCATATGGAGATGATGATCACGTAGGGATATAGAACTGGTACTCTAAATGGTTGCAACATTGGGATAATATGAAATGGTCATGATTATCCGATTAAAAAGACTAGTTACTTGTAATCCGATATATGCTTCGTACGGGGCAGACACTATTCCAGCCCCAGCCCTTGCATGTGACATCCGATACTAGATCGAAATACGCAATACTACATTACTACGCCTGACATAGATTATATATTCCTTTAAGAATATTTCTGGAGAATTGGGTAGGCACGGTGCTTTGCTAGAAGCCAACCATGTCTTGTAAATCGGTAAAAACGTAGTACAAGGTACGTACGTGTTTGGATAGTCCGACGACCGGATTTACTGCCAACATATCCAGGGATCTCATGGGTCGCTTCCCGAAGATTCACTGATGACGTATGATTCTAACATAATTAATTAGGATTAATTAAGAGAGATTTTATCTAGGATAAAATACTATTTGTAGAGAGAGAACGATTAATTTGGAATTAATCGATAATAAAATAATATTCGATATATTAAACGCAATTAGATTTCGACGCGGAATTAAAATTGGATTTTAATTCGGGCAAATGAATTAATTTAGAATTAATACGCAAGCGACGTGAATAGTAATTTTGCTTGGCATAATTATTTAATTAAATTTGATTTAATTACATCGCAACAGAAAGTTCGTTAATTCGGAATTAGCGAACCCAAGCCCGGGAGTGTTTGCAGGCCCACTCGGATTTTGAATTCAAGTGGGGCCCACATGTCACATCACTTGTCACTTTAATTAACTTTATGGTGATGGGTTTTGGTGGGTTAGTGGAGACTTGTTCTACACTCCAAGTTGATGGAATGATTGACCTTTTACCAAAACATGGTTTGGTATATCTTTGTTTTTGTTTTTGAAATTAAAACAAGTCAACTTCACTTCATCTCATCCTCTCTCATTTACGATTTTTTGAAAAAAAAATTACTCTCTCCATAATTTTCTTCTTTGGCCGAACAAGGAGGAAGAACAAGAAGATTTTATTGCAAAATTTTCTAGTTGCTAGCACATTCAAAGGATCATATAAGGTGTTTGGGAAACCTATCATTGAGCTTGGAATCATCATCAAAAGCTTGGAACTTGGATTTCACATTCAAATGAGACCTTGGCCGAAACTTCAAGGAGGAAAGTTTTGTATTTGACGCATCCAATATCCGATCAAAGTGAGTATTATTCCGCAAATTCTTCTTTGAGTATTCACATGTTTCATTGCTTAAATGATCTTGGGACACTTTAGAAACCCAACAGACATTGCTCCTTAGATAATTTGATTCCATGACAAGTAGGTAAATTACCTCTTTTGGAATCTTCGATTTTGAATCTTTTCAAAACTTTATCTATGTACGTAGATTGAGAAAGTCCTAACAACCTCTTAGATCTATTACGGTAGATCTTAATGCCGAGGATGTAGGATGCTTCTCCCAAATCTTTCATGGAGAAATTCTGAGATAACCATTGCTTGGTGGCTTGCATCATGGGAATATCATTCTCGATGATTAATATGTCATTTACATATAATACAAGAAATACAACAACACTCCCACTACTTTTCCTGTAAACACAAGGCTCATTTACATTTTTGATGAAGTTAAATTCTTTGATTGTCTCATCAAATCATATATTCCAATTTCTGGAGGCTTGCTTGAGTCCATAAATGGATCGTTTAAGCTTGCATACTTTATTATGATCATCCTTAGATGCAAACCCCTCAGGTTGTGTCATATAGACTTCCTCTACGAGGTTCCCATTAAGGAAAGCTATTTTGACATCCATCTGCCAAATCTCATAATCAAAGTGTGTAGCTAGTGCTAGTAAAATTCAAATAGACTTTATCATTGCAACATGTGAGAAGGTTTCGTCATAGTCAATTCCTTGGATTTGTCTATAACCTTTCCACCAACCTAGCTTTATGGTTTGGATGTTGCCTTCTGCATCAGGTTTACGCTTGTAAATCCACTTACAGCCTATGGGTTTTATCCCTTCAGGTGCATCTACCAAGTCCCAGACTTGATTCAGATACATATAGTCTATTTCGTATCTCATGGCCTCAAGTCACTTGACTGAATCAATGTCATGCATTGCTTCGTCATAACTGGTGGGATCCTCATTATCAATGACCTAATCATGTTCCTCATCAATATGGAAACCATATCTTTCAGGCTCATGTCTTTCCCTACCAGACCTTCTGAGTTCATAACCTTGTGGTTGTTCCGTCGCTGCCATTTTGAGGGGTCTGGGGTTTAGTTCTATGTTAGTTTGTTCTTCTCGTACCTCATCGATGTCAAGTCTACTCCCACTATATTTCTTGAGAAGGAATTCATTCTCTAGAAATTTAGCATTTCGTGAGACAAATGTTCTTTGTTCATTTGGGATGTAGAACATGTATGCTCTTGAGTTCAAGGCATATCCTACAAACTACATTTAACTGCCCTATCATCCATTTTGTTAGTTTGTGTGAGCTTGATATATGCGTCACATCCCCAAACTCTTAGATAACTAAGACTATGACGTTTCCCATACCATAACTCATATGGTGTTTGACTAACAGTCTTGGAAGAAACTTGGTTTAGTAGTAGTGTTGCAGTTTCTAAAACAAGACCCAAAAATGAAAGAGGTAGATCCGTGCCTGGCATCATTGATCGGACCATATCTAATAATGTCTGATTTCTCCTTTCGGAGACCCCATTATGCTGTGGAGTTCCCGGAGGAGTCCACTGGGAAACAATGCCATTTTCTCTCAAGTAATCTTGAAATTCGTTGCTTAAGTATTCACCACCTTGGTCAGACCTTAGTGACTTAATACTTTTATTAAGCTGGTTTTCTACTTCAGCCTTGAAGTCTTTGAATTTCTCAAAAGCTTCAGATTTATACCGCATAAGGTACACATACCAATATCGCGAATGATCATCGATAAAGGTAATGAAGTAGGAGAATCCACTTTACATTTGAAGGGTAATTTGGTCATTTTACCAAGTAAACAAGACTCACAAGTTCCATAAGGTTTATATTTGAAAGGTTTGAAATACCCATCCTTATCCAGCTTAGTTAATCTTGTTTCATTGATATGACCTAAGCGACTGTGCCATATAAGTGATTCATTGAGATTATTCGAGTTAACGTTGTATATATTAAAGGTTGAACATTCTTTGTTAGTTTGTAAGACATAGATACCATTATTCAAAATACAATCTCCATATTTTATTTCATTGAAATAAATAGAACATTCATTACAACTTATTTGGCATGAAAAGCCTTTATTACATAAAGAAGAAATTGAAATGATGTTCTTTACTAGAGAATGTACATAAACACAATCTTCTAAGTCTAAAACTAAACCATTCAGAAAAACTAATGAATAAGTCCCCACGCACAATGCAGCCATTTTTGCTTCATTACCTATGCGTAAGTCAACCTCCATATGACGGAGTCTCCTACTGTTTCTCAGGCCCTGCACATTGTTACACAAGTGAGTCCCACAACCGGTGTCAAGCACCCAAGTAGAAGGTTCATAGTTTTAAGAATATAGTTCAATTATATACAACATACCTGAAGCATTGGGCTTCTTGGCCTCTTGGGCTTCCCTAGCTTCCTTGGTTTTCAAGGATCTAAAGTCTTTCTTCTAATGACCTTCTTTCCACAAAATAAACATTTCCCCTTTCCTTTTTTTCTTCTCCACCTTACCATTGGGCTTTAGGTGATCTGGAGCCTTGGCCTTGCCCTCAGGTCCGTACCCGTAAGCATGAAAGAGGTTTTAAGATTCGGTTTCAAGTTCTTCCTGCTTGCTTTATCAGATTGTGTATTCTGCTAAAGTAGCTTCTTTATCAGACATATGAAACTGCATAATAAAGTTAGAGAATTCTTTTAGTAAGGGCTGAAGAATTAGATCGTGACCTATCTCATGATCCATGATGAACCCGAGGTTGGCCAATTTTTCAATGTGGCCAATCATCTTAAGCACTTGTCCACTAACAGATCTTTCCTTATACCTTGTTTGGAATAAGGCACATGACACTTGGAATCTCACGGTATAAACGGAAGTTGCATACAACTCCTTCAAGTGAAAGATGATGGTTTGAGCATCCATATCTTCTTGAACTTTCTGAAGTTCGTCCGACATAGAGCCAAGCATTATGCAAACTGCTTGCTCATCATCATCGACGTGTTTCTTCCAAGCATCAAATGTATCTTGGTCAGCATCTTCTGCGGGTTCAGGGGGAAATGGTCTTTCAAGAACATAGAAAATATTTTCTTGTCATAAGACAATTTTTAAGGTTTCTAAACCAGTCATTGTAGTTGTCCCCTTTGAGCTTATGCTCATCAAGGATGGAACGAAGTGATATTCTGTTTGCCATTTGAATGTTTGTGAAATATTTTAACCCACATGTTAAGAGAAAATGTTAAAATTAGGAATATGTTTTCATTAATGTTTCATAATAACATGGGCTTTTATTATAATGAAGTTGCTCCCACTCAATTGTTTTAAAATTTTAAGCAAATCGCATCAACCCTAATATGATGGATTTCTTATGGGGGATCCCATTATCATCATTTCATAACTCCGACTAGGGCCGGTCGTTATAAAATACGATAATTAGGTAGGTTCCCAACCAATTTATGAAATAAATCACAATTCCTTGATCATTAGGTTGGGCAATCAAACATGCCATAGCTTATGCTAGTCCTTGTGGACACCCAATCTTTGCCACTAAGTTATAAGACCACGCCTAAGGGTCACTGCGTCTTATGACTCTGAAAAGTCAACCATTGTCAATAGTATGATTTAGGGACAAATTGGTATTGGTCAGTCTGGTAAAGCCTAGTCCTGCCAATACGGTTTAAGCCATTTGGGTCTATACTTTACAATGGGAGGCAAATTTAGACTTAAATTATTATTGAGGATTTTAGCAAGATTAAGTGAATAACTGTCAAATGGACTCCTCCATTGTTAAGTTTTCTAGGTCAAAACAAGATCATATTAAGCGATGAAAAGTGCGAATACAACAAAGTAAAATTACAGAAATACTAACTTTGATCGGCTTTTGGATGCGATGAACACAAAAATTTCTTCATGAGACTCTCGGCCAAGCTCCTCTTTGTCCTCCTTGAGATGTTCTTCAAGCTCCAAGCTTTGAAAAAAGGATTCCATGCTCATGAATGGGTTTCCCTATCACCTTTGTGTGACCCCTTAGATGTACTAGCATCATTGAAAAATTTGCCACCAATCTTTCCTAAGCTTCTTGTTGCTCTCGGCCATGAGAGGAAATTTGAGAGAATAAGGCACCTTGTGCCATGAGATGAGGAGAGGGAGAGAAGAAAAAATGAGTTGTGTGTTGTGTATTTTGATTTCAAAAATCAAATACAAAAAATCAATTAACTAATGATGTGACGCGTGATGTGACTTGTGGGCCCCACTTGATTCGAAATGCGAGTGGGCCCGCAAACACTCACGGGCTCGGATTCGCTAATTCTGAATAACGAATTTTCCGTTGCGACGTAATTAAATCAAATTTAATTAAATAATTATGCCTAGAAAAATTACTATTCACATCGCTAGCGAATTAATTCTAAATTAACTCCTTCGCCCGAATTAAAATCTAATTTTAATTCCGCGTCGAAATCTAATTTCGTATAATATATCGAATAAATTATTTATCGATTAATTCCAAATTAATCGTTCTCTCTCTTCAAATAATATTTTATCCTAGATAAAATATCTCCGTAATTAATCCTAGATTAATTTTCTCTCTCCTATAATTAATCCCAGATTAATCATGTATGAGTCATACGTCATCGGTGAATTTTCGGGAAGCGACCCATGAGATCCCCGGATATGTTGGCTGTAAATCCGGTCGTCGGACTATCCGAACACGTACGTACCTAGTACTACGTTTTTACCAATTTACAAGACATGATTGGCTTCTAGCAAAGCACCGTACCTACCCAATTCTCCAGAAATATTCTTAAAGGAATATGTAATCTATATCAGACGTAGTATACGAAGTATTACGTCTAGCGATCCAGTATCGGATGTCACATGCTAGGCCTGAGGCTGGAATTGTGTCTGCCGCGTACGAAGCAGATATCGGATCTCTAGAAACTAGCCTCTATAATCGGATAAACATGACCTAGTCATATTATCCCGATAGTTGCAGCATATAAGAGTACCAGTTCCTTATCCTACGTGACCATCATCTCCATATGACTGAAGTGATACTTCCATCTTGACATCACACCCAATACACTACAATTCTCAATATACCCAGAAGAGGCGTACACAGAACCTATTAAAGCCTTGGACGACCAAAACCAAAGTATATTGATTGTCGCAAGTATTCGCGATGCAAGTCTCAGGTTAAGACCAAATAAACCTACCCTGATTCGGACTTCCATGGACACATAGTCATATTACCAATGGAATTCCGAGGGGTCTATCCAGAGCGAAGCTGTTTCCGTACCATCGGTAAACACAACCTCCTATCACACTTGCATAAGTATCTAATACTTAAATATATGAGAACTATGCTGTTATGCTCCCACAACGCGCACAAGTGCGATACTAGTCTATTCCGCATTATCGATGTCCAATCTCGATAATACTACGACTAGGGATGTTTTAATGATTAAACCTTAGTGGATCAATACTGTCTCATATCTTATTAATCCGGAACTAATCATATGGACTTTTATCATTTATATATCTCGGTAATCCAATTACAAATGATAAAAGAGCAATTTCCTTTGTCATAATAGTTAATTTGTACAACAACACCGTGTTCTGTACAAATAGTGATGCTATGGGTCATAATTGTCCAACAATCTCCCACTTGGCCTATAGCCAATCACTCAAGTGTCTTACACTTGAACTATGTACGGGTCGCTCAAACTTCTGCTGAGAAACAACTTTCGTCAGCGGATTTGCAAAATTATCATCTGATGCGATTTATTCGATCATCACATCGCCACGATGTATGATCCGAACGAATCAGATGAATAGTTGAAGTATATTCTTGGATCGTTGATGAGACCATTAATTCTTTAGCCTGTGATGTAGCCTAGCTCAGCTGCTAACAGAACTACACATAATCTATTAGGATTATTTAGATCCAAAGTGCTTTTATTGCTGCCTCAGCTGCAGCAATATTCTGCTTTTGTTGTTTATTCGGCAACAGTATCTTGCTTGGAAGATTTCCAGCTCACTGTTCCGTTATTCAAACTATATAGTACCTTTATTACGACTTATAGTCATTTTTGTCGGTTAGGAAACTTATAACAGTGAACCCAGTCACTTCAAGTTCTCCTTCTCCATAACTTAAGAAAGCATCCTTAGTTCATCTAAGATACTTAAGGATGTTCTTAACATCAATCCAGTGACTATCACTTGGATTGGCCTGATTGTGACTCCATATGCTCAAAGCATATGAGACACCAGGTCGTGTACATTTATTTCAAAGTACGAGTACTCAGAGAATGTCAACAACTTTTAGATCTATCCCAGTAGATCTTTATTCCTAGAATAAAGGTTGTTTCTCCCAAGTATTCTACGGAGAATCTTCATGAAAGCCAAGCTTTCACCGATTGTATTATGGGAATGTCATTTCCAAGAAATGATATATCATCATTATTTAGGACAGTCACTGTCAGTGCGCTCCCACTAACCTCCTTATATACACAAAATCATTTTCGTTTTGATTAAATCATATACCATTATGATTACATCAAAACGCTGGTTCCAAGAACGTAATGCTTGCTTCAATCCATAAATAGATCGAGTTAACTTGCAAACCTTGTTTGCTCATTTTGGTATGACAAAACCGTCAGGATGTTGTAAACATCCTCCAAAAGGTTTCCGTTTAAGGAAAGCGATTTTGACGTTCAGCTGCCATATTTCATAAATGAAACATGCAGCATTAGCAAGCATTATCCAAATGGATTTAATCATGGCAACGAGTAAAAGGTTTCGTCGTAATCGACACAATGTTGATAACGATGCCTTTTCGCTACAAGCCTAGCTCAGTACGTTGGTATGTTGCCATCCATGTTTGTCTTCCTTGAAGACTCATATAGTACCAATAGGCACAATGCCTTCCGGTACATCAACTAGTGTCCAAACTTAGTTTGTATACATGGAATCCATTTCGGACTTCATGGCACTTTGCCATAATAGGGAGTCGATACCTTGTATCACTTCCTCATACGTAGCCAGTTCGTATTCCTCAATAAGATTGACATTTTCATGAGGTGAGATCATAAACCCATACCTCTCAGGTTATTTTCTGACTCTCTCCGACTTACGCGGTTCTTGTGTATTCGAAGATTGTGGTACAGTTTCATCCCTGATGAACTGTTTGTGTTCCGTTAAAGAATCGGTGCCTAGAACAGTATTATTCTGATTTTCATCGAGTTCTACTTTCCTCCCACTTACCACCGCTTATAGGTATTCCTCTTAGGAAAACCGTATGGCGAGCAATAATTACATTATTCTCTAGTGAGTTGTATAAGAACTATACTTTGGTTACCCTAGGATAACCTACAATTAGGCACTTATCCGATTTGGGTTTTAGTTTGTATCATCCAAGCATTTTCCTAGCATTCTCAAATCTTCAGGAATTAGAAAACCCGGTTTCTTTCCTGTTCATATCTAATATGAAATCTGTCTAACAGATTTTCATGGAACCTTATTCAAAATAAGTGTTGCACTGTTAAATGCGTATCCCTAGAAGGAAAATGGTAGCTCAGAGCGACTCATGATTAACCTTATCATGTCCAACAAAATTCGGTTTCTCCGTTCGGACACACCGTCATATTGAGGTGTTCCGGGAGGAGTCCATTGTGAAAGAATACTATACTCTTTCAGGTAATCGAGAAACTTATTGCTTAAGTATTTTCCACCACGGTCTAACCGTGACGGTTTAATACTTTAATTGATCTGTCTGTTTACTTCGTGTTGAAACTCTTTGAATTTATCAAAAGTTTCTGATTCGTGTTTCACAAGAAACACATAATCATAACGCGATGCCACATCCATAAAGGTTACGAAGTATTCATATCCATCTCTAGCCTAGCTAGATATGGGCTCACTTACGTCACTATGAACGAGGGCTAACAGATCGGTGGCACTTACACTTTTACCAATAAAAGGTTTTTAGGCACTTTGCCTAATAAACTAGATTCATAAACATTATTTGAATAGAATCAAATATGTCCTAGTACCCACTCTTCGAAAGTGTGGATATACGAGTCTTGTTAATGTGTCCTAGACAACAATGCCATAAATAAGTCTCATCTGATTAATTCAGTTTGAGCTATTTGTTTGTCATGTTATATGTTTGAGATTCATTTATATTCAAAATATAAATAATGTTATTTACATAAATGTGTTTATCTCAATATCATCTTTATAAAATAAAACACTTTAGTGTTCTAGAATATAAAGGTATACCCGCAACGAGTTATACTCTGATACAGAGATAATTTTTCTAGTCAAACTAGGTATATTATAACAGTTTCCTAATTTAAGTACATACCCGTAGGGTAGTTCCTAAACTTAGGTTTCTATGGTTAAAACAGTAACTCTCGTCCCGTTACCAACTCGTAGGTTGATCTCAACTTAAGTCAGTCTCCTGCTAATCAGCAGATTCTGCATATCAGTACATATCTATGTACGACATCTAGTATCAAAAATCCAATTTTGAAACTAATAGTGAACATGTTTATGACAAACATATTTGAAGCCGGAGCCTTGCCCCGTTTCATTTCCTTCATGTGTGTCTTGTCCATACGGAAGTCACTTATCTAGTGATCTCGTTTGCCATAGTTTATGCAGACATCTTGGGATATGTCTCTTGTCTTCCCAGAAGATTGTAATGATTTTGCCTTTGCCCATTTTAGAAGCTCTGGCTCTGCCTCCTTGAGCATAACCATCAACTCTCCAAGAGTTTACTCTTGGTTCACAATGAACCCCCCAGCTTTTGGGTAGAGACTATAAGATCAAATCTTTGGCAGTCTCAGCCACGTAGGTAATGCCCAGATAACCTAGCTGATCGATGTCAGCAATCATCAGCAACATCTAGTACTCGACAGATGTACCCTCTGACATACGCGAGCAAAAAGCTTCTTTTGCAATTCATACTTCTAAGAATAAATCTATGAAGATTTTTAATTTCATCATCATGGTACAAGGATCTAATCCTTAATTTTGACGACGGAATTAAAGAGTCATTGCATCAAGTATAAAGGATTGACCACTAAAGTTATCATTACATGAATCTTCCAAAGATCATGTTCTACTGTTTGCTCAACTCCAAGCATAGGCCCGAGATGTTACTTTATCAAATAGAATAACTTCTCAGTTCCCAGGACTATCCTGAGGTTTTATTCCCAATTTGAAAATTAAAGCCGCTTAAAGACATTTTCACCTAGGATTATGTTTTAAACGCTAATCTTTCATTTATCTTGATTGCTATAGTCCAACTATCCAATCAACGATTTCGGGTACTATTGAATATAATGATTACTATAGTCTAACTATATAATCAACTATAATTTAATTGGTTAAATTCAAATATATTGATTACTATAATCCAATTATATAATCAACTATAAATGATGTAGTTTGAATACAGTCCAACTGTGTAATTAAGACAACTATTAAATATTAGTCCAACTAATATATTTATTTAAATTAATGACGAAAAATGAAATGAGTGCATATTGGCAAGTATCTAAACAAATTGCAAATTTAATACTTGCCTCCCACTATTTTTCGGCGAGCCTCTAACCCTCTGTTGAGTACTCGGGAAACCTTGTTTCCTAGTGGGTTAGGATCCCGTTAAATAACACATAACCTTGACTTTGGCCAACAAGCTGTATGATATTTAACTAGGTAGATCTCTAAGATCAATTGGATCTCATCCAATTCCTAGATCTAGTAGGTGGACATCCAAATCCGAAACATATATCTAATATATGCCAATATATCCGATATATTCCCTAACCTTTTTCCTCTGAATCAACTAAGCCTTGGCTTTGGCACAACAAACTTAATGATTCCAGTTAAGCGGGACCCATTGACCTTGGAAAGCTTCGTAATCGATGTCGATGGACAAGAGTGATCTTGACTTTGGCCAACAAATCACAACTTGGACAAGACATGCGATATGGAACAAAGCCTTCATGATTCAAACACATCCGCGATGGAGAAAGGTCTTGACTTTGGCCAACAAACCAGTGCCAATCTTGGATATTGAGAATGAATCATTCAATGGAAGGAAAAACGCTTAATATTGTTGAGGGTTTTTCGCGTAATTGGCAACCAATTAATTATCTTTGATTAGGTCTCATCATACACCCTTAAGCATGCATTCTAAAATCATAATAAGGCGCTGTAAATAAATTACTAATGATATGCGGATGGATATTTAAAACAACTTGTTCCTAGAACAAATCTCTCTCTTTCCTCCTCTCCCGCTAGCACTATTCTTACTTCTACCCAATTACATTACACTTCTAATGAAACCTCATTTACATTGAGGGGAATAGGTGAGAAGAGAAATACAAAGAGTTATGAGGTAATAAGCTGGACACGCATGTCCAATTTAAGAAATTCTAAATTTATTACAACAATTTCCAAAATTGCCCTCACCCATCTAATAACCATCCGATATATATTATTCATACATCACATCCATGTATTCACACAAAGCATGTTATCAATCAATCTAATCCAATTAATTAATATGAAATTAATGACCATCCAATGTTCAAACAACGATTTGATTTGCGCGAGTCCAACTTGTTTAAGAATAAGTACTCAAAGTACGAATTCTTGAATTATATCAAACTACAATATTAAATCCAATTTAATTTGTATTCAATACTAATTCTTTATTTAATTCCAAATTAAATAACTACACTTTTTAATGAGGCTTTTGCGACTTAGATTCTAAATCTAATCATTATGGGTCTCAAAGCCCAATTAACATCCAATGTCAATTTAATTAAAGTCCAATGGGCTTTCAATTAATTTATAAGGCGTGGAATTTGGCAACCAAAGCCCAATAAGGAATCACCCTGTGCCAAAATTTATTTAGGCCCAATTAAAATTATTAAAGGCCCATTTAATCATATTTGGACTTTATGGAAATGGTTTTAGGCCCAATTGGATCCAACCAATTAACCTAAACCAAACTTGACCCAACCAAGCCCATTAAGCCCAAATACAACCTTTTTAGCCCAATTCCAAATTTAGCCCAACTAATTAAATTCTAAAATTTCAAATTTCACAATTTAATTAACCAAAGTGTATTAGCCATAATTAATTAGTCAAATTAACATTTCCAAAATACCAATTACACTAATTAATCATGCTAATCATCATCAACACATGTCCAACATTATTGAATCAAAAATCAATTCATTTCCATGCTTTTGAAGCTCACGACAATTTGGGGTTTTTAAATCCGATTTCGATTTTAATCCAATTAAATCCTAAATCAATTTATCCCATGTCTTCCAACTCATCCAATGATCAAAAGAACAAAAAAACACACATGACTTTAGGGCACTTCAAACTTTCGGCCAAGCCAAAATTTGGGGAAAATTTAATCCAATTCAATTTTCATCAAATTGATCATGCATAACTCTAAGTTATCATCATTCAAGCATACTCAATCAATCAATTTTATCAAATCATGCTCAAATCAATTTTACCCTAAATTCAATTTCATGCTTAATCAAGGCTCTTGATACCATTGTTGAGTTTTCTAGGTCAAACCAAGATCATATTAAGCGATGAAAAGTATGAATACAACAAAGTAAAGTTGTGGAAATACTCACTTTGATCGGCTTTTGGATGCGATGAACACAAAAATTTCTTCATGAGACTCTCGGCCAAGCTCCTCTTTGTCCTCCTTGAGATGTTCTTCAAGCTCCAAGCTTTGAAAAAAGGATTCCATGCTCATGAATGGGTTTCCCTATCACCTTGTTTGACCCATTGGATGTGCTAGCATCATTGGAAAATTTGCCGCAAATCATTCCTAAGCTTCTTGTTGCTCTCGGCCATGAGAGGAAATTTGAGAGAATAAGGCACCTTGCCATGAGATGAGGGAGAGGGAGAGAAGAAAAAATGAGTTGTGTGTTGTGTATTTTGATTTCAAAAATCAAATACAAAAAATCAATTACCAAATTCAAAAAAGTCCAAGGCATTAAAGCCTTCCAACAACTCACATCACTCACAAAAGTGACATCCATCACATCACTCAAAGTTTATATGACTTCCATCACAAGAATGACTAATGATGTGACGCGTGATGTGACTTGTGGGCCCCATTTGATTCGAAATGTGAGTGGGCCCGCAAACACTCACGGTCTCGGATTCGCTAATTCTGAATTAACAATTTTTCCGTTGTGACGTAATTAAATCAAATTTAATTAAATAATTATGCCTAGAAAAATTACTATTCACATCGCTAGCAAATTAATTCTAAATTAACTCCTTCGCCCGAATTAAAATCTAATTTTAATTCTGCGTCCAAATCTAATTTCGTATAATATATCGAATAAATTATTTATCGATTAATTCCAAATTAATCGTTCTCTCTCTTCAAATAATATTTTATCCTAAATAAAATATCTTCGTAATTAATCCTAGATTAATTTTCTCTCTCCTATAATTAATCCCAGATTAATCATGTATGAGACATACGTCATCGGTGAATTTTTGGGAAGTGACCCATGAGATCCCCGGATATGTTGACAGTAAATCCGGTCGTCGGACTATCCGAACACGTACGTACCTAGTACTACGTTTTTACCGATTTACAAGACATGATTGGCTTCTAGCAAAGCACCGTACCTACCCAATTCTCCAGAAATATTCTTAAAGGTATATGTAATCTATATCATACGTAGTATACGAAGTATTACGTATAGCGATCCAGTATCGGATGTCACATGCTAGGCCTGAGGCTGGAATTGTGTCTGCCGCGTACGAAGCACATATCGGATCTCTAGTAACTAGCCTCTATAATCGGATAAACATGACCTAGTCATATTATCCCGATAGTTGCAGCATATAAGAGTACCAGTTCCTTATCCTACGTGACCATCATCTCCATATGACTGAAGTGATACTTCCATCTTGACATCACACCCAATACACTACGATTCTCAATATACCCAGAAGAGGCGTACACAGAACCTGTTAAAGCCTTGGACGACCAAAACCAAAGTATATTGATTGTCACAAGTATTCGCGATGTAAGTCTCAGGTTAAGACCAAATACACCTACCCTGATTCGGACTTCCATGGACACATAGTCAGCTTCGACCCCTGGTTCATTCCCGAACCGTTGATGTGATGTGGTCCATTCCCAAACCGTTGATGTGATGTGGTCTATTCCCGAACCGTGATGTGATGTGGTCCATTCCCGAACCGTTGATGTGATGTGGTCCATTCCCGAACCGTTGATGTGATGTGGTCCATTCCCGAACCGTTGATGTGATGTGGTCCATTCCTGAACCGTAGATGTAATGTGGTCCATTCCCGAACCGTTGATGTGATGTGGTCCATTCCCGAACCGTATCTCCATTCTTGGAGTGCCATTCCCGGCGTGCCATTCTCGGCGTGCTCATTCTCGAGCTGTCCATTCCTGGACTAAATCTCCATTCTCGGAGTACCATTCCTGACGTGCCATTCTCGGCGTGTCTATTCCCGGACTATATCTCCATTCTCGGAGTGCCATTCTCGGCGTGCCATTCTCGGCTTGTCCATTCCCGGACTATATCTCCATTCTCGGAGTGCCATTCCCGGCAGAACTGATCTGATGTGATATGGTGAGATGCCGCGACCTCGAGGTTCATCCCTGCAAGATGCTACGATCTCTAGGAATTACTACTGAACTGAAATGATATGATGGTGAGGCGCTTCGACCCCTAGGCTTTGTTCCCTTACCATTTGTGGGCTTTGTTCCCGAGTTGTGTAGAGAGTGGGCTTTCTTCCCTGGGCTTTGTTCCTGAACTGAATGTGATGGCGAGGTGCCTCGACCTCTGGGCTTTGTTCCCGAACTATCTGTGGGCTTTGTTCCCCGGGCTTTGTTCCCGAGCTGAATGTGATGGCGAGGTGCCTCGACCTCTAGGCTTTGTTCCCGAACCACCAGTGGGCTTTGTTCCCTGAGCTTTGTTCCCGAACTGAATGTGATGGTGAAGTGCCTCGACCTCTGGGCTTTGTTCCCGAACCACCTGTGGGCTTTGTTCCCGAACTGATTTGATGATGTGCCATTCTTGGCGTGCTAAACCCCGTACCTAGGGTATCACGGTGACGCCTCCGTACCTAGAGTGCAAATGTCTGAGTGCTAACCCCGTACCTAGGGTGTCGCGGTGACACCTCCGTACCTAGAGTGCCACAAATGTCTGAATGTTACCCCGTACTTAGGGTGTTGCGGTGATGTCTCCGTACCTAGAGAGCCACAAATGTCTGAGTGCTAACCCCGTACCTACGGTGTCGCAGTGACGCCTCCGTACCTAGAGTGCCACAAATATCTGAATGCTAACCCCGTACCTAGGGTGTCGCAGTAGTCCACAATAGTCCACATGCCGTACCTGGCGTGCTAACCCTGTACCTAGGGTGTGTCTCAGTGGTCTGAATGCCGTACCTGGCGTGCTAACCCCGTACCTAGGGTGTCGCAGTTGCGTCTCCGTACCTAGAGTGCCGCAGTTGTCTGAATGCTAACCCCGTACCTAGGGTGTCGCAGTTGTATTAATGCTAACCCCGTACCTAGGGTGTCGTAGTTGTCTGAATGTCGTACCTGGC
The DNA here is from genome assembly GCA_019454045.1 of Zanthoxylum bungeanum. Lineage (NCBI taxonomy): Eukaryota > Viridiplantae > Streptophyta > Magnoliopsida > Sapindales > Rutaceae > Zanthoxylum > Zanthoxylum bungeanum. The sequence continues at coordinate 243,421 of SKCR01030856.1, forward strand.
TGATCTGATTTCTCCATACCCGGAGTGCCGTACCTGGAAAACTGATCTAATGTCTTCATACCCGGAGTGTCATACCTGGCTGATCTGATATCTCCATACCCAGAGTGCTGTACCTGGCAAACTGATCTGATGTCTCCATATCCGGAGTGCCGTACCTGGCTGATCTGATATCTCTATACCCGGAGTGCCGTACCTGGCAAACTGATCTGATGTCTCCATACCCGGAGTGCCGTACCTGGCAAACTGATCTGATGGCTCCATACCCGGAGTGCCATTCTCGATTTGTTCATTCTCGAACTCTGCTCCATTCTCGGAGTGCCATTCTCGGCTTGTTCATTCTCGAACTCTGCTCCATTCTCTGAGTGCCATTCCCGGTTTGTTCATTCTCGAACTCTGCTCCATTCTCGGAGTGCCATTCCTGGCTTGTTCATTCCCGAAATGTGCTCCATTCTTGGAGTGCCATTCTCGGCTTGTTCATTCCCGAACCTTGCTCCATTCTCGGAGTGCCATTCCCGGCAAGACTGATTCTAATAAATTATGGGCTTTGCCCCCAAAGTGCCATACTCGGCAAGACTGATTTTGATAACGATGTGGGCCTCGCCCCCAGAGTGCTATACTCGGCAACGCTGATACCGATAATGATGTGGGCCTCGCCCCTAGAGTGCCATACCCGGCAAGATTGATATTGATGCTAATATGGGCCTCGCCCCCAGACTGATGCTGATGTGGGCCTCGGCCTTGGGATTCATTCCTTGTTTCTGACAGCGTGGGCCTTGGCCTTGGGATTCATTCCCTGAACTGCTGATAAAGTAGGCCTCGACCCTGAGCATGCCATACCCGGCGTGCCATTCTCGGCGTGTCCATTCCCGGACTATATCTCTATTCTCGGAGTGCCATTCCCGCGTGCCATTCTCGGCGTGCTCATTCTTGAGCTGTCCATTCTCGGACTATATCTCCATTCTCGGAGTGCCATTCCCGGCGTGCCATTCTCGGCGTGCTCATTCTTGAGCTGTCCATTCCCGGACTATATCTCCATTCTCGGAGTGCCATCCCGGCAAAACTGATCTGATGTGATGTGGGCCTCGCCCCCAGAGTGCCATACCCGGCCAAACTGATGTTGATGCCGATCTTCCATTCTCAGAGTGCCATTCTCGGCATGCTCATTCTCGAGCTGTCCATTCCCGGACTATATCTCCATTCTCGGAGTGCCATTCCCGGCGTGCCATTCTCAGCGTGCTCATTCTTGAGCTGTCCATTCCCGGACTATATCTCCATTCTCGGAGTGCTATTCCCGGCAGAACTGATCTGATGTGATGTGGGCCTCGCCCCCATAATGCCATACCCGGTAGAAACTGATCTGATGCTATGTGGGCCTTCCCCTCAGAATGCCATACCCGGCAGAAACTGATCTGATGCTATGTGAGCCTCGCCCCCAGAATTCTATATCTGGCAGGACTTATCTGATGTAATGTGGGCCTCGCCCCCAGAATGCCATACCCGGCAATGCTGATACTGATGTAATGTGGGCCTCGCCCCCAGAATGCCATACCCGGCAAGACTCATACTGATAAAGATGTGGGCCTCGCCCCCAGAGTGCCATACCCGGCCAAACTGATACTGATGCTAATACGGGCCTCGCCCCAAACTGATGCTGATGTGGGCCTCGCCCTAAACTGATGTTGATGTAGGCCTCGTCCCTGGGATTCATTCCAAATTCTAACGACATGGGCCTCGGCCCTGGGATTCATTCCAAATTCTGAAGACGTGGGCCTCGGCCCTGGGATTCATTCCCTAGATTCATTCCAAAATCTGACGATGTGGGCCTCAGCCCTGGGATTCATTCTAAAATTATGTGATGATGTAGGCCTCACCATTGAGTTGATACTGATGTGGGCTTCGTCCCAAAACTGAAACTGATGTGGGCCCTTCCCCAAAACTGATACTGACGTGGGCCTCGCCCAAACAGATATTGATATTGGCCTCAACCCCGGGACTCATCCCCAAACGATACTGATATGGGCCTTGCCCTCATGCTGACTCTAATATGGCCTCACCCCATGCTAATACTGATATGGGCCTCGCCCCAAACGGATACTGATGTGGGCCTCGCCCCCATGCTGATACTGATATAGGCCTCAACCCTGGACTCATCCCCAAAACTACTACTCGTATGTTGTGATTCTGGTTGGCTTGTCTTTGCCGCTTTCTCTTTTTCTTCTTTGAAACCTGTGAAAAACAAAACAAACACAAAAAAGAATGCAAAATATGTTACGTGTATGCATGCATGCATGAATGATTTTCCTATCCCGCTGGGTTAGGTTTTCCGCCAGTTCTCCAGGTGATTGCTAGGCCTTCTCTCTAGTCTCATGACCCAATATCTTGTTATGTCCCTGATTCATGATGTAGTAGACTGGTCGCCCCCAGTCTTGATTAGCTTTCTTCTCTCTGCTGTTTTGTACTTGATCAAGATGAACCACATGGTGGGCCTTCCATATCATCATGCTATATCACATTCTACGAAATAGTCCCAATAGTTATACATATCATTGTCCTCAAAGAATGCTCAGTAATGAAACCAGAGAACCTTCAAAACACTCAATGCAAATCAAATCCAAGTCTTTGAATAAATGATCTATGCCAGACTCAAAGTGTGTGTGTGCAAAGGTTCCTTCGCAGATTCATCCCCAGGTAAGCTAACTCAATGATTTCGTCAATAATCGGGATCGATGGGTCAAACCAACCTAGATGTCTCAATTATGTCTGCAATTGCTTTTTTTGTGCTCAATGTGGTATGGTTTTCTTTCTCTTTTATCTCTTTCTTTTTTTTTTCATTTTGAACTTCTTTTTTCTCTTTTTTTTTCTTTTTCTCTTTTTTTTTCAACACACCTACCCTTTAAGGTAGCATTTCTCCTCATGGTGGTCCTAATACTCGCGCATGGGTAGCTTCACGCTTATTGGTTATAGGTGGTTTAATTCTTTTCTTTAGAGACGTTTCTTTCATTTTCAACCATACCACACATCATAACATAAGCAAATCAAGATAGACATCTAAGCAAACGGTCATTCACCGACCTACAATTTCTTCAACTAGTCACCTTGCCAACTACTCAGGTTTTCACACCGCTAAGAACCTATAGTGAAGTGCTTACGAGTCTATCATAGATCAATCACTTAAAGTATCAGATAAAAGTACATCAAGAGTTTATCTTTTCTAAGGTTTCACCTTAAAGCAATCAATTTCATCATCGGACTTATGTCTAACTATCAAATACTAAAAACAAACAACAATTTTTTTTTTCTTTTTTTTCTTTTTTTTTCTTTTTTTTTTCTTTTTTTTTCTTTTTTTTTCTTTCTTTTTTTTTTCTTTTTTTTAAAGGCCCCCAATGGTCTTTCTATCATTGCAGTAAAGTTCTATGTTCCTCGGTTTCCTTTTCCACGATATCCATGTTTGCTAAACTCTTCTTTGACAAGTCTTCTTTTTCCTAACCCAACAGATATCTATGATGGATTTTAAGACACAAGGTTTAACATGATGCATGTATGCATGAGATGCATGGGATGTATGAGACATAATATGCATGGGATTACCAAAAGCATAAAGGGTGGCCCCAATAGGTCATACAACTATGGTTCACATGTGGGTTTACTGGAGTGTGGACAAAGGCTTTCATTTGACGAAGGATTACCCACAACTAGGACTCCCCACTCAAGGGTTCGAGCGACCAAGTGAGTGCACCTTTTTTATACCTTACGGTATGTGCCAACGAGTTATGGTGTGTGACTAACTGTCGAATGGATTTCCCATTGTAGATTCCCCAGGGGAGGATGGAGCGAGGCTCTCTTAAGTACCCAAGCCCCTTAGGCTCTTATCGCTTGGTGTCAGGAATAAACAACGAGTCCTCCAAACTAGTTTGTCACAACGAGCTACAAGTAATGATTATCTCGGTGTCTTCACAGCTTTTCCTTATAAAAAGGTAGTGAGTGAAGGAAGACATCAAACCGTTACCTAGCCTTAACAATGCCTTTGATTACACCCCTTTCAACTCACTATAGAAACTATTAACTAAAGCACAAATCATAAACATCACAAGACATGATTTCGGGGCCGATTCAAAATATCCCCAGTGGAGTGGCCAGACTGTAGACAACAGAACTTGGACGACGCTGTTCTAGGCTCGCTGCCTAGTTGGGAGTATGAAATAACATGGAGTCGCCACCCGGTATGAACCGGGACAAAGATTTAAGGCCGCACTCACCCCTCGCAAGGGAAGACCTCAAACCGTTGGGTTCGGAATGGTCCTTACTTATGTCACTTGTGATGATATAATTTGTGCAATAAACTAACTGAATCTATTCATCATTCATGCTCAAGGGTACTTAGATCTAACATGCTTTCATCCAAATATTTCACGCAATGTAACACAACAAGCATATTAAACCATTAAATCAACATGTATAAATCATTACCCAAACGCCATCATAAACTAAGAACATGCATAATGAACACCTAAACATGCTTTAACAAATAAATAACAACTAAATTAAACCATGCTTTAAATAATAAAACATATAACCTAAAGACTATAACATGCTCAAATACAAATTAGGATGAGACGAGATACGTGTATCTTAAGTGGTACGTGGCATTGTATCCCGAGTGCAGACCATACTACCGTCCATTCGGAATCGGCTATGGAATTTACGTCTGGGTCCATCCGATATACCACAAAAGAGAAACACATATCCCGCTCATCCAACAACCACATCATGCTTCAAACGACTCTCATGCAATTATATATCAAAATAAATAAAACAAAAATAAAGAAGATAAGTAGAAAGGTGCCCTCAGGTCTAACCCTTTTGTCGTCTAAGAAAGGGCGTTACACGTCCGTTGGAAGGGTGAATGATCCGCTACTCTTTTAGTTCACCAACTCAACGTCTTTCTCGCTGTTTTGCTGTTCGGGCTGCTGTTTCAAGTCCGTTTCACTGCTGTTTCGCTTGCTACGTTTCAGGGCTCTGTCTTGGTGGTTTAGCGGACTGTTTTGGGCGATTTTAGAGGTCAAAAGGTGCGGTTTTTAAGGGCTTTAAAAGGGGATTTTGTGCAGTTTTTAGTGCAGTTTTAGGGTAGTTTTGGGGCTATTTTATGGGTTAAATTGGTGATAAAACCGAACAGAACAGGGGTTGCTTGTGTGGCAGTGAGCGATTTTGGGCTGTGAAAGGAGCAGTGCAGTGGGGCTGTGTTCGAGACTGTTTAGGCGTGGATTTGGGGGTGTAAAGGGGCTAAGTTGCGGCTGATCTGAGTAGTGTGCTCGGTGGTGTGTGTGTACGTGAGTGGGCTGGTTTATGTGTATGATTTGCGTGAATTGCGTTCGTGGTCGATGGGCAGTTAAGATTGTGAGTTAATGAGTGGATAGGGCTTGGCTTATGTGAGTGGAGAGGGGACGTGGTCAAGGCAGATTGTGTTATGGTTTGTAGGCGTGGTGAAGGGGCGTGAGTGGGCTTTTAGGTGGCATGAGAAGGAGCAGGTGGCTAGGCGTGGGTGAGGCAAGGTGAGTGAGGGCTGCTTAGGGTTTTCGGTTGATGTTAGGGGCGTGTGAGGTTGAGGATTACGTGAGGTGATTGTGGGCTGATTGTGGAGGGCGTGAGGTGATGGTTTGTTGCCGAGAATTTCTTAGGGTGTGTGGGTTCTTTGTGGCTTATTCTCGGCAGTGAGTGAGGCATGAGTGCAAAGTGTGGCCTGTGGCATTGGATGCTAGGGGCTGCTATGTGTATGCTTGTGGCGTGAGTTTTTAGGGTTGATTTCGTGGATTGATTTCGTGAGAATGAGCCAGCCAGCCAGGGTTTGGATGTGTGGGTTAAGGGTTCTTTTTATAGGCCAATGGAGGGGATTTACCTTGTTGGGGAAGGAATATGATTTGTGTATTAATTGGGGATATCTTTTAATTTAGTATGTGATAAGGAAATCTTTTAATTAAGGGAAGTGATTTGATTTATTCTTTTTAGTTAAGGATATGATTTATTTAAATTGGTAGGTGATTTAATTAAATAGGAATGTTTTTTTTAAATTAGGAATTTAATTTAATTAGATTTTAATTTAAATTCAAGTTTAATTAATTGGTGAATGTGATTTAATTAATTTAATTTAATTGATTTAAATTTAATTAGTGACATGTATTTAAATGTTTTAATTATTAATTTGTGATTTAATGGGTTTGGTGTGTTTTTAAACAGAGGTCCAACAAGCGAACCCGAAGCGAAACAAGCGAGTTAAATCTGACAAAATGCTAATTCCAACTTTACCCTTCCAACGTCCGTTTCCCGCGGCTTTCACAACTAAAGAGTAGTGTCTCCATACGAGACTCATCATCGGGCTAATATGCAAAATGCAATGCCTCCATAAGGTAAAAACCTGAGTGATCACAAATGGACCTGACCACCTAGATTTCAACTTTCCAGGGAAAAGTTTCAACCTCGAGTTGTACAACAACACCTACTCTGCCTTGGTTCCAACTGTCTGTGCACTATTTTTCGGTCATGCCATTTTTGGTCTTTTCCTTGTACAATTGGCATTCTCATAAGCCTGTAGGCGAAATTCCTCCAATTCGTTGAGTTGGTGAAGTCTTTTCTCTCCTGCAGCTTGTGAATCAAAATTCAACTTCTTCAGTGCCCAGTACGCCTTGTGCTCAAGCTCAACTGGCAGATGGCACGCTTTCCCAAACACCAATCGATATGGGGACATACCAATGGGTGTCTTGTAAGCTGTCCGGTAGGCCCATAATGCATCATCTAGTTTTGTTGACCAGTCCCTCCTTGTTGATCCAACGGTTCTTTCTAGGATTCTTTTGATTTCCCTGTTTGAAACCTCAACCTGTCCATTTGACTGTGGATGGTAAGCTGTGGCAACCTTTGAGTAACTCCGTATTTGGATAGGAGTGCATCGAAGTATCTGTTGCAGAAATGTGAGCCACCATCACTGATGATTGCCGAGGTGTTCCGAACCGAGTGAAAATGTTCTTTTTCAGGAATTTGATCACCACTTTTGAATCATTGGATGGCAAGTGCAATTGCTTCAACCCATTTGGAGACGTAGTCTACAGCAACCAGGATGTACAGGTTTCCGAATGATGGAACAAAGGGTCCCATGAAATCTATACCCCACACATCGAATATTTCCACTTCTAGAATGTTTTGCAATGGTCCTTCATTTCTCCTGAAATATTCCCGTTCTCTGGCACCTGTCACATTGAAAAGCAAAAAGATAAGCATCTTTAAAAAGAGTGGGCCAGAACAAACCTGATTGTAGGACTTTGGCTGCAGTTTTGTTTCCGCTGAAGTGTCCGCCATATGGTGATGAATGACAGTGCTGCAAAACACTGTTGACCTCCTCATGTGGAACACACCGTCTCAATAATTGATCAGCACAGCGTTTGAACAGGTACGGCTCATCCCAGACATAGTGCTTGACTTCTTTGAAGAACTTCTTCCGTTGCTGAGTTGTCCATTCCAACGGCCATTTTCCTGACACAATGTAGTTGACATAGTCAGCATACCAAGGGACTTCCTGTTGTTTCATGGAAAACAGCTGTTCATCTGGAAAAGTTTCTTTGATTGACAGTCTTTGTCAGCTGTTTCTCCATTCTCGAGCCTCGATAGATGATCTGCCACCTGATTCTCTGTCCCTTTCCTGTCTCGAATCTCCACGTCAAATTCTTGCAGAAGAAGTATCCAACGGATCAATCTGGGTTTGGCATCTTTCTTCGTGATCAGTATTTGATTGCTGAATGATCTGTGTAGACCACCACTTTGGGACCCAGCAGATAGGAGCAGAATTTGTCAAAAGCGTACACAACTGCAAGCAACTCCTTTTTAGTGGTTGTGTAGTTGAGTTGAGCTTCATTCAGAGTTCTGCTGGAGTAGTAAATGGTGTGGAAAATCTTTGCTTTGCGTTGTCCCAAAACTGCACCTACAGCAAAATCACTAGCATCGCACATCACTTCAAATGGAAGGGTCCAGTCTGGTGCTACAATGATGGGGGCAGAAACCAGCTTCTGTTTTAAGATCTCAAAAGCTTCCTGGCATTCTTTGGTGAAGTTGAAAGGCACATCCTTCTCCAGAAGATTGCAAGAGGTTTTGCAATTTTGGAAAAGTCTTTGATAAATCTCCTGTAAAAACCTGCATGTCCAAGAAAACTTCGAATCCCTTTTACTGATGTTGGTGGAGGTAGTTTTTCAATTGTTCTATCTTTGCTTTGTCTACCTCAATCCCTTTTGTGAGATCCGGTGTCCAAGAACAATGCCTTCATGTACCATGAAGTGGCATTTCTCCCAGTTGAGTACCAGGTTTGTATCTTCGCACCTTTGTAACACATGTTCCAAATTTTGCAAGCAATGGTCAAAAGAATCTCCAAACACAGAAAAGTCATCCATGAAAACCTCCATACTCTGCTCCAGCATGTCTGAGAATATGGCCATCATGCAACGCTGAAAGGCGGGGGCATTACATAATCCAAATGGCATCCTGCGGAAAGCAAAAGTACCATAGGGACATGTAAATGTGGTTTTCTCCTGATCTTCTGGGGCGATGGCAATCTGATTGTACCCTGAATATCCGTCCAGAAAGCAATAGAACTCATGTCCCGCCAATCTGTCTAACATCTGGTCAATGAATGGTAGCGGAAAATGGTCTTTTCTCGTGGCTTTGTTCAGCTTTCTGTAGTCCATGCATACTCTCCATCCAGTCACCGTTCTTGTTGGAATCAGCTCGTTCTTTTCATTGGTAACCACAGTAATTCCTCCTTTCTTCGGCACACACTGCATAGGACTCACCCAACTGTGTCTGAGATGGGGTAAATGATGTCAGCATCCAACCATTTGATGATTTCTTTCTTTATGACTTCCTTCATGATTGGATTGAGTCTCTGTTGATGCTCCACTGTGGGTTTGCACTCATCATTCATCAGGATTTTGTGCATGCAAAATGATGGACTAATGCCTCGAATGTCTGCTATAGTCCAGCCAATGGCTTTCTTGTGCTCTCGTAACACTCTCAGTAACTTTTCTTCATGCTCCAATGTTAGTGAAGAAGAAATAATAACAGGTAATTCAGAAGAGTTTCCAAGAAATGCATACCTGAGATGGCTCGGAAGTAACTTCAGCTCCAATGTGGTGGTTCTTCAATCGAAGGCTTGATTCGATCTTTCTTTGGCAGTTCCAAGCTTTCAACTGGTGGTGTCGCTTTGAATCGGAATGGTTTGTCAAGGTAGTTGATACATTCCAGGATTTCAGCATCTAGCTCGCTGTCAGTCATGTTGGTGATGCAAGCTTCAAGTGTATCTGTGGGATTTGGCTCAGTATTTTGAACGATACTATCAACAACATCAACTCTGAAGCATTCTTCTTCCTTTTCATCGCTCGGGAATTTCATGGCTTTGAAAACATTAAGGTAACTTCTTGGTCCTGCACTTTCATGGTCAGTTCTCCTTTTTGCACATCAATCACAGTTTTACCTGTAGCCAAGAATGGTCTCCCAAGAATGATAGGTATTTCTTTGTCTTCTTCCATGTCAAGGATGATGAAATCTGCTGGGAGAAGAGAATTGTTTGTCTACTTTGACCAGCACATCTTCAACAACACCTCTTGGAAATGCGAGTGTTCGGTCAGCAAGTTGCAATGAAACTGAGGTAGGCATTGCTTCTCCAATCTGCAGTTTCCTGTAAATAGAAAAAGGCATCAAGTTAACACTGGCACCTAAATCACATAAAGCCTTACCGATGTAATGTTCTCCAATGGTGCATGGGACAGTGAAACTGCCAGGATCTTTCAACTTCGGGGGAAGTTTCCTCTGAATGATGGCTGCTGCATTCTTCCGTTAATGCTACTGTTTCGTAGTCTCCCAATCTCCATTTTCGTGAAACAATGTCTTTCATAAATTTGACATAACTGGGCATTTCTTTCAAGGCTTCTGCAAATGGGATGTTGATGTGAAGCTTTTTGAACACCTCCAGGAATCGAGCAAACTGCTTGTCCAGTTTTTTTTTCTGAAGTCGTTGAGGAAAAGGTGGAGGTGGAATGATCTGTTCTTTTTCCTTTGCTTCTTTTTCCTCCATCTGTTGCTCTGCTTCTTTTGGAACTTCTTCTTGGGACACCTTGATTCCAACATCTTTGTTGATTTCAGTACCGCTTTTCAAAGTAATGGCTTGACATTGCTCCTTCCCTCGGTTCCTTGGATTGGGTTCTGTGTTGCTGGGAAGATTACCTGGTGGTCTGTAACTCTGAGCATTGGCCAGTTGTCCGATTTGATTCTCCAGTGCTTTGATGGAAGCTGATTGGCTCTGAAAGATACATCAGTACTTTTTTAACTGAGCCATCACTTTGCTATTCTGGTTCATTTGCTTGCTCCTGGCCTTTGTTCTGTTGCTGGAATCCAGGTGGTGGATAGTTCTGCTGTTGGAATCCAGGTGGTGGATTGTTCCCTGAATTGTTGCTCCATGAAAAATTAGGATGATTCCTCCACCCTGGGTTGTAGGTGTTGGAATATGGATTGTTCCCATGTCTGTTGAAATTGTTGACATAATTCACCGTCTCTTCAAGTTTTCGACTCTGGTGCTCCTCCATATGGTGAACTTGTGGATCCAGTGGTAAGAGTCTCCATGAATTTGCATATCTGATCTATTGGCGTGACTGCTGTATTGGCTCCACTTTCATAAATTCCTGCAATTCTTTGGATCATGCTCCTTTCTGTTGGCCACAAGGAATTGTTGTTGGCCATTTCTTCGATTAGTTCCCAGGCTTGATCTTCTCCTTTTGCCACATTAAAGCTCCTCCAGCAGCAGCATCGATTGTGGTTCTCATTATTCCAGAAAGTCCATTATAGAATGTTTGGACTTGAAGCCATTTTGGAATCTCATGGTGAGGACATTTCCGGAGCAAATCTTTGTACCTTTCCCAAGCTTCGTAGAGAGTTTCTGAGTCTTGTTGTACAAAAGATGTGATGTCATTCCTCAGTTTTAGTTCTGGCTGGTGGAAAGTACTTTGCAAGAAATTTGGTGGCTAAAGTGTTCCAAGTTGTGATGGAACCTGCTGGTAGTGAATGTAGCCAAGCTTTAGCTCTGTCCTTCAAGGAGTATGGGAAAACACGCAAGTCTCATTGCTTCTTCAGCTTCTCGGTTGTAATTGAAAGTGCCGCAAACTTCCAGGAAGTTGCTGATGTGGGCATTAGGATCTTCAGTTGCATTCCCCCCAAACTGAACTGACTGCTGAATCATCTGAATGCATGTTTTGATGTCACCCGCATTTGCTGGTAAGGGAGGAAGTATAATACAAGAAATGAGTCTGTCAACCACCGGAATGGTTCTGTCTCGAATGGGAATTGGTGGTGCAACCTCCAAAGGTTCAGGTTCCATGTTAACAATTACTTCTTGGCCTTCTCGCCTTTCCCTTCTCAACTGTCTGATGGTTCTTTCAATTTCTGGGTCAAGCGGTCGAAGTTCAAAGCTTCTGGTTCGTCTCATGAAGTTTCTGAGAACCTGAAACACAAGAAAACAAAAACAATAAGTAAAAAAAATTAGATACAAGTAAAGGTATCTACCCTTAAAACTAATAGTGAAAGATAAATAAGTCCCCGGCAACGGCGCCAAAAACTTGACCGGCGTAACACACACGTATAACGCAAGCGCACGTATCGTTCAAGTAGTATAAAAAGTATCGATCCCACGAGGACTTAATACCTAAGCTATTAATTTTATGAGGTCAAATGATTACTAGTATCTAACAGGTTGTTTGATTGATTTGAAAAGGTGACGATTCTAAATTTAAAAATAAGTAAATAAAATTGTTCGAAAGTAGGTTTTAAGAAAATTCAATATTAAAAACTATCTAGGGTTGTGATTTCTTCCAATATTATTTAAAGATGAAGTGGTTATCTTTTAGTTGGGTAAAATATTGATTTATTAACCTGGAACACTAAATTATGTAAAAGCCTCTTCTGATGGTCAACTACAAATATCCAGTATAACCCAATTGAACCATATGTCTATGTCAACCAAATTACATGATTCATTAAGATTAAGTTCCAATTAAGGCTACCCCCGCCCGACAGGTATATTCCTATCCTGTAAGGAAATCTATTAAAGGGTTATCTATCCTCAAGAAAGATCGTGGGCTATTGAGTCTAAGGTCTTAAACTTAAAATCTCTATGTCTAGTTCATTTTAAGTTTACCTAGTCAATTTTTAGTGGCCAGTTAATAAAAAGCATTAAGATTAAGACTCAATAAATAAATCTTTATATTACCCAAACTATAATCTAACCCCTTATAAACCGGTGATATTGGATTTCATCACAACCCCGATAACTAATTTAGTTACAACACATAACTAGGGCTAGTAAAATAAAAGACATAAAGTAAAAATGCAAAAGTAAAATGCGGTAAAGTAGAAATTGAAAAGTAAAATAAAATGAAATGCTAAGGTAAAAGGAATTACTTTTACTATTTACTATTTTAGATATCTCCTATAAATAATATATAAACTTGTGATAATATTACCAACCAGCCATATAGGCGGTAACCTGATTAAGTCAAATTAAGTCCAACCAGCCATTAAGGCGGTAATATTTGTCCATAATCTAGCCATAAAGGCGGAACCAAAATACCAGCCATAAAGGCGGAACAAAATTAAATTACCAACCGACCAATCTGGCGGTATCCTTGATTAGTCAGGTTTAAACCAGATTAAAATGAAATTACCAACCGACCAATATGGCGGTATCATTTTTAAGTCAAATTTTAAATAATGAATATATTATTTTTAAGGGAGATTAATCTAAAATAGTATAGTAAAAGAATTACCTTTCACCTTAGTATAGGGAAGTTACCTCCTCATGGTTGAATAGTAAAAACTGTAAAAATAAAGAAAGTAAATTAATATTATTACATAACGTAATTAAAATTAAATTACAAAACTTAAATTAAAAGAAACTAGAGAGAATACTCCATATTTACATCAAATAAATTAGAGAGAATGGTACAACTGAAACTGAAATCTCGAGCTCAATTCATAGGTGCGGATAGGCTTCGGGCGTTCGACGCCGAGGGTTATAGAGTCGCGACGCTGGGTGGAACATTATGCGTGGCATGCTGAGGGCTCGACACGTGGAAATTTGGATAAGAAAATAAGGCGACACGTGGCGAGGCGGCTGAGTGCTCAATTATTATGCTGACGTGGCATGACGTGGGGAAAGTGAGTGTCGGCACCGTAGGATTGCGACACGTGGCAAGGCGTGATTGGTTGATGATGATGTGGCGGTGAGGTGGCAAGTTGACTCGGTCAACTGATGATGTGGACGCTGATGTGGAGTGACACGTGGCACACATGGAAATGGTGATTGTCGGCACCGTAGGATGATGACACGTGGCACGACGCATGTTAGCATAGCGACTGTGATGGTGACACGTGGCACGGCGCACGTTAGTAAAGTCAAACTTCTCAAATTATGACCCATTGACCAGGCGCACGTTAGCAGCTCTGGTGCATGTTAGGCGTCGCGATGCCAAGGGCTTGCGTGTCGCGACGCGACCAAATTACCAAAATGTCCCTTTTTTCCAATTTTCACTGTTTTGCTCAAAATCACCTCCATAATGTCCTGAAACTTTATTTATCTACAAAATAATACAAAACACATCAAAATATTCACAAAACTCAAGAATAAATGAGTGGGAAATAGTGATAGAATTACCACTCATCAAACTCTGAATCCCTTTTACTGATATTAGTGGAGGTAATTTCTCAATTGTTCGATCTTTGCTTTGTCTACCTCGATTCCCTTTTGTGAGATCCGGTGTCAAAGAACAATACCTTCTTGCACCATGAAGTGGCATTTCTCCCAGATGAATACAGGTTGGTATCTTCACTTATTTGTAACACATGTTCCAAATTTTGCAAGCAGTGGTCCAAAGAGTCTCCAAACACAGAAAAATCATCAATGAATACCTCCATACTCTGCTCAGCATGTCTGAGAAGATGGCCATCATGCAACGCTGAAAAGTGGCAGGGGCATTACATAATCCAAATGGCATCCTGCGGAAAGCAAAAGTATCATATGGACATGTAAAAATGGTTTTCTCCTGATCTTCTGGGGCGATAGCAATCTGATTTTACCCTGAATATCCGTCCAGAAAGCAATAGAACTCATGTCCAGCCAATCTGTCCAGCATTTGATCAATGAATGGTAGCGGAAAATGGTCATTTCTCGTGGCTTTGTTCAGCTTTCGGTAGTCCATGCATACTCTCCATCCAGTCACTGTTCTTGTTGGAATTAGCTCATTCTTTTCATTTGTGACTATAGTGATTCCTCCTTTCTTTGGCACACACTGCATAGGACTCACCCAAGTGCTGTATGAGATGGGTTAAATGATACCAGCATCCAACCATTTGATTATTTCTTTCTTCACAACTTCCTTTATGATTGGATTGAGTCTTTGTTGATGCTCCACTGTAGGTTTGTACTCATCGTTCATCAGAATCTTGTGCATGCAAAATGATGGACTAATGCCTCGAATGTCTGTTATAGTCCATCCAATGGCTCTTTTGTGCTCTCGTAATACTCTCATAAACTTTTCTTCCTACTCCAATGTTAGTGAAGAAGATATAATAACAGGTAATTCATAAGAGTTTCCAAGAAATGTATACATGAGATGACTCTGTAGTAACTTTAGCTCTAGCTGTGGTGGTTCTTCAATCGAAGGCTTGATTCGATCTTTCTTTGGCAGTTCCAGGCTTTCCACTGGTGGTGTCGATTTGAATCGGAATGGTTTGTCAAGGTAGTTGATACATTCCAGGATTTCAGCATTTAGCTCGCTGTCAGTCATATTGGTGATGTAAGCTTCAAATTTGTTTGTGGGATTTGTATCAGTATCCTGAACGATACTATCAGCAACATCAATTTTGAAACAATCTTCTTCCTTTTCATCGCTCGAGAATTTCATGGCTTTAAAAACATTGAAAGTAACTTCTTGGTCCTGAACTTTCATGGTCAGTTCTCCTTTTTGTACATCAATTACAGTTCGTCAAGTCGCCAAGAATGGTCTTCCAATGATGATAGGTACATCTTTGTCTTCTTCCATGTCAATGATAATGAAATCTGCTGGAAGAATGAGTTTGTCGACTTTGACCAGCACATCTTCAACAAGACCTCTTGGAAATGAGAGCGTTCGATCAGCAAGTTGTAGTGATACTGAGGTAGGCATTGCTTCTCCAATTTGCAGTTTCCTGTAAATAGAAAAAGACATCAAATTAACACTTGCACCTAAGTCACATAAAGCCTTACCGATATAGTGTTCTCCAATGGTGCATGGGACAGTGAAACTGCTAGGATCTTTCAACTTTGGGGGAAGTTTCCTCTGAATGATGGCACTGTATTCTTCCGTCAATGCTACTGTCTCGTAATCTCCCAATCTCTATTTTCGTGAAAGAATGTCTTTCATCAATTTTACATAGCTGGGAATTTCTTCCAAGGCTTCTGTAAATGGAATGTTGATGTGAAGCTTTTTGAACACCTCCAGGAATCGAGCAAATTGCTTGTCCAGTTTGTTTTTCTGAAGTCGCTGTGGAAAAGGTGGAGGTGGATTGATCTGATATTTTTCTTTTTCCTTTGCATCTTTTTCCTCCATCTGTGGAATTGCATCTTTTGGAACTTCCTCAATTGTTGCCTTGATTCCAACATCTTTGTTGATCTCAGTACCGCTTTTCAAGGTGATGGCTTGACATTGCTCATTCCCTCGGTTCCTTGGATTTGGTTCTGTGTTCCTGGGAAGATTACCCGGCAGTCTGTAACTCTGACCATTGGCCAGTTGTCCGATTTGATTCTCCAGTGCTTTGATGGAAGCAGATTGGCTTTGAAATATAGCATCGTACTTTTTTAACTGAGTCAGCACTTCTGCTATTCCTGGTTCATTTGCCTATTCCTGGCCTTTGTTCTGTTGCTGGAATCCATGTGGTGGATTGTTCTTTTGCCCTGAATTGTTGCTCCATGAAAAATTAGGATGATTCATCTACCCTGGGTTGTAGGTGTTGGAATATGGATTGTTCCCTTGTCTGTTGAAATTGTTGACATAATTCACCGTCTCTTCAAGTTGGTTTGGTTCTGGTGCTCCTCCATATGGTGAACTTGTGGATCCAGTGGTAAGAGTCTCCATAAATTTGCATATCTGATCCAGCTTGGCGTTGACTGCTGTATTAGTTCCAACTTCAGAAATTCCTACAATTCTTTGGATCATGCTCCTTTCTGTTGGCCACAAGGAATTGTTGTTGGCCATTTCTTCGATTAGGTCTGAGGCTTGATCTTCTCATTTTGCCATCAAAGCTCCTCCAACAGCAGTATCAATTATGGTTCTCATCAGTCTAGAAAGTCCATTATAGAAAGTTTGAACTTGAAGCCATTTTGGAATCTCATGGTGAGGACATTTACGGAGCAAATCTTTGTACCTTTCCCAAGCTTCGTAGAGAGTTTTCAAGTCTTATTGCACAAAGGATGTTATATCATTCCTCGGCTTTCCAGTTCTAGCTAGTGGAAAGTACTTTGCAAGAAATTTAGTGGCTAAAGTGTTCCAAGTTGTGATGGAACCTACTGGTAGTGAATGTAGCCAAGCTTTATCTCTGTCCTTCAAGAAGTATGGAAAAACCCGCAATCTCATTGCTTCTTCAGCTTCTCGGTTGTAATTGAAAGTGCTGCAAACTTCCAGGAAGTTGTTGATGTGGGTTTTAGGATCTTCAGTTGCTTTCCCCCCAAACTGCACTGACTTTTGAATCATCTGAATGCATGTTTTGATGTCACACGCATTTACTGGTAAAGGAGAAAGTACAATGGGTATTGGTGGTGCAAATTCCAGAGGTTCAGGTTCCATGTTGACTAAAGCTTCTTGGCCTTCTCGCCTTTCCCTTCTCAACTGTTGATGGTTCTTTCAATTTCTAGGTCAAGCGGTCGGAGTTCAAAGCTTCTGGTTCGTCTCATGTAGTTTTGAGAACCTGAAACACAAGAAAACAACAACAATAAGTAAAAATAAATTAGATACAAGTAAAGGTATCTAACCTCAAAACGAATAGTGAAAGATAAATAAGTCCCGGCAACGGCGCCAAAAAACTTGACCGGCGCGTAATCACACGCGTATAACGCAAGCGTACGTATCGTTCAAGTAGTATAAAAAGTATCGATCCCACGGGGACTTAATACCTAATCTATTAATTTTATGAGGTCAAATAATTACTAGTATCTAACAGGTTGATTGATTGATTTGAAATGGTGATGATTTTAAATTTAAAAAAACAAGTAAATAAAATTGCGCAAAAGTAGGTTGAGGAAAATTCAAAATTAGGAAACTATCTAGGGTTGTGAATCTTTCTAATATCTTTTAAAAGATGAAGTGGTTATTTCATGTTTGTGTAATAAATTGGTTTACTAACCTGGAACACGAAATTATGCGAAAGCCTCTGTCGATGGTCAGACGCAAATACCCAGTATAACCCGATTGAACCATATGTCTATATCAACCAAATTACCTGGATTCATTAAGTTTAAGTTCCAATTATGGCTACCCCCGCCCGACAGGTATATGTCTATCCTGTAAGGAAATCTATTAAAGGGTTATCTATCCTCAAGGAAGATCGTGGGCTATTAAGTCTAAGACTGAAACCTAAAATTCCTTTGTCAAGTTTATTTTAGATTTACCATATCAATCTTATTATTGGCCAATTAACAAGACGCATTAAGATTAATACTTAATAATTAAACCTTTAAATTACCCAAACTATAAAATAACCCCTTATAAACCGGTGATATTAGAATTCATCACAACCCTAGATAACTAACTTAGTTACGACACATAACTAGGGCTAGTAAAAACTTAAAAGTAAAAGACATAAAGTAAAATACTGAAAAGTAAAATGCTGGAAAGTAAATAAAGAAAATTACAATAAAAGAAAATGCTAGAGTAAAAAGATCCACTTTTATCACTACTAATTTAGATATCTCCCTTAATATAATATATTAACTTGTGATGATTTTACCAACCTGCCATATAGGCGGTAACCTGATTAAGTCAAATTAAGTCCGACCAACCATAAATGCGGTATCAAAATTTGTCCATGAACCTGCCATATAGGCGGTAAGAATATTTAATTACCAACCAACCAATCTGGCGGTATCCTTGCTTAGTCAGGTTTAAACCAGTTTAAAATGAATTATCAACCGACCAATATAGCGGTATCCTCATTAAGTCAAATTTTAAATAGTGAATATATTATATTTAAGGGAGATTAATCTAAATAGCAGTAATAAAAATTTTAACTTTCACCCTAGCATGGGGAAGTTACCTCCTCATGTTGAATAGTAAAAACTGAAAAAGTAAAGAAAATAAATTATTATTATTACATAACGTAATTAAAATTAAATACAAAACTGAAATTAAAATAAACTAGATAGAAAACTCTCTATTTACATCAGAGAATTCAGAGAGGAAGGTACATCTGAAACTGAAATTTCGAGATCTATTTATAGGCGTCAATAAGCCCTGCGCGTCGCGACGTGCACGTTTCTTCTTGCGTCGTGACGCGCTGACATGTCAAGCGCTCATTCGTCGGCTTCTGATTCTTATCTGCCACGTGGTAATTGCGGATAAGGTGACAGGTGGCAAGGTGGCTGGCAACTCAATGATTATGCTGACGTGGCGATGACGTGACGACACATGGCGATAGTGATTGTCTGCACTGTAGGATTGCGACACGTGGCACTTCGTGATTGGCTGATGATGACGTGGCGGTGACGTGGCACGTTGACTCGGTCTTCTACTGACATGGATGATGATGTGGCTGACACATGGAGTGACACGTGTTGACACATGGCGATGGCGATTGTCGGCACCATAGGATGATGACAAGTGTCACGGCGCACGTTAGCAGATCGGCTGTGATGTTTACACGTGGCACGGCACACGTTAGCAAAGTCAGGCGTACGTTAGCAAAGTCAAACTTCTCAGATTTTGACATGTGTCCCCGGCGCATGTTAGCATGGTGCGGCGTACGTTAGACTTCGTGATGCGCCAATTGACCATTTTGCCCTTTTGTGTACTTTTTCACTATTTTGGTCCCAAATCACCTCCAGAGAGTCCTGAAACTTTATGATCTACAAAATAACACAAAACACATCAAAATATTCACAAAACTCAAGAAACTATACAAAATATTATGTCAAATGAGTGGGAAATAGTTATACATTTACAACTCATCAATTGCCATGAGCCCCAAAACTTTATATTTTGATCATTTTGGTCCTAATTTGTCAAATACAAATTAGGTGTAATCCAATCACTACCAAAATAATTTGTATATCTCATATATATCAAAATACAATATATATATGAAAAGACCCAATTTTGGTGGAGGTTCAAAATCTAATTTCCCAAATTAATCAAATTAATAAAATTAGCCAAAATTAACAAAATCCAATACTTTAATCTAATCTCTACAGCACCAAAAAAGTCTCACCACTTTGAAACAACTCAAGAACAATTATAGCTCATCAATGACTGGCCTAACAACTCTAGAATGGCAACCAAGTCATCTAATGACTAAAAGAAACCTTACTAACTCCTTAATGGCTTTCTTTGAACATCATACATGCATACACCTATCATCCATGCTTCCAATACTCAAAACCCAAACAAGAAAGAGTAGAAAAACTTAAGAACAAACTATGTTATACCCAATAACAAAATGAACAAATTTTCCTCTAATAGAAAGTTGGAAATACTTACTAAAATCCAAGTTTTCTTTAGTTTTCTTCTTGTTTCTTCACTTTTCCTCTCTAACTTCTTATGTTTATATTTTGGAGGCTTGAACAAGGTTAAAGTAAATGCAAAAATATATCTCTTATATATTCTAGGGTATGGCCGAAATTTGCAAGAAATAAAAGAAAATAGATATTTTCAATTTAATCAAAATTAAACAAATACAAACTCAATTTGACAACCTTTTCTTTTAATGTAAAGTCAACAATTTACACTTAATAATCATTTCCCAACATTATTATTTGGTAAGATATTTATATTTTAATTGCTTTAATTATTTAACAATTAATTAATTAATTAAATATAAATATCTCAAATATATGTATTATATTTACTTTAAATATCTCAAATACATATATTAAGGATATATGTCAAATATCTTAATTTGACAATTAATTAATGTGTATTTAATAATATCATATATTAAATACAAATACATATAAATAAGGAAATGACGGATTGGCCCCCTAAAGCATGTATCTTTCGTTTAACTGTTAAACGTTTATAAATAATCACCATTATTCATAAATATTTCCTTAGTGCTCCACGAGTATATTTCATTAGTGAGACTCTCTAGGTTCAGGCATAACCGTCATGAAATCCTATTTTATGTCCATAATTCACCCACCTGTAAATTATGACGACCACAGATAAACTCACTGAACCATGCAGGTCGAGGTCATTGCATACGTATAATCCCTCCGTCACAGGTATCCAGATTATCCCAAAGATATAGATGTAAACGTCAAATCTCTATAGGAATACTAACGTCGACGTATTTATTATCAATCTTTAAATAACATTCGGAATTCACTTCCGAAATATACTATGGCCATAGATTTAACAGATCGCTAATCACATTTGGACTACCTATGCTCTGTACACAGAACTGACGGATCATATATTGACACACTTAGGATATCCTGAGGATCGGTCTACACCCAACGAACAGGCAGAGGTCTGATCTAAATAGATCAGTGACATTACTACCATCTAAGTGTGGAGGATGTTTTATATATCTAGAGTGGTATCTCAAGTCGAAGGACCACTATGCTACTCAACCTGAGAAGATTCTTATTGACATTGGTGTACCATCTATTAAGAATCTTCGGTAAGTCATTCAGTGTTTATCCAATATAAACACCTACATGTCTATACGAGTCTCGCAAGATTCATGGTTCATTGGGATAAACCATCAGACCAAGTCTCGATTTATGACATGTACTGATCTTAGCGGATTTAACTAACTGACCCGTGTTAGTAAATATTGACCATGAACTTTATTTGATAATATACTTCTAGTAGTGCCACTTCCCAATATCAATTACAAACTACTTTGTAACTGCGCACTACATTATATATTATCGGGTCTTTGTCTAATATATACATATCACTAAATCAGATTTAATTTCAATATAATCGAATTCGATCGAATACGTATATAAAAATAAGAGGTGCAACCATTAATAAGTAATATTATGGAAAAAGATATTGTTCGTATTCATGAATCGGACATTAATACGATCCGGATTGGCGTTCTGAGCACCAACCCCAACATTTCCAGCCAGACTTCTTGCAAGTTCTACATGACATAAATGTTTCGTGTGTATATCTGGTAGGCCTCTCCGTGGCCAGGCTCTTGTGATGCTTGCCCAGATTTATTTCATTATCATTTTTATCAATGTTGTAATAATGCAGAGACCTTTATGTACTTTATTTACTTCTTTCATTATTCATGTTTATGCTATCGTGTGTTATATAAATTGTTTTGCATGCTCTTGCATTATAAGATATGAGGATACATCTTTTGAGTGTAAATATTATACTGGCATTAGTAAGAGACAATTCTGAACCCAAACGGGTTTAACATTGGACCTTGCGAGGGATGTAGTGCAGCCTTGAATCATTCTTAGTGTTTCATACTAGGTGACGACTCCATTATTCTCTGGTTAGTCCCCCCGTGAGGCTATCCGTACTCTCTACGAGCTGCAAGCCCAATAGTGCAGTGACCGCCAACGTCATAGGCATAGCGGTAAATCTTATTTCGCTCCTACAATACCATTTACCAAGATATACATCATTTTTTATCAACATAAATTTATCAGAAAAAAATACAAACTTCAAGCCATTTTTATTGAGAAAAAAACATCATAGAATTTCTCGTACCTCAAAACACATTGAATTTATATCACGCGATATATATATAACTATATAGACGACATACTTTTAACTTAGTATACATATATACATACATATATTCATAGCATACAAACATATACAGATAATTTGAATCACCCATATCAATCAAAATCATTGCACATCATACCATATACCGGAAATCAAACCAAATTCAAAAATTAGACCTATATAGTCTATACGTAACAGAAACCTTAATCGAATACCTTGTAGCTGCAGTGACAGACACTTAAACCTTGGCTCTGAAATCACAACCGTACACCCCGCTAGAGGCAGAATGCTACCAGAAGGAGACAAGATTAACTCATCTCCATAAGCCTTTAAATTTACAAAAAAATGGACATGATGCGTCCTAAAACTGGACAACATGGATCACAGTCCAGCATCAAAACGGAATCTGTAAAAAACATCATATATATAAAAGAACCTCAAGTTCACACACAACATATCAAGTTCCAAATCAACACCAAATGGCTCCATGCCCACATCATCAATCAACACTCAATGGCTCTATGCCCACAACATCATAAACAATCAAAACTTTTACTTAATAATACAAAATAGCGTGCTCAGCACGACAAGTAACATAATAACCATTAGATCATAGACCTCTAAGACTTTTCCCAGGATATTTATGAGGGGTGATGCAATTTGAGTAATTCCATCGCCCGAAGCAAGACATCTGAGCCAAAATGGATGACTGATTAGGTTGCAACGTGCAAAACTAAGTTGGTGCGTGAGTTTATAGAAATTCCATAAGTAACCAACACACTATAAATGAACAAAGATTGAAAACTTTAATACAATAATTATGAACATATATACATATTTACAGTTATTTATTAGAACACATTAACTCATGATGTCATTTTTGTTGGTTTCTATAAGGTCCCAAGATCAAACAAGACATGAAATTATGTGTGAACACATCAACGGAGGTAGCGGAATACTCACATTGATCGGTTGAGTCGATTTGGAGACGATCCAAGCCCAAAAAAACGCACTGTATTAATTTCATCACTGCAACAGTCCACTGTCCTACAAAACAGAAAATTTGAGTGAAGAAACGGAGCTCCAATCTTCGTCCGATGGATCCCGACTCATGGGGGAACCTCCCTACCACCTTCGCAAGACTCGTAGTGTGCTAGCACTTGATTTCTCACCATGAGAATCACTCTTTGCTTCCCTTAAACTCACGCCCAAAACCAGTTCCAAACCAGTCCATTTTCGGTGAGAGGAAGAGAGGAAATGAGAGAGAAGATGTTGTAATGTATTCAATTAATTTTTTTACCAAAAATCAATTTATATTTATGCCATAATTTCATTAAAAATAATAAACTTATGACACAAATCATGCAAAGGCTTAGAGTGTCAAACACTTCATTTCCATGCATTACCATTGAGTGCAATGTACACATCTCCATGCAAAGCATTAGAGTGTCAATAAGCATAACATGACAAGTGTCAAAGTTAATGCATAACATGACATGTGTCATGTGGGCCCCACACGTTTCCAAATGAAAGTGGGCCCACGTGCACTCACGCGTTCGGGTTCGATATTTCCGAAATACCGAGCTTACGTCGCGACGTTAATTCAATCGAATTTAAATAATAATTGCGCCTGGCGAAATTATTATTTACGTCGCTAACGAATTAATTCTAAATTAACTCGTTTGCCCGAATTAAAATCTAATTTTAATTCCGCGTCGAAATCTAATTTCATTTAATATATCGAATATATTAATTCATCGATCAATTCCAAATTAATCGTTCTCTCTCTTTAGACGACATTTTATCCCGGATAAAATATCTCCGTTATTAATCCTAGATTAATTTTCTCTCTCTTCTATTATAATCCCAGATTATTCAAGAGTGCGAGTTGTGCGTCATCGGTGGATTATCGGGAAGCGACCCATGAGATCCCCGGATAATCTGGCAGTAAATACGGTCGTCGGAGTATCCGAATCACGTACGTACCAAGTACTACGTTCTACCGATTTACGAGACAAGGTCGACTCCTAGCAAAGCACCAAGTCTACCTAATTCTCCGGACATATCCATTAAGAATATTAAGATCTGTATCAAGCGTAGTATACTAATGTATTGTGCATATCGGTCCAGTATCGGATAGTCACGTGCTAGGGCTGGGGCTGGATAAGTGTCTGCCCCGTCCGAAACACATATCGGATGTCTGGTAACTAGTCTCTATAATCGGATATTCATGACCTGGTCATAATATCACGATTGGATGCGCATCACTTAAGAGCACTAATACCGTATCCTGCGTGACATCATCTCCAATATGACTGAAGTGATACTTCCGTCTCGACATCACATCCAATACACTACGACTCTCTGATAAACCCAAGAAGTGGTGTACGCAGAACCGGTTAAAGCCCTGTACCACCAAGACCAAAGTTTACCGATTATCGTAAGTATTAGCGATGCAAGTCTCAGGTTAAGACTATACACACCTACCTTGATTTCGGCCTCCCATAGACACATAGTCATAATACCAATGGGATTCCGAGGGTCTATCCAGAGCGAAGCTGTTTCCCGTACCATCGGTGAAACACGACCTCTTATCGCACTTGCATAAGTATCCAATACTTATATATATGAGAACTATGCGTTGTGCCCTCACAACGCACACAAGTGCAATACTAGCCTATCCGCATTATCGATGTCCAGTCTCGATAATACTACGGCTAGGGATATTTAATGATTAATCCTTCGTGGACTGATACTGTCTCATATCATCTCAATCCAGGAACTAATCATAGGGACCTCTCTTCATTTATATATCTATGGTGATCTAATCACAAATGATGAGAGTGCAATTTCCCTTGTCACATAGTTAATTTGCTACAACAACACAATGATCTGTGCAAATAGTGACGCTATGGGTCATTTTGTCCAACAATCTCCCACTTGGCACATAGCCAGTCACTCAAGTGTCCCACACCCGAACTATGTACTGTTCGCTCAAATTGCTGAGGAAAAGTTTTCGTCAGCGGATTTGTTCGATTATCGTTTGACGCGATTTATACGATCATCACATCGCCACGATGTATGATCCGAACGAATCAGATGATATAGAAGTATATATCTGGATCGTCGATGAGACCTTTAATTCCTTAGCTGTGCTGACGCCTAGCTCAGCTGCTAACAGAACTTATATCTAATCTAATTAGATTTACTTTCGACCCAAAAGACTTCTATTGCTGCCTCAGCTGCAGCAATAATCCGCATTTGTTGTTTATTCGGCAACAGTTATCTTGCTTGGAAGATTTCCAGCTCACTGTCCCGGTGTTCAAACTTTATAGTACCGTAGTATTTAATCGTTTGGAAACTTGCTGCAGTGATCCCAGTCACTTCAAGTTCTCCTTCTCCATAGTTTAAAAGATAGCATCTTTAGTTCTCAGAGATACTAACAGATGTTCTTAACTTCAATCCAGTGACTATCACTTGGATTGACCCGATTGTGACTCCATATGCTCGAAGCGTATGAGACACCAATACAAGTACATTTTAAATGTACAATTTCCCAGAGAGTGTTAACAACTCCAAATCTATCCCAGTAGATCTTTATTCCTTGAATAAAGGTTGTTACTCCCAGAATTCTACGGAGAATTTCTATTGAAAGAATATCTATGAAAACCAAGCTTTCACCAATTGTTTTATGGGAATTTCACTGTCAGTGCGCTCTCCCACTAACCTCCTTATATACACAAGAATTATTTCGTTTTGAGTCAAATCATAAACCATTATGATTATTTCAAAACGTCAGTTCCAAGAACCTTATGCTTGCATTGATCCAAACATGGATCGAATAACCCGCAAACCTTGTTTGTCGGTTATACAAAATCGTCAGGATGTTGTAAACATCCTCCAAAAGGTTTCCTTTTCAGGAAAGCGATTTTGATTTATAACTGACATATTTCATAAATGAAATATACAGTTATCAACAAGCATCTTCAAAATGGATTTACCATGGCAACAGGTAAAAGGTTGAACCGTTATTAACACAATGTTGATAACGATACCTTTCCGTCAAAAGCCTAGCTTTGTACGTTTGTATGTTGCCTTCCATGTATGTCTTCCTTGAAGACGTTTAATGTACCATAGGCACAATGCCTTATGGTACAACAACTAGTATCCAAAATAGTTGTTATACATGGAATCCATTTCGGATTCATGGCACTTTGCCATAACAGAGAGTCGATACCTTGTATCACTTCCTCAAAACGTAGTCGGATGGTACACCTCCATAAGATTGACATCTTTATGAGGTGAGATCAGAAACCCATACCCTAGGTTGTTTTCTGACTCTATCCGATCTACTAGTTTCTTGTGTATTTGAAGATTAATGGTATAGTTTCATCATAGATGAACTATTTGTGTTCCATTAAGGACTTCGTGCCTTGAACAGTATTACTCCGATTTTCATCGAGTATCACTATCCTCCCACTGACCACTGCATATCGGTATTCCTCTCAGGAAAACCGCATGGTGAGCAACAATTATTGTTCTCATGTGGGATTTATAAGTATTATACTTAAGGTTTCCCTTAGGATAACCTATATTGGCACTTATCCAATTTGGGTCCTTAGTTTGGTATCATCCAAACGCTATGCCTGGCATACCCAAATTATCAGGAATGAGAAACCTCGTTTCTTCCCTGTTCATATCCTATATGATATCTGTCAAACAGATTTATATGGAACCTTATTCTAAATAAGTTTTGCACTGTTAATACATATCCTGTTGAAGGAAATAGTAGCTCAGAGCGACTCGTGATAAATCTTATCATGTCCAACAAAATTCGGTTTTAGTTCAGACACACCGTCTAACTGACGTGTCTCGGGAGGAGTCCTCATCTGAAAGAATACCGTACTCTTTCATGTATATATGAAACTTACTGCTTAAGTATTTTCCATTACGGTCTTACCGTGGCGGAATAACACTATAGCCGATCTGTTTGTTTTCTACTTCGTGTCGAAACTCAAAAGTTTCCGATCTGTGTTCTTCAAAAGAAACACATAACCACAACGTGATGTCACATCCGTTAAGGTCACGAAATATTCATGTTCACATCTAGCCTAGCTAGATATGGGCCCACTTAATTCACCATGAATAGGGCTAACAGATCGGTGGCCCTTTTACTATTACCAAGTAAATAGTATTTTAGGTATTTAACCTAATAAACTAGATTCGTAGACCTTATTTGAATAGTCAAATCAGTCCTAGTACCCACTCTCAAAAGTGTGGATATACGAGTCTTGTTTAATTGTGTCCCAGACAACAATGCCACAAATAAGTCTCCATTGATCAAATCAATTTGAGCTATTTATTTGTCATTTTATATGTTTGAGATTTTATTATATTCAAAATATAAATTCTGTTATTTACATCCAATGTATTTATCTCAGTATCATCTTTATATAATGAAACACTTTAGTGTTCTAGAATATAAAGGTTTTATCCGCAATGGATTAAACACTGATATAGAGATAATGTCTCTAGTCAAACTAGTTACATTATAACATTTCCTAATTTAAGTACATACCCAAAGGGTAGTTCCTAAACTTAGGTATCTACGGTCGAAACAGCGACTTTCGTCCCGTTTCCAATTCGCAGAGAAATCTCGGCTTGAAGCCAGTATCCAGCTCACAGCGGATTCTGAACGTCAATACATATATTTTATGTACCACACTAAGTATTTAAAATCCAATTTTAATACTAGTAGTGAACATAACTTTGACAAATATTTTAAAGTTAGAGCCTCGCCCTTTCTTAATTCCTTCGTGTCTTCCATATCCAAATGGTAGTCACTTTGGGATATGTCAATTATCCTTTTCAATATTTCACAAACCTTTGGCCAAGCCTTGGGTTTCGGAATATCGAAACGATGTGCACCTTGTGCTACATGCCCAATTGCAAACTTTGACTTTTCTCCACTAGAATAGTCAATTAATTCTCCAGAATTATTAATTGCAATTTTAATACTTTTAAATCTAAAGATAGATTTATTATAAGTATATTAATTAAGCACTAAAGTCATCATCACATAAATCTTCCAAAGACTTTATGCTCTACTATTTGCTTAATATGGGCTTAGTCATAATAAGTTATTTTATCAAATAAATTAACCTATTATTAATTCCCAATTGAAAATTAAATCATTTAAAACATTTAATCCAAGGATTATATATTTTAATATTCAACTTTTCAATTCTTTTTGATTTCAATAGTCCAACTATTTAATCATTTTAATAAGGTACTATTTATTATAATGATTACAATAATCCAATTATTTAATCAACTATAATTTTAATATTGATTACTATAATCCCATTATAAAATCAACTATCATTTAATTCAATTATATTGATTACTATAATCCAATTATAAAATCAACTATATATTGAATGAGTTTGTATATAGTCCAACTATATATATTTTAAAACAACATAAAATATTAGTCCAACTAATACTTTGATTAATGACGAGTAAAATATAGATGAGCGCGTTTAGCGAGTATTCGAACGAATGTTGCAAATTCAATACTTGCCTCCCACTATTTTCGTCGAGCCTCTAACCCTCTGTCGAGTACTCGGGAAACCGTGTTTCCTAGTGGGCTAGGATCCCGTTAAAGTATCACACAATCTTGACTTTGGCCAACAAATTGTATGATAGTTAACTAGGTAGATCTCGAAGATCAATTGGATCCCATCCAACTCCTAGATCCAGTAGGTGGACATCCAAGTCCCAAACATATATCTTATATATGCCTATATATCGAATATATACCCTAACCTTTTTCCTCTGAATCAACTAGGCCTTGGCTTTGGCACAACAAACCTAGTGATCCCAGTCAAGCGCGGACCCATTGACATGGAAGCTTCGTAATCAATGTCAATGGACAAGAAGTGGTCTTGACTTTGGCCAACAAACCACAACTTGGACACGACACCGATATGGAACAAAGCCTCGTGATTAAAACACATCTTTGACGGACAAGGGCTTGACTTTGGCCAACAACCCCTGCCAATCTCGGATCTTGAGTAAGAATCACTCAATGGAAGGAAAATAAACGCTTGATATTTAACGAGGGGTTTTTCGCGTGCAAATTGGCTACCAATTTAATTATCTTTGTTAGGGTCTCATCATCATACACCCTTAAACATGCATTCTAAATACATAATAAAGCGAGTATGAAAATAAATAATAATGATATGCGGATGGATACTTTACACATTGATCCTAGATCAAATCTCTCCCTTTCTCACTCAAGCTAGCACTTGTACTACTTCTACCCGTTACACTACACTTCTAAAGAAACCTCATATACATAGAGGGGAATAGGTGAGAAGAGAATACAAAGAGAAAGAAGGTGATAAGGCTGGACACGCAGGTCCAATTTAATAAATCGAATTTATTACCAATTTCTAAAATTGCCCACCCGACTAATATCCATCCGATATACATTATTCATTCAACACAACCACGTATTCACACATACAAGCATGCTATCAATCAATCTAATCAAATTAATTAATCTGATAATTAAGTGATCATCCAATGTTCAAACAACGATTTGATTTTGTTCGAGTCAAACTCTTTTTTGCGAATAAGTACTCAAAGTACGAATTCATGAATTAAATTAAACTACATCATTAAATCCAATTTAACATGTATTTAATACTAATTCACTATTCATTCCAAATTAATATATTGCACTTTATTTAATAAACCTTTTACGATTTAAATTCCAAATTCAATCGCGTCGGGACTCAAAGTCCGATTAACGTCCAACGTCAATTTATTTAAGTCTAATGGGCTTCAATTAATTTCTTTAGGCATGGGCTTCGGCAACCAAAGCCCACCCAATAGTGGAATCACCCAAATGCCTTAGAAATCAATTTGGCCCATTAGGCCCAATTAAACATTAAAGGTTCATTAGTCGCAATTGGGCTTTATGGTTAAGGTTTTGGGCCCAATTGGATCCAATCCACTTGGCCTAAACCAAACTTGATAAATCAAGCCCAAAAGGCCCAATTACAACATTAAATTCTAATTTCCAAAATTAGGCCCAATTAATTAAATCCAAAAATCCAATTTTCACAATTTAATTACCAAAAGTGCATTATATGATTAATCGACTAAATCGATATTTCCGAAGCACCAAATTAGTCCAATTAATCATGCTTAATTCATTATTACATGTCAAACACACATAATGAAAAATCAAACCCATTTACATGCTTGCTAAGTCTCGGCCAAGGAGTGATTTCATGTCCAATTCGGTTTCAATCCAATTAATCCGCAATCGACATTAAATACATATCCCGAATGATTTCAATACATCCAATTATCAAAATCAAAATTTCCAAGACAACACTAGGGCATATCCATTCGGCCAACACATGGAATTTAGGGTTTTATGTTCAATTCAAAGTACAATCCAATTTCATTAAATTAACATCATCCTACATGATTTTAACTCATCCAATGAATTAAAATCAACAAAAATTCCAATGATTCAAAATCAATTTTGCATTCGGCCAAGGCATATATTTGGGGAAAATAATTCCAAATCATTTTTCATCAAATTAGTCCAACCAAAATGAATTTAAACATGTTATAAGCATACTCAAACAAGCAATTTATTCAAATCATGCTCAACAAACATTTACCCAAATTTTAAACCCTACAAATTTCATGCTTGCAACATTAGCTCATGATGCCATTGTTGGTTTTCTAAAGGTCCCAAGATCAAACAAGACATGAAATTATGTGTGAACACATCAACGGAGGTAGCGGAATACTCACATTGATCGGTTGAGTCGATTTGGAGACGATTCAAGCCAAAAACGCACTGTATTAATTTCATCACTGCACAGTCCACTGCCTACAAAACAGAAAAATAAATTGAGTGAAGAAACGGAGCTCCAATTTCGTCGGATGGATCCCGTCTCATGGGGGAACCTCCCTACCACCTTCGCAAGACTCGTAGTGTGCTAGCACTTGATTTCTCACCATGAGAACCACTCTTTGCTTCCCTTTAACTCACGCCCAAAACCAGTTCCAAACCAGTCCATTTTCGTGAGAGGAAAGAGAGAAATGAGAGAGAAGATGTGTAATGTATTCAATTAATTTTTGTTACCAAAAATCAATTTATATTTATGCCATAATTTTATTAAACAAATAATAAACTTATGACACAAATCATGCAAAGGCTTAGAGTGTCAAACACTTCATTTCCATGCATTACCATTGAGTGCAATGTACACAATCTCCATGCAAAGCATTAGATGTCAAATAAGCATAACATGACAATGTGTCAAGTTAATGCATAACATGACATGTGTCATGTGGGCCCCACACGTTTCCAAATGAAAGTGGGCCCACGTGCACTCACGCGTTCGGGTTCGATATTTCCGAAATACCGAGCTTACGTCGCGACGTTAATTCAATCGAATTTAAATAAATAATTGCGCCTGGCGAAATTATTATTTACGTCGCTAACGAATTAATTCTAAATTAACTCGTTTGCCCGAATTAAAATCTAATTTTAATTCCGCGTCGAAATCTAATTTCATTTAATATATCGAATATATTAATTCATCGATCAATTCCAAATTAATCGTTCTCTCTCTTTAGACGACATTTTATCCGGATAAAATATCTCCGTTATTAATCCTAGATTAATTTTCTCTCTCTTCTATTATAATCCCAGATTATTCAAGAGTGCGAGTTGTGCGTCATCGGTGGATTATCGGGAAGCGACCCATGAGATCCCCGGATAATCTGGCAGTAAATACGGTCGTCGGAGTATCCGAATCACGTACGTACCAAGTACTACGTTCTACCGATTTACGAGACAAGGTCGACTCCTAGCAAAGCACCAAGTCTACCCAATTCTCCGGACATATCCATTTAAGAATATTAAGATCTGTATCAAGCGTAGTATACTAATGTATTGTGCATATCGGCCCAGTATCGGATAGTCACGTGCTAGGGCTGGGGCTGGATAAGTGTCTGCCCCGTCCGAAACACATATCGGATGTCTGGTAACTAGTCTCTATAATCGGATATTCATGACCTGGTCATAATATCACGATTGGATGCGCATCACTTAAGAGCACTAATACCGTATCCTGCGTGACATCATCTCCAATATGACTGGAGTGATACTTCGTCTCGACATCACATCCAATACACTACGACTCTCTGATAAACCCAGAAGTGGTGTACGCAAAACCGGTTAAAGCCCTGTACCACCAAGACCAAAGTTTACCGATTATCGTAAGTATTAGCGATGCAAGTCTCAGGTTAAGACTATACACACCTACCTTGATTTCGGCCTCCCATAGACACATAGTCATAATACCAATGGGATTCCGAGGGGTCTATCCAGAGCGAAGCTGTTTCCCGTACCATCGGTGAAACACGACCTCCTATCGCACTTGCATAAGTATCCAATACTTATATATATGAGAACTATGTCGTTGTGCCCTCACAACGCACACAAGTGCAATACTAGCCTATCCGCATTATCGATGTCCAGTCTCGATAATACTACGGCTAGGGATATTTAATGATTAATCCTTCGTGGACTGATACTGTCTCATATCATCTCAATCCAGGAACTAATCATAGGGACCTCTCTTCATTATATATCTATGGTGATCTAATCACAAATGATGAGAGTGCAATTTCCTTGTACATAGTTAATTTGCTACAACAACACAATGATCTGTGCAAATAGTGACGCTATGGGTCATTTTGTCCAACAATTTTTACTTCAGGAAACTTAGGTTCATGAGACGTACCTGATTGAATCAAAACAACTTACATGATACTCCTCAAACATTTAAACTTCAAAGTACACATAATTCAAAGTACATACTTATGAAAGCTCCCAATTGTCTATACATTACAAATTGTCATAATCGTTAAAAGTAAAATACATCACACATACCATTCAATCCGAATTCTATGACGACTTATTTCGCTTTAAGCTTACTTTCCGAATACACATGACATGTTTATGCAAATGTTGATGAGATATTTTGGCGTACCGAAATGGCCACCAGAAATGCCCAAAGTTATGGGTATGAATGGCCAAATTTGGCCTAACCTAATATTATCAATCTTACATGTCCATTATCCTTACAACTTATCACTTTTTTGCTTATCATCTTGCACTTATATGATTTATATTTAGACAAACTTAACATCTGACATTAATATAATCCGAAAAAAATTTAACCAATACATCCATGATAGAACCTTAAAGCTTTCTAATCAAGCCATTACTAACTCATATTTTAACATTATCACAAGTACAATTT
Organism: Zanthoxylum bungeanum; assembly: GCA_019454045.1. Lineage (NCBI taxonomy): Eukaryota > Viridiplantae > Streptophyta > Magnoliopsida > Sapindales > Rutaceae > Zanthoxylum > Zanthoxylum bungeanum. The sequence continues at coordinate 276,812 of SKCR01030856.1, forward strand.
CATACTCAAAACGTAATACTTACCATCACTACATAATTTCCATACCATAAAAATTTACACTACATCACACACATGCATATCAGACTTAATTCTTCAAGTTTGTTTACATACAACTATTAAGGGAATCACTATAACTCATCTTCATGCTCGTCATTTTGACACACCTATATACTTAAACAACCAACATCAAAGCCTTTACTTAGCCTATACCTTCGACCAAAACACTACACTCACAACTTAGAAATTTTTTTTTCTATATCTAACTTCAACTTATGCTAATACACCTCAAGACTCATAGTTCAAAACTAATCATCAATAAAAGACACAAACATAATCACACACCACACATGCTAGTCATCATTTAAGCTTACAATCATTTCCATACATACACGTATATGAACTCAACATCACCACATCACCATTCACATCCATAGACTTACACCCATCATTTCACAACCTTTATCACACACACATAAAGTTTCATGCATTTCAACATCTCACTTGCCAAAATTTTAACTCATCAAATATATAATTTAACAAAATAACACACAAAATATATCATGTCATCATGCATATAAAAAGAATCTCATATTCCCTTAGTCCTCCATGTAATCACCTGAAGCATCATATTTTCAACTTTAAAATTTTCAACTTAAATGAATACATCATGTCATACCATGAATCTAAGCATAATCCACCATAAAAACACAAGCATCACCCTTCATCACAACCAAACAATTTCGGCCAAAGAGGCCTTATAGTCACTTTGAAACTTTTCAACATAACCAAACTAAATTCATGTTTTAAGATCATCCCAACTCTTTAACTAAGAGAATTCCTTATCAAATATTCACTTTCCATGAATTCCTATATATCATTTAGTATTCAGCCAATGCAAGATTTTACTCTCTTGAAGATTTCATCACAACATAACATCATACGAGCTAAAACATTATCGAAACAAATGCACTAACATCATTTTATCATAAAAAACACAAGACAACCCCCACTCTTCAACAATAACATTCGGTCAGCCCTAAAGAATTAGGGAAAATTTTGCATTTTGAAAATAAAGCCTAATCCTTGTGAATATAGTCATAAAATCTCTAAAATACACACTAGTTACTTTAACCAAGCTAAAAAGCAAGAATGAATAACTACAGTTCATGAGACGAATTTGGGGCTTTAATATTCATGCCCAAAACTAAAAAAATAAGACTATGAAAGAAATAAGAGCTTGCAATGCATGGAAAGTGAATATTTTGGGTGTTATTTTTAAAAAGAATCTCATATTCCCTTAGTCCTCCATGTCATCATGGAAAGTGAATATTCCATTAGTTCTCCATGAAATAAAGCCTAATCCGGATCGCGTTAAAATTTAAATGCACAGCGAAACTGAAAAATTTTCACGTCGTGTTTCTAAAATAATTTATATAGTAATAACATGCTAATGATGTACGTTTGAATGCTTAAAGATGTCATGCAACACAAAAATAAATTTCGAATTGTACCACAAAAATCAAGTTGTTACATAATCTTTGCAGTAGCCATACCTTGGTACACATTGTACAGGGTATTTTCAAGACCACCTAAGATGTAGTTCTTACAAAAGAATTCTCCTTGCAACCATGCCTCAACCCGCAGTTGCCAAGCTGTTTCACTTTCTCCCTCCACATGACCTTGAAGAATTTCCTTGAGAAACTCTACCATTATTTGAAGTTTGCTCCACCAAACTTATCTGGCTTATCTCCATGAGAACTGATACTGTGATATTTCCACTAACCAAGTGTAATTGGATGTCTGGAAAAATTACCAATAAATCTACACAAGATAAATTACTTAACGATCAATTTTGTGATTTGGTTTCTGTGGTACACCAAAAGCCCACTCGTTATTATTTTGGATAATAATTATACCAAATAATATAAGTTCTTGAATTTGTGACTAAAATATCTTATGATAGGTGGAAAAAGAAAAATTCCCAAAAGAAGATGGGGTCTAGCGTAACCACTTAAATCTCTGTCCTCTTAGACTCTTATCGCCTTGGTGTCATAATTTCCTTAGTCATTTTCTCATTAGAAAATCTTAGGCATTCATTCTTATTATTACACTTTAATTTTCAAACAAAATTACAATATATAATATCAATTTTATCACTTAAATTATTGTGTTAATATAAGATAATTAAAATAAAAAATATTAACTTAAATCTATTATACCAAGTTTAAAATTTCAGGAAAGTAGTTGTTCATTATATGGTTTTTCCTAATTAATTTTTAAGAATATAAAAACTTCAATTCACACAATCTTAATCAACCTCTACCACATATTATTATACATTTAGCTTATGCCTATATTATCAAGTTTTACAATTAAAATTTGTGTATAACATATGACAATTAACAAGTTAAAGAACTAGATATTGAATTTTTCATCTAAAAGTCACTGTACCTAAATCATTGTTTGCACCAAAATTAATTTTAAGCCTCAAACATCCTAGGAACGACTTGCGTTCGGGTTACTTTCGTTACAACATTCGAATGAGTTCTACCAGTGAACTTAAGTTCTTATGGCGCTCGTTATCATGTTCAAATGAATTTGTCCAGTGAATTCATATTCGACATGCGTTCAACATGCGTTCGAATGTCCTGCATATTTTGCTTACGCTAAACAAGTATTTGCAGGCTATTGAAAGCAAGAATGCAAGAATTATGAAGAAATAAGATTGTACAACATAAGTATGTGTTGGGGTCATATCAGGTAGGCGCAGCGGAAGGAGCGCGGTTCGGACGAAATCGTAGTTTAAAATTTTTAAAACTTACGAATAAATATTTAATATCCAATATTAATAATTCATTCATATTTCACCTAAACATATTTATTCGATATCATATAACGACATAATATTATAAAAACACCGCGAAACTTTTACGAAAACTTTTTTCCGTAAAATAGCATAAAACGCGTTTCCGGCCGAACCGACCGACCAATGCACATGGGAACTGCCCAGGTCAGCCCCAAAAATATTTGGACAGTTCGGGGGCTGCCCGAACAGTGCCCAGTTCATTGTTGTTGGGCAGCTGTTACCTGATAACGCAGTTTTTCGCCGTTTTCGCGTATTTTCACTCCGAAACAATTTCCGATAAATATTTTTCTTCGGCAATTAAAATAAACTAATTTATTCTAATTAATCAATAAATAAAAACTGAATTTTTATCTGAAAAATTAGATTTACCATTAATTATCGTGAGACCACAAAGTTTTGCAATTTAATCATTTTGGTCATTAAATATTTAAATACATATTTAATTGATTCCAAATCAATCCCAAAATAATTTATACATGTCTAATACATGAAATCAGAAATTGCAACATAATCCAGAAACCTTTCCAGAATTACTGAAACTGCCCAGTATTTTTCATTAATTGCAATTTGGCTCAATTTGTTCAAAACACATCAAGATCAAATCCAACCATTCCCAAATTTAACATACATCAAATATACATCAAATTATATCATATATATGAAAAACCCCAAAATTGGAATAGGTTTAGAACTATAATTTCATAAAATTAGTCCAATTACACAATTGACATTAAGTTGACAAAATTCAATACTTTAATCATCTAATTACCACACCAATCAAGTCTCACCATCATGAAATTAATCAAGAATAATTCTAGGTTAATTATGAATGGATAATCAACTCTAGAATGACAACTTTAATATTTAATTAATCAATTAAGTATAATTACTCCTAATTAGCTCATTGATTAATCACACATGCTAATCACATCCAACAAGCTTCAAACACATATAATTACAAACCCAAAGAGTAGAGACATCAACTTAGCAACACAAATTAAAGCTAAGATTAATTGAAAAAAATTTCATGTAGAAGAAAATGTGAAAAACTTAAAAAATCACCAAGTTTTTTACCTTTGTTTTTCTTTCTTTCTTGAACTTTGCTCTCAACTCGCTTTGTAAAATATTATGTTACTTGTCTAAGTGTTCAAATTGAAACAAAATAATTTTGTTAAAATAATTACACTATGGCCGAAATTATGAACCGAAAATCAAAAACAATTATTTAATTTTGTTGCATTTTAATTGGAACAAGTTTTGCTTTAATAAAGTAACAATTATCTTTAATAAAGCAAACCAAAAAGTGTTCCAATAATATCAAGCCATATAAAAGCAAAATCATTACAAAAGATATTTATTTTATTAATTAATTTAATTATTAACAATTAAATAATAAATAAAAAATACAAATACAAAATCTTAAATATATGTATTATATTTACATTAAATATCTCAAATACATATATTAATGATATATGACAAATATCACAATTTGATATTTTATTAATGTGTATTTAATAAAATCAAGTATTAAATACAAATACACATTAATTCAGAAATGACCGTTAGGTCCCGATTGCATGTATTTTTCGTTTAACCATTAAACGAGTTATAAATAATCAGTATTATTCATAACAGTTTCCTTAGTGCTCTACGAGTATATTTCATTAGTGAGACTCTCTAGATTTAGGCATATCCGTCACGAAATCCAATTTTGTGTCCATAATTCACCCACCATGACGACCACGGATAAACTCGCTGAATCATACAGGTCGAGGTCATTGCAAACGTATAATTCATCTGTCACAGGTATCCGGATTATCTCAGAGATATAGATGTAAACGTCAAATCTCTATAGGAATAATATCGTCGATGTATCTATTAACAATCTCTAAATAACATTTGGAACTCTCTTCCGAAATATACTATGGCCATAGATTTAACAGATTGCTAATCACATATGGACTACCTATGCTTTGTTCACATAACTGACGGATCTTTTCTTGATACTCACAGGATATCATGAGCATGAGTCCACACCCAACGAACAGGCAGATGTATGATCTAAATAGATCGGTGGCGTGACCGCCATCTAAGTGTGGAGGATAACTCATATATCCACAGTGATATCTCAAGTCAAAGAATCACTATGCTACTCAACCCGAGAATATTCCTATTGACATTGGTGTACCATCTATTAGGAAATCTTCGGTGAGTCGTTTAGTGTTTATCAAATAAACACCTACACGTCTATACGAGTCTCCCAAGACTCATGGTTCATTGGGATAAACCATCAGACCATGTCTGATATACGACATCTCTTGGTCTCAGCATATTTTACTAACCGACCTGTGTCAGTATATCTTGACCAGGAACATAATTTAAGGATATACAACTTATAGTGACACTTCCCAATGTCAATTACAAATTATGTTGTAATTGCGCACTACGTTGTAAATCCTGAGGTCTTTGTCTAATATATATGCATATCACTAAACCAGATTTAGTTTCAATCTAATCGAAATTAGATCGAATACGTATATGAAATACAAGAAGTGCTACCATTTAAATTAGTAATATTATGGAAAATGATATTGCTCGTATTCATGAATCGGACATAAATACGATCCGGATTGGCACTCAGAGCACCAACCCTAACAATTTCTCCCATTTGTTCTAGTACCATTCCATGGTATCATATACACATCCCAATGTGTATCACATACTCATGGCCCTCAAAAACTCACCTAGCGCTCAAAAGGTATGTAACAACAAGTAAGCTCGCTATGACAGATTGAGTTTGTCCAACAAACACAATCATTTTCCTTAGCAAGCATCATTCATATTTTTGTAGAAACTAAGTTTACATTAATATGACTCAGATGCCATACCAACATTGTGCTTCAGCTACTAATTTGTCTAAGCATTTACGGATCAAATCCAAAATACTATGTAGACAATCGCAAACACAATACTAATAACAAACTTCTAATCTACGAGGTCATTATGCAACTTCATAAGTTGCAACTAATTCCACTCATACAGTAGAATCATCTGTGACACTCTCACTGCATCTTTTCTGACTATTTATGACGTAGACTGTCTAACGTCATAACTAGACTCAAAACTAATATAACCCTAATGGTTGCGAACTTTATTCTTCATTAATTAGAAGCTCGTTCTTAATATCTCAAAGATGATAAATAACATGTTTCAAGACACATCTTAGGGTCTAGAGAATATCAAAATAACGCCTAACAATTACAATTAAATTGATATATCTTATCGTACTTAATATAGTATTCATTATGCCATCATCCTATGATGCATAAAATTGACTAGACATTCTAATCAATTTCTCTTTCGACAAAGGAATCATCTTTTACGAAAGATGAATATTATATATTATAGACACACTAACTGTCAAACAGTTATACTAAATGACATACAGATAGTCTTGCAGTGTCCTTTATTAGATCATATCTAATGCACGACTAATGGGAGCATCTCTCCAGTCTCTTAGTTTATATCATGTATAAAACTTTATATCGAATATAATAGAGACCACTCCCACCGTTTTCATGGAGAAAATAAGACTCAGGTAAACCTTTTACCTCATTAACATCTTATTATTACCTTAATAATGATAATGTCAATATGATGTAAAATACTAGAAAAAATTTTGTACGCTCCCACTAATTGTCAAACAGTTATACTAAATTAAAATCAGACAATTTGACTGATATCAAAATTAGAAAACATAAATTTCCGGAAAGCTCATCCGAGTCTACAATACGCTCTATCAGCTAATATACTAAATTATAATCTTAGCATAATACAAACTCCATGGCTATTCCAAAACGAACTCTTCAAACTAAGAAATCACAATGGATCTCTTATCTGAAGAAACCATTCAGAAATGCCACTTTGTATTCTTTAGCTAAAATGTACAATTTAATATCATCATTAACCAACAGATCTTAAATTATTCAATCAGTGCGATTAGAGACAAGTTTCCTCAGAATCTACAATAGATTGATGAGTATAACTTTTCTCACCGTCATACTATGGTCAAACCTTTATTAAGCTTACTATGCTTTTGATGCGTAAACAATTTGCATATTTTATGAACAATTCATAATAAAAGCTCAATCAAGTTCCAAACTTGATCGTAGTAAGCTAAGAACAATCTTAGATCTATTGTTTAATGCTAATTTCCATAATCGATATCAAATATCGTTGTAGACACTGCATTTTTGTATGAAAGCCCAATGATGAGCCTCGTAAGGAGGCACTACCCTATAAGTCGCGAGATTCGCGGGAAACGGATGTCGGAAGGGAAAATTCTGAAATTAATAGCTCGCCATTTTTCAACTCGCTGGTTGTCCGCGGATTCGCTCAGTCGATTCTACTTTTAAAAATTAAAAATCTTGGCCCAGAACCTACGCACCCACCAAAAGCCCATATGTACCCATCCAAAACCCTAACCCTAGCTCACCACTATATAAGGACCCCTAAACTAAACCTAGATTTGGGGCTTCTGCCCATGGAACTCTCGCCAAAAGAAAAGAGAATGAAACCCTAAGCCATTTTACTCTGACGGCTCCATCTCTCTCATTCATGGTAATTAAATAGAAAACCCTAGACTCATTTTGTAGTACCTTAGTTTTGAGAGAGAGATAAGTAAAAAAAAAAACTTTATTTATTTATAGGGGCCGTGACAGAATTGGTCATTTTCTCAACTTTCTTTTCTCTTTCATTTTTTTCTTTTCTCCCAAATACTATCTCTGAGCTAAAACTTTAAATCGTCGTTGCCGCTTCACCACCGATCGCCTTCAGCCATACGTCGGTCTGCTGTGTAGCTGCAGACATCAGCTTTCCAGATCCGCCGAGATCGAGGCCATCGGACGCCGGACGCTCCTCCATGCGCCGCCTGAAGAGGACGAGTCGTCGGCCACTTTTCTGCATTTTCTGGCCACCTCCGATCACTTCTCACGGCCACTTCCGGCGAGTGGGTACTTTTGAGGCCGAGATCTTTCCAACGCCAGTGGTCACTTCCTGATCCGACATCGTTTGGGTTGTTTTCCGTATTGCAATTATCGGTAATTCAAGATTTGTACCGGAAGTTGAGATCCGACCGTTGGATCGGTGATCCGAACGTATCAGATTGTTGCTCTCGATTATACGAGCGCTTTGCTATATATATCCACCGTTGAAAGTATCTGGTTGTCGGACCCAATTTTTGGTTGTCGGCCCGATTTTCGTTGTGGGGCCCGCTTGTCTCGTTAAGCATATCAGCATGTTCGGAAGCCAATCGTCGATGTGATCCTTGAGATGTTGCTGACCAGTGGATCTTTCTTTGAGAGGTTTGGAGATCGTTGGAGCTCGGTATCTGATTATTATCGTTTTGGGGGTGTAAATGATAGAATTGGAAAGTTTTGGATATAATTGTAAATTTTGGCTTTTATGGGTTAAATAGTAATATTTAAGAATTGTAGGACTATTTGGGCATATTAGAAAAGTTTAGGGGTTTAATCGTAATTTTGGATAATTGAGGGACTTGATCGTAATTTTATATTTTTCAGATTCTTAGCCAGGAGATAGATATATTATGGGCTTTTGCGTGGATAGAGGTAAGTACACTCTGTGGTGATTCCGTTAACATAATTGTTTGATGATTGATGGTTGTTGTGAGAGTCGGTATATATATATAAATATATTGGTATAATTATATATATATTTTGTTATATATATATTTACATATTTGTGAGATATGATATTGAGATATTAAAAGCATGATAAATTTGAAATCATGATTGTTGAGATGAGATTGATGGATTGGATGCGAGATGTGATTGTATTGGATGATGTGTGTTATTGTGTTATGCAGCCGGGTTTTGTATAATAGTGGTCGGATTTGAGATGATGTGATGATACATCGGATGGTATGAGATTGATCAAAACCTTGGGAGTTGTGATGAGGTACTCTCCCATTGGTTTTTGATTTGGGGGTATACGGGGACTCCCCCATTGGTTATATTTCACTCATATTTTGCGAGTTGATATGGTTGGAAACCTTGGGAGTTGTGATGAGGTACTCTCCCATTGGTTTCAATCCTCTGTTATACTAAACCCGGATTAGCAACCATGTTTGATGGATGTTTGTATTGTTGTGGGATGATTGTATGAGATGATATTATAATATATGCTATTTTCATATATTATATTATATATATTTACATATATATATAACTCTATTTTGTTGGTGAGGTCATGTTGAGAGAATGAGTGTCTATTTGCTGAGCTTTTTAAGCTCACTCCCCTCTCCCCCAAACATTTCAGGTAGTTCGCGAGAATAGCAGGAGCAGTATCAGATTTGGATCCACGTGGCCACAGTTGTATTTTTGGGTTGGTCCAGACATTCGAGTCGTCATTTGTATTTCAAGTCTTGTGTTGTAAACCATAAAAGTTGTGTATACTTTATGGGTTTGTAATTTGTGATGTATTATTTGTGTTTTTAAATTGGTGGGTTGACTTATAAAATGCTTGAGCTAAAGAAGTTTATGAACCTCTTTCTAGGGTTGGGCCTGCCCTAGGGAGGGGGTCGTGACAGATTTGCTATCAGAGCTTAGGGTTTAGATTCTGTAGACACATTGCATTAGATGAGGGTAAAATGAGTAGTTTTTGTCCGTAAGAAAATGTCTGGACGTGGCCGTGGTACTGGTACTCAACGTGGGAGAGGGATAGTTTGACGATGCGTGAGAATATCGAGTAAAGTATAGAAAGACCTCACACTTAGACGATAGATCTTGAATTTGATATAGCTTTTTGTGGTGTTCCGTTGATTGTTGAGGATAGCGAAGGTTCTAAAACCGGTATCTCTAGTAGTTTTGACAGTTACCTACATCGCTATTCTTGTGGCTGTAACCGACATGATTTTTATGGTTGGACCTTATATGAACCTTCTGTCATAGTTAACATCGTCGTGAGTCAGTAGGATGAAGAGATTAGAACTTTGGTGTTCGAGAAATGAGAAAGAAGACTTTGTTGGTACTCATGTATGAGCAAGCAAACGCTATAATACCAAGCAGCAACAAAATATAAGATTTATGATTACATTATGGAATATAACAACTTGGTTGTGTTGCAAGGACAGTATCATCTTTGAATTGATAATCTTCCCATTGACGTTTCACACGTAGAGACATAGGAATGAGGCCGTCGATGATTTGGATTTCGAGACTGTCAGGAAACTTGATTTTGTTGTAGCCCTGAACGATACTTCTATATGACTCTTCGATAGTAGTGAAGAGTTTCCAGTCTTTATCATTGGTATTTCTTTCTAGACTTCGACGGATTGAGTATGCGGAGAGAGCTCTAAGATCACAGGAATGGTGGAAAGTAATATTTTCTCTGGAAAATATCATCGTACCCATAGTAAGCTCTAAGCTTCGGTCTAGATGGCCAATAATGAGTCTCCAATTAGTGAGTTGATGAGATGGTATGATTCTTATAAGATGAATTGGGTGGTAAACGAGCGAATATCATCCGACCATTCTGGAGTAATGGTTTCGATCCAAACGGTAATACTTTTGTGTCGTTTATACCATCGATGTAAAATATTACTGACAAATGGAGGAAGTTCACTTAGGCAGGCTTCTAAGATACCAGGATAGTTGGGATGGATTGGACTTGGTCCAAGAATAAATCTATTTAGGAAACCAAGTTCAAACAAGGTGCTGAGACTCCACTGGCAATGATTGAAGAAATCATGACTGTTGATGAAAACTGTGGAATGGAATCTGTGATATCCACAGTGAACAATCGCAGAATTATTTTTGTATTGGATTAAACAATCTGTTTTTCCATTCCAAATGGTTCTAAGAATGTAACACCATCTCAATAAGTTTGTAGGAACTCTTGCCACAATATCCATTGCAACCTCTTTAGGTAAAAGAGCGGACAGAGCTTTATTGAGACAATCGTAGATGTCTCTCCAAAGGTCTCGAACGTATTTAGAGTCTATAATTGCTCGATCAGTGACTGGCCATTTACAAAGCTTTTGGTATATCACCTTAGCTCTGACGGATCTTGAACATGGGTTAGGATTGGCAGATGAGGATGCCATTAAAGAAGTTTTAAGTAATTCCTTAAGAAATCATGCATCTCTTTATAGGAAGAGATATCTATAATTCTCCATGATTAGATACTTTCACAGTATTCATGCATAATTGGTAAGGATAATAATTATCACGATGATAAGAGGTACAACAGGAATGTGAGGGACCTGCAATTCTCTTTTTAGTAGTGGGAATCTTAAGATGATGGATTATGCGTAAACTTCCAAAATCTCTTTACAGATGTTGTTTGAGTAAGACCCATTGGTGGAGCCCTTTTCTTTTGGAGACATGATAGTTGGTTTGTAAGTTGCGGTACAAGTTAGAATAATAATAATTGGGGGCATTATTTATATGATGCTGAGTGTGAGATGTATAATGATCGTTAGAGTTTGAAATATTTTTTCCACTGAGAAACATTTGAATTTTGGAGATAGACACGTTGGATAGAGTTTCTAAGTGACTAGATTGTACTATTGATTATCATTCTTGAAAGGTCAATGAAGTTACTGATACATCGAGTAGGAAGAATGTGATTAATTTTTTAGAGTTAGACAGAGAATTTTTGAGAAGATGACATTGGTAAGTTTGACTTTTGGAATGTTCGATAGTGGGAGTATTCTAGTCAATATGAAGGTTCGACCACTGTTAGATAGATTTATTATAGCACAGAGCGAATTGACTAATGTGGAAAATGGAGAGCTGATATTGGAATGAATGAGACTAATACTTCCAGATGGAGTTCAGAGGATGCATAACTATTTGGTGATGGAGTCATGATACCATATACTAGAAAGCTCAAGTGTGAGATCTTGGATGAGACACACGATAATCATTATTATATGAAATTTGAGAGCACTAAGATGTATAAAAATCTAAAGAAGACTTATTGGAGGTTGGGAATGAAGAGAGAGATTTAAGTGTTTATATCTTGGTGTTTAGTTTGTTAGTAGGATATAGGAGAGCATCAACAACCAGTTGGATTACTCCAGTCTTCAACTAGACCTGAGTGGCCATGGGAAAATATCGTGATGGATTTTGTGGTACGACTATCGAGGACACGGTTTGGTTATGATGGAATTTGTTTAGTAGTGGATCGATTGTCTAGGTTTGCTCATTTCCTACCAATTCGAGTTACGTGGGGACCAGAGAGACTAGCAGAATTGTATGTGGAGAAGATTGTACGATTGCATAGTGTACTCTTATCGATTGTATCAGATAGAGTTTCGGATTACTTCTCATTTTCGGGAGAGTTTCTAGAAGACTAGGGGATCAAGGATTTCTACGAGCACCTCATTCCACCCTCGGACTGATGATTAGTCAAAGTGGATTATTCAGACATTAGATGATTTTCTGAGATCGTGTGTTTTGACATAAATGGAAGTTGGGGTGGACATTCGTATTTGATCGAGTTTGCCTATAACTATAGCTTTTTGATTAGAATCGGCATGACTCCATTTAAGGTTTTACGAGAGAGGCGATTTAGGACTTTGTTTGTTGAGTCAGGTTGGAGATGAACAAAATCTTGGCTCAAACTTGGTAGATATGACATATGAGGATCAGGTTGATTCGAGCGAGACTGTTGGTTGAGTAGAATCGATAGAAGAGTTTTTTAAATAGTGGGGGTTAAGACCTTGAGTTCCAAGTTGGATATTTAGTATTTTGAAAGTTTTATTATTAGAATGGAGGACTGAGGTTTGACTGGAAGAGAAAGTTTTCGCCGAGCTGTATTGGTTCTTTTGAGATTTTGAAGAAAGTGTGAAAAGTGGCATATCGTCTGACATTATCACCGTAATTAGAAATGATTCATTAAGTGCTTCGTATATTAGTTCTAGAGAAGATTATACTAGACCCTTCTCAGATTTTAGAGAGTCAACCGTTGGAGCCGAGCGGGAACTTGACTTATAAGGAAAGCCTATGAAGATCATAGATTGAATTGTTCAAGAATTGAGATCAAGACGTAATCCTTTTGTGAAGATCATGAAGTCTAATCATCACATCCAGAAGACGACTCGGGTCGTGAAACGGGTTTTGAGGGATGAATACTCAGAGCTGATGGAAGATTGAGAAATTTCGAGGACGAAATTTTTGTAAGGTGGGTAGAGTGTAATACCTTATTTTGAGAGAGAGATAAGTAAAAAAAAAAAAAAAAACCTTATTTATTTATAGGGGCCGTGACAGAATTGGTCATTTTCTCAAGTTTCTTTCTCTTTCATTTTTTTTCTTTTCTCCCAAATACTCTCTCTGAGCTAAAACTTTAAATCACCGTTGTCGCTTCACCACCGATCGCCTTCAGCCATGCGCCAGTCCGCCGTGTAGCTACCGACGTCAGCTTTCCAGATCCGCCGAGATCGAGGCCATCGGACGCCGGACGCTCCTCCACGCGCCGTCTGAAGATGATGAGTCGTCGGCCACTTTTCTGCATTTTCCGGCCACCTCCGATCACTTCTGACGGCCACTTCCGGCGAGTGGGTACTTTTCAGGCCGAGATCTTTCCAACGCCAGTGGTCACTTCCTGATCCGACATCGTTTGGGTTGTTTTCCGTATTGCAATTACCGGTAATTCAGGATTTGTACCGGAAGTTGAGATCCGACCATTGGATCGGCGATCCGAACGTATCAGATTGTTGCTCTCGATTATACGAGCGTTATGGTATATATATCCACCGTTGAAAGTATCTGGTTGTGGGACCCAATTTTTGGTTGTGGGGCCCGATTTTCATTGTGGGGCCCGCTTGTCTCGTTAAGCATATCAGCAAGTTCCGAAGCCGATCGTCGATGTGATCCTTGATATGTTGCTGACCAGTGGATCTTTCTTTGAGAGGTTTGGAGATCGTTGGAGCTCGGTATGTGATTATTATCGTTTTGGGGGTGTAAATGATAGAATTGGAAAGTTTTGGATATAATTGTAAATTTTGGCTTTTATGGGTTAAATAGTAATATTTAAATTGTAGGACTATTTGGGCATATTAGAAAAGTTTAGGGGTTTAATCGTCATTTTGGATAATTGAGGGACTTGATCGTAATTTTATATTTTTCAGATTCTTAGCCAGAAGATAGATATATTATGGGCTTTTGCGTGGATAGAGGTAAGTACACTCTGTGGTGATTCCGTTAACATAATTGTTTGATGATTGATTGTTGTTGTGAGAGTCGGTATATATATATAAATATATTGGTATAATTATATATATTTTGTTATATATATATATTTACATATTTGTGAGATATGATATTGAGATATTAAAAGCATGATAAATATGAAATCATGATTGTTGAGATGAGATTGATGGATTGGATGAGAGATGTGATTGTATTGGATGATGTGTGTTGTTGTGTTATGCAGCCGGGTTTTGTATAATAGTGGTCGGATTTGAGATGATGTGATGATACATCAGATGGTATGAGATTGATCAAAATCTTGGGAGTTGTGATGAGGTACTCTCACATTGGTTTTTGATTTGGGGGTATACGGGGACTCCCCCATTGGTTATATTTCACTCACATTTTACGAGTTGATATGGTTGGAAACCTTGGGAGTTGTGATGAGGTACTCTCCCATTGTTTTCAATCCTCTGTTATACTAAACCCGGATTAGCAACCATGTTTGATGGATGTTTGTATTGTTGTGGGATGATTGTATGAGATGATATTATAATATATGCTATTTTCATATATTATATTATATATATAAATATATTTACATATATATATATATAACCATATTTTGTTGGTGAGGTCATGTTGAGAGAATGAGTGCTTACTTGCTAAGCTTTTTAAGCTCACTCCCCTCTACCTCAAACATTTCAGGTAGTTCGTGAGAATAGCAGGAGCAGTATCAGATTTGGATCCACGTGCCACAGTTGTATTTTCGGGTTGGTCTAGACATTCGAGTCGTCATTTGTATTTTAAGTCTTGTGTTGTAAACCATAAAAGTTGTGTATACTTTATGGGTTTGTAATTTGTGATGTATTATTTGTGTGTTTTAAATTGGTGGGTTTGACTTATAGAATGCTTGAGCTAAAGAAGTTTACGAACCTCTTTCTAGGGTTGGGCCCGCCCTAGGGAGGGGATCGTGACACATTCTACCAACCTTCACGCCTCACTGCACTCTCTCTCGGCCATTCTCAAAAACCAGCGCCTCTCTCTCTCCTGAATAACCCAAAAAACAACAGTAAACTTTCAACAGTCAGTAGCCCCTTCCTTCAACGCACAGCCCTCACGTTCATGAGCCAACTATCATTCTCATATCACTTACACGGCCACAACCAAAAAGCACTAGACAGAACCTTCACGTCTTTCTCCCTCTCGGCACGAAAAAGAAAACCCTTATTCCTCTTCTTCCCTTCTCGCCACACCCTAGACATACACGGCATCAACCAGGCAACCCCCTCATTTCTTCTTCTTGAAACGGCCACAAAACTAGCAGAAACTCACCAAAATAACATACCCCTTCAACAGCCACCGACAAACCCTAGCAGCCCTCAACACGAGCACAGCAGCACCACCCTTCAACTCGCACAACCCACAAACTAAGCCACGACATCCTCCCTCAAATACTGCACTATATCCTTCTGGCCGATCAAATGAAGCCATAACCAGCCTCCCTCATCACGTTCACCGACAACAAAACCAAGCCACTTCCTAAACTATCCACCAACCAAAGCAGCAACCATCATTACCACCGAATAAGCCACATACGTTCGATTCTCTTTCTCTTCACAGACTCACTTCACCGACAAACCCTAGCAGCCCTTGAACCAGCCAGAAAAAAGAACCTTTCACATTAAGACACTCAGCCCACACTCACCGACTACAGCCTACATTTACCGACTACAGCCCCCTCATCACCGACCAAACAGATCACCAACTTTAAGCCTGCCTTTCAACTCCACTCACTTCCCCCTCTTCAAATCACACGCAACCCCTTTACGTGAACCAAAACAGCCTCATGGATCATGTTGATGATCATCAATTATGTGGCGCACTATGACCATGCCATGAATTTTACTTGCGAATTGTTAATGATCTGGACGTGGTTGATGCTGATGAGTGGAAGATGCGCATGTGTTCAAATCAAATATTGCACGGGACATATGCTTAATGACCTTTGCAATTAAAGCATACAATTGACGCATGCATAATTAGTCGTGTGTACAGCACATGATCAAAGGAATATGAACGCACATGGTTGGTGACGAAACATCCCAAAATCAAGAAGAAAACAGTCCCTCGAACCACTAGCAAGTCATGAACAGTGAATAGTTAAAACAGTCACTAAACAACCCCCAAAATCGGTACAAAAATATACCGAAAGACTGCAGTAAAAATAGAGAAAATAGTGAGTAGAAACCGCGAGTGAAAACGGACAAAACAGTAGAAGCAGTGGACCAGTAAAAATAGCGGAATGATAACCCTTCCGGCACTGTGAAACGCACTCCCGAGAAGCGACTTAAAAGGTAAGACCTGAGGCACCCTTTGGTTATATTTTTATTTTGTTATCCCAGACACGGCATGCTTGGTTGGACGTGGAACATGTCCAACCGGGTATGCGAAGTCCTATATTGAAAATGACCAAGTTTTTTTGGTCACATGTTTGTTATTTCGCCTTTTATTTCGCATTATCAGTCTTTTATTACTTCGTATTTAATTTACGTTTATTATTGTTTTTTTTGGTCACATGTTTGTTATTTCGCCTTTTTTTTCGCATTATTAGTCTTTCATTACTTCGTATTTAATTTACGTTTATTATTGTTTTATCGTTTATTACTGCTATTTTGCATATTCATCTCTTCGGTTATTTATAGTCATATGTGTTATCATATTTCATGTGTCAACATTGGGTTCATGATTGTGTTGTGTTAATGCTTGAGTGTTGCCTCCCGTGGTATATCGGATAGAAACCTAGACATAAATTCCGTAGCCGATTCTGAATTGACGGTAGTGCGGTCTGTACTTGGGATACAATTCCACGTATCACTTCAAAAATGCCCACTTGTCTGTCAATCTTAGATATCATATTCTGTATCACGTCATTGCACGTCTATTCCGTATTCATAATTGCCTCTTAAGTTGTTTATTTTCATTATACGCCTTATTGTCTTTCCTTAATATGCATGCTTGTATGTATGTCATTTGTTTGCGCTTCTGTGTCTACCAATGTGAAATTGTATGCTTTCCGTATGTCAATTTATCTTTATGCATGCAAATTCGGACATAGATTATATACAAATAGGTTGTATGCAAATTTGGACATAGATTGTATGCAAATAGGTTGTATGCAAATATGAAGATGTGTTACATGTGAACTTGGATGAACTTTTGATTTATGCATGTGAAATAGAATACCCTTGAGAATGTATGTTGCTAAATTCGATTAAATTATTGCACAAATCATATCATTACAAGTGGCATAAGTAAGGGACCATTCTGAACCCAATGGTTTGAGGTCTTCCCTTGCGACGGGTGAGTGCGGCCTTAAATCTTTGTCCCGATTCACACCGGGTGGCGACTCCATGTTATTTTGTACTCCCGACTAGGCCGCGAGCCTAGAATAACGTCATCAACATCTGTGTCCTACAGTCTGGCGACTCCACTGGGGATCTAGAGAATCGGCACTGAAATCATGTCTTGTGATGTGTATGATTTGTGCTCTAGTTGACCGTTTCTATAGCGGGTTGAGGGGGTTTTAAAATGCTAATGGGCCAACTAGTGTAAAAATTTTTAAATGGGCGTATATATTACATACATTACACGTATCTCATGAATCCATGCATACACGCATCATGTTAACCCATGTGTCTTAAAAGCCATCATAGATATACTTTGGGTTAGAGATTAAAAATAAAAAGTTTGTCAAGAGAGTTTAGCAAACATGGATATCGTGGAAAAGGAATTCAAGAATTAGGACCACCATGAGGAGAAATGCTACCTTAAAGGGTAGGTGTGTTGAAAAAAGAAAAGAAAAAAAAAGTTCAAAATGAAAAGTAAAAATGAGAGACAAAGGAAAAGAAAGATAAAACCATACCACATTGAGCACGAAAAAGCAATTGCGGAACATAATTGAGACATCTAGGTTGGTTTGACCCACCGATCCCGATTTTTGAAACGAAATCATTGAGTTGGCTTGCTTAAGGATCAAGCTGTGAAAGAACCTTTGCACACACACACTTTGATTCTGGCATAGATCATTTATTCAAAAACTCAGATTTGAGTTGCATTAAGAGTTTTGAATGTTCTCTGGTTTCATTACTGGGCATTCCTTGAGGACGATAATATGTATAATTATTGGGACTATTTCGTAGCACGTGATATGGTATGATGATATGGAAGGCCCCCACCATGTGGTTCATCTTGACCAAGTGCAAACAGCAGAGAGCAGAAAGCTAAATCAAGACTGGGAGCGACCAGTCTACCACCCCGTGAATAAGAAGAATAACAAGAAATTGAGCCATGAGACCAGAGAGAAGACTGAGCAATCACCTGGAGAACTGGCGGAAGACCTAATCCAGCGGAATAGGAAATTCATTCATGCATGCATGCATGCACGTAACATATTTTGCATTCTTTTTTGTGTTTGTTTTGTTTTGTATTCACAGGTTTCAAAGAAGGAAAAGAGAAAGCGGCAAAGACAAGCCGACCAGAATCAGCAACATATGAGTACTAGTTTTGGGGATGAGTCCCAGGGTTGAGGCCCATATCAGTTTCAGTTTTGGGGATGAATCCCAAGGTTGAGGCCCATATCAGTTTCAGTTTGGGAATGAATCCTAGGGTCAAGGCCCACAGCAGCTGAGTTTTGGAATGAATCGGGGAATGAATCCCAAGGTCGAGGCCCACTTCACTAGCAGTTTTCGAGAATGAATCCCATGGTTGAGACCCACGTTATCAACAAGCCGAGAATGGCACTCCGAGAATGGAACAAGGTTCAGGAATGAACAAGCTAAGAATATCAATCCGAGAATGGAGCAAGGTTTGAGAATGAACAAGCCGAGAATGGCAATCCGAGAATGAAGAAAGGTTCGAGAATGAACAAGCCGAGAATGGCAATCCCAGAATGGAACAGGGTTCGAGAATGAACAAGCCGAGAATGGCAATCCGAGAATGGAGCAGGGTTCCAGAATGAACAAGCTGAGAATGGCAATCCGAGAATGGAGTAAGGTTCGAGAATGAACAAGTTGAGAATGGCAATCCGAGAATGGAACAAG
Organism: Zanthoxylum bungeanum; assembly: GCA_019454045.1. NCBI lineage: Eukaryota > Viridiplantae > Streptophyta > Magnoliopsida > Sapindales > Rutaceae > Zanthoxylum > Zanthoxylum bungeanum. The sequence goes on from SKCR01030856.1 coordinate 295,999, forward strand.
GTTCGGGAATTAACAAGTCAGGATTGGCACTCCCAGAATGGAGCACGGTTCGGGAATGGACCACCTCACAATAACGGTTCAGGAATGGACCATCTCATACAACACAGTTCGGAAATGTACCATCAGCATCAGTTTCACCGGTTATGGCACTCTGGGGGCGAGGCCCACATTAGCATCAGCATCAGTCTTGCTGGGTATGGCACTCTTGGGGCGAGGCCCACATTATCATTATTAGTCTGGCCGGGTATGGCACTCTGGGGGCGAGGCCAATATCAGTATCAGTTTGGGACGAGGTCCATATCAGTATTAGTTTGGGGCGAAGCCCACATCATAATCAGCATGGGGCGAGGCCCATATCAGTATCAGTTTGGGGGCATGGCCCATATCAGTAACAATTCGGGGGCGAGACCCATATCATTATCAGTATTAGTCTTGTCGGGTATGACACTCTGGAGGTGAGGCCCATATCATTATCAGTATTAGTCTTGTCGGGTATGGCACTCTGGGGGCGAGGCCCATATCATTATTAGTACTAGTCTTGCCGGGTATGGCACTCTGGGGGCGAGGCCAATATCATTATCAGTATTAGTCTTGCCGGGTATGGTACTCTGGGGGCGAGGCCCACATCATTATTAGTATCAGTCTTGCCGGGTATGGCACTCTGGGGGCGAGGCCCACATCATTACTAGTATCAGTTCTGTCGGGTATGACACTCTGGGGGAGGGGCCCACATCTTTATCAGTATAAGTCTTGCCGGGTATGGCACTCTGGGGGCGGGGCCCACATCGTTATCAGTATCAGTCTTGCCTGGTATGGCACTCTGGGGGTGAGGCCCATATCATTACTAGTATCAGTTCTGCCGGGTATGGCACTCCGGGTATGGAGATATTAGAGCGACGTCTTGGGTATGAGGTTTAGCGCGCCAGGTACGGCAATCCGGGAATGGAGATATTATAGCGACGCCTTGGGTATGAGATTTAGCACGCCAGGTACGACACTCTGGGTATGAAGACACATCTGCGACGCTTTGGGTATGAGGTTTAGCACGCCAGGTATGACACTCCAGGTATGGAGATATTATAGCGACGTATTGGGTATGAGGTATAGCACGCCAAGTACGGCACTCCGGGTATGGAGATATTACAGCGACGCCTTGGGTATGAGATTTAGCACGCCAGGTACGACACTTTGGGTATGAAGACATCTGCGACGCTTTGGGTATGAGGTTTAGCACGCCAGGTACGACACTCCAGGTATGGAGATATTACAGCGACGTCTTGGGTATGAGGTATAGCACGCCAAGTACGGCACTCCGGGTATGGAGATATTACAGCGACGCCTTGGGTATGAGATTTAGCACGCCAGGTACGGCACTCCGGATATGGAGACACATCCACATCATTATCAGCAGTTATTGGGATGCGTCTTAGGGTCGAGGCCCACATCATCATCAGTATCAGTTTCGGGGATGAGTCCCAGGGTCGAGGCCTACATCAGCATCAGTATCAGTTTCGGGGATAAGTCCTAGGGTTGAGGCCTACATCAGTATCAGTTTCAGGGATGAGTCTCAGGGTTGAGGCCTACATCTGTATCAATTTCGGGGATGAGTCCCAGGGTCATGACCCACATCATCAGCAGTTTGGGGATGTGTCCCAGGGTTGAGGCCCACATCATTATCAACAGTTTGGGGATGCGTCCCAGGGTCGAGGCCCATATTTTGTCAGCGATATTGGGATGCGTCCCAGGGTCGAGGCTCCCGTTGTCAGTTGCAGTTATTGGGATGCGTCCTAGGATCGAGGTCCACTGCATCATCAGTTTTGGGATGCGTCCCAGGGTCAAGGCCGATATTTTGTCAGCGGTATTGGGATGCGTCCTAGGGTCGAGGCCCCCGTTGTCGGCTGCAGTTATTGGGATGCGTCCCAGGATCGAGGTCCACTACATCATCAGTTTTGGGATGTGTCCCAAGGTCGAGGCCCACATTTTGTCAGCGGTATTGGGATGCGTCCCAGGGTCGAGGCCCCCGTTGTCTGTTGCAGTTATTGGGATGCGTCTCAGGATCGAGGTCCACTGCATCATCAGTTTTGGGGATGCGTCCCAGGGTCGAGGCCCATATTTTGTCAGCGGTATTGGGATGTGTCCCAGGGTCGAGGCTGTTGGATAATATGACCCATAGCGTCACTATTTGCACAGAACATTGTGTTGCTGTAGCAATTAACTATGTAACAAGGAAATTGCACTCTCGTCATTTGTGATTAGATCACCATAGATATATAAATGAAGAGAGGTCCCTATGATTAGTTCCTGGATTGAGATGATATGAGACAGTATCAGTCCACGAAGGATTAATCATTAAATATCCCTAGCCGTAGTATTATCGAGACTGGACATCGATAATGCGGAATAGGCTAGTATTGCACTTGTGCGCGTTGTGAGGGCACAACGGCATAGTTCTCATATATATAAGTATTGGATACTTGTGCAAGTGCGATAGGAGGTCGTGTTTCACCGATGGTACGGGAAATAGCTTCGCTCTGGATAGACCCTTCGGAATCCCATTGGTATTATGACTAGGTGTCTATGGGATGCCGAAATCAAGGTAGGTGTGTATAGTCTTAACCTGAGACTTGCATCGCTAATACTTACGACAATCGGTAAACTTTGGTTTTGGTGGTTGGGGGATCTTAACTGGTTCTGTGTTCACCTCTACTGGGTTTATCAGGAATCGTAGTGTATTGGATGTTATGTCGAGACAGAAGTGTCACTCCAGTCATAGTGGAGATGATGTCACGCAGGATACGGTATTAGTGCTCTTAAGTGATGCGCATCCAATCGTGATATTATGACCAGGTCATGAATATTCGATTATAGAGACTAGTTACCAGACATCCGATATGTGTTTCGGACGGGGCAGACACTTATCCAGCCCCAGCCCTAGCACGTGATTATCTGATACTGGGCCGATATGCACAATACAATTGTATACTACGCTTGATACAGATCTTTGATATTCTTTAATGGATATGTTCGGAGAACTTGGTAGACTTGGTGCTTTGCTAGGAGTCGACCTTGTCTCGTAAATCGGTAGAACGTAGTACTTGGTACGTACGTGATTCGGATACTCCGACGACCGTATTTACTGTCAACTTATCCGGGGATCTCATGGGTCGCTTCCCGATAATCCACCGATGACGCACAACTTGCACTCTTGAATAATCTGGGATTATATAGAAGAGAGAGAAAATTAATCTAGGATTAATTACGGAGATATTTTATTTAGGATAAAATATCGTCTAGAGAGAGATAACGATTAATTTGGAATTGATCGATTAAATTAATATATTCGATATATTAAACGAAATTAGATTTCGACGCGGAATTAAAATTAGATTTTAATTCGGGCGAACAAATTAATTTAGAATTAATTCGTTAGCGATCTAAATAGTAATTTCGCTAGGCGAAATTAATTAATTCTCGTCGCGACGGAAATGCGTTAATTCGGAATTAGCGAAACCGAGCCAGAAAGCGTTTGCGGACACATTCGTATTTTGAAACGAGTGGTATCCGCAAATCATAACGCGATATATCATCACTTGACACGAATAGAAGATGGATGTATCTAGTCACCTTTATGGGATGATACATTGTCTCTATTCTCAATGTGTGATGATGATGAATTTTTGGAGGGAAATGCTTTTCACGGTTTTTGAAGAGTTTTTATCTAAAAATTCATTTTTTGGTTAATGATATACATCATTGCTTCTCTCTTTCTTTTTACTTTTTTTTTGGTAAAACAAAAACAAGGGTGAAGACACAACTCTCTCATCTCTCTCACGCCAAAACAGTGGCTATTCTTCACTGGTTTTGAACCAGTTTGGGCGTGAACAATAGGGAAGCAAGAGTGGATTTTCATGGTGAAAATTCAAGTGCTAGCACACTTACAAGTCTTGCGAAGGTGGTAGGGAGGTTCGACCATGAGACGGGATCCATCCGACGAATCTAGAAGCTCATTTTCGCAGCTCAAAACAGAAGATGGAGGACATTGGACTGCTGCAGTTCATGCGCTCAAACAGTGAACATATTGGCTTCAATCGTCTTCATATCGACTCAACCAACCAATGTAAGTATTCCGCTATCTTCGTTGGTGTATTCATGCACGATTTTCATGTCTTGTTTGATCTTGGGACCTTAGAAAAACTCAACAGAGGCCCCCGTTGTCGATTGTAGTTATTGGGATACGTCCCGGGATCGAGGTCCACTGCATCATCAGTTTTGGGATGCGTCCCAGAGTGGAGGCCCACATTTTGTCAGTGGTATTGGGATGTGTCCCAGGGTCGAGGCCCCCGTTGTCTGTTGCAGTTATCGGGATGCGTCCCACGATCGAGGTCCACTGCATCATCAACTCAACAAAAGCCACAGGCAAGTCAGGTGGCAGGTGGCTAGCCAGGTAAGTAAAAATTCATTGCATAACTTTGATAGGATTGTTATTGTCACACACTGCACAACTCCCATCAAAGTAAGGGCGACTGTAGACACTGCATTTTTGCATGAAAGCCCAATGATGAGCCTCGCAAGGAGGCACTACCCTATAAGTCGGGAGAGTCGCTGGAAACGGATGTCGGAATGGAAAATTCTGAAATTAATAGCTCGCCATTTTTCAACTCGCTGGTTGTCCGCGGATTCGCTCAGTCGATTCTGGTTTTAAAAATTAAAAATCTTGGCCCAGAACCTACGCACCCACCAAAAGCCCATATATACCCATCCAAAACCCTAACCCTAGCTCACCACTATATAAGGACCCCTAAACTAAACCTAGATTTGGGGCTTCTGCCCATGGAACTCACGCCAAAAGAAAAGAGAATGAAACCCTAAGACATTTTCCTCTGACGGCTCCATCTATCTCATTCACGGTAATTAACCAGAAAACCCTAGACTCATTCTACCAACCTTCACGCCTCACTGCACTCTTTCTCGGCCATTCTCAAAACCAGCGCCTCTCTCTCTCCTGACAAACCCAAAAAACAACAATAAACTTTCAACATTCAGCAGCCCCTTCCTTCAACGCACAGCCCTCACGTTCACGAGCCAACTATCATTCTCTTCTCACTTACACGGCCATAACCAAAAAGCACTAGACAGAACCTTCACGTCTTTCTCCCTCTCGGCACGAAAAAGAAAACCCTTATTGCTCTTCTTCCCTTCTCGCCACACCCTAGACATACACGGCATCAACCAGGCAACCCCCTCATTTATTCTTCTTGAAACGGCCACAAAACAAGCAGAAACTCACCCAAATAACATACCCCTTCAACAGCCACCGACAAACCCTAGCAGCCCTCAACAGGTGCACAGCAGCACCACCATTCAACTCGCACAACCCACAAACTAAGCCACGACATCCTCCCTAAAATACTGCATTATATCCTTCTGACCGATCAAATGAAGCCATAACCAGCCTCCCTCATCACGTTCGCCAACAACAAAACCAAGCCACTTCCTAAACTACCCACCGACCGAAGCAGCAACCATCATTACCACCAACTAAGCCACATACGTTCGGTTCTCTTTCTCTTCACGGACTCACTTCACCGACAAACCCTAGCAGCCCTTGAACCAGCCAGAAAAAGAACCCTTCACGTTAAGACACTCAGCCCACGCTAACCGACTACAGCCCACACTCACCGACTACAGCCCCCTCATCACCGACCAAACAGATCACTAACCTTAAGCTTCCCTTCAACTCCACTCACTTCCCCTCTTCAAATCACACGCAGCCTCTTTACGTGAACCAAAACAGCCTCATGGATCATGTTGATGATCATCAATTATGTGGCGCACTATGACCATGCCATGATTTTACTTGCGAATTGTTAATGATCTGGACGTGGCTGATGCTGATGAGGGGAAGATGCGCATGTGTTCAAAACAAATATTGCACGGGATATATGCTTAATAACCTTTGCAATTAAAGCATACAATTGACGCATGCATAATTAGCCGTGTGTACCGCGCATGATCAAAAGAATATAAACGCACATGGTTGGTGACGAAGCATCCTAAAATCAAGAAGAAAACAGTCCATCGAACCACCAGCAAGTCGTGAACAGTGAATAGTCAAAACATTCCGTAAACAACCCCCAAAATTGGTCCAAAAATAGACTGAAAGACTGTAGTAAAAACAGAGAAAACAATGAGTAGAAAAGGCGAGTGAAAATGGATAAAACAGTAGAAACAGTGGACCAGTAAAAATAGCGGAATGATAACCCTTCCGGCACCATGAAACGCACTCCCGAGAAGCGACTTAAAAGGTAAGACCTGAGGGCACCCTTTGGTTATATTTTTATTTTGTTATCCCAGACACGACATGCTTGGTTGGACGTGGAACATGTCCAACCGGGTATGCGAAGTCCTATATTGAAAATGACCAAGTTTTTTTGGTCACATGTTTGTTATTTCGCCTTTTATTTCGTATTATTAGTCTTTCATTACTTCGTATTCAATTTACGTTTATTATTGTTTTATCGTTCCATATTTATTTTGTGTTATTTAGCTTCTTTGCTATTTTGCATATTTATCTCTTCGGTTATTTATAGTCATATGCGTTATCATATTTCATGTGTCAATATTGGTTCATGATTGTGTTGTGTTAATGCTTGAGTGTTGCCTCCCGTGGTATATCAGATGGAAACCCATATATAAATTCCGTAGCCGATTCCGAATGGACGGTAGTGCGGTCTGTACTTGGGATACAATTCCACGTATCACTTGAAAAATGCCCACGTGTGTGTCAATCTTAGATATCATATTCTGTATCACGTCATTGCACGTCTATTCTGTATTCATAATTGCCTCTTAAGTTGTTTATTTTCATTATGCGCCTAATTGTCTTTCCTTAATATGCATGCTTGTATGGATGTCATTTGTTTGCGCTTCTGTGTCTACCAATGTGAAATTGAATGCTTTCCGTATGTCAATTTATCTTTATGCATGCAAATTCGGACATAGATTATATGCAAATAAGTTGTATGCAAATTTGGACATAGATTGTATGCAAATAGGTTGTATGTAAATATGAAGATGTGTTACATGTGAACTTGGATTAACTTTTGATTTATGCATGTGAAATAGAATACCCTTGGGAATGTATGTTGCTAGATTCTATTAAATTATTGCATAAATCATATCATTACAAGTGGCATAAGTAAGGGACCATTCCGAACCAATGGTTTGAGGTCTTCCCTTACGAGGGGTGAGTGTGGCCTTAAATTTTTGTCCCGGTTCACACCGGGTGGCGACTCCATGTTATTTTGTACTGCCGACTAGGCCGCGAGCCTATAACAGCGTCGTCAACATCTGTGTCCTACAGTCTGGCGACTCCACTGGGGATCTAGAGAATCGGCCCCGAAATCATGTCTTGTGATGTGTATGATTTGTGCTTTAGTTGACCGTTTCTATAGCGGGTTGAAGGGGTTTTAAAATGCTAATGGGCCAACTAGTGTAAAAAATTTTAAATGGGCTTATATATTACATACATTGCACGTATCTCATGCATCCATGCATACACGCATCATGTTAACCCTTGTGTCTTAAAAGCCATCATAGATATACGTTGGGTTAGAGATTAAAAATAAAAAGTTTGTCAAGAGAGTTTAGCAAACATGGATAACGTGGAAAATAAAAATAAAAAGTTTGTCAGCGGTATTGGGATGCGTCCCAGGGTCGAGGCCCCCGTTGTCGGTTGCAGTTATTGGGATGCGTCTCAGGATTGAGGTCCACTACATCATCAGTTTTGGGATGTGTCACAGGGTCGAGGCCCACATTTTGTTAGTGGTATTGGGATGCGTCCCAGGGTCGAGGCCCCCGTTTTCTGTTGCAGTTATCGGGATGCGTCCCAGGATCGAGGTCCACTGCATCATCAGTTTGGGATGCGTCCCAGGGTCTAAGCCCATATTTTGTCAGCGATATTGGGATGTGTCCCAGGGTCAAGGCCCCCGTTGTCTGTTGCAGTTATCGGGATGCGTCCCACGATCGAGGTCCACTGCATCATCAACTCAACAAAAGCCACATGAAAGTCAGGTGGCAGCTGGCGAGCCAGGTAAGTAAAAATTCATTGCATAACTTTGATAGGATTGTTATTGTCACACACTGCACAAGTCCCATCAAAGTAGGGGCGACTGTAGACACTGCATTTTTGCATGAAAGCCCAATGATGAGCCTCGTAAGGAGGCACTACCCTATAAGTCACGAGTGTCACGGGAAACGAATGTCGGAAGGGAAAATTCTGAAATTAATAGCTCGCCATTTTTCAACTCGCTGGTTGTCCGCGGATTCGCTCCGTCGATTATGGTTTTAAAATTAAAAATCTTGGCCCAGAACCTACGCACCCACCAAAAGCCCATATGTACCCATCCAAAACCCTAACCCTAGCTCACCACTATATAAGGACCCCTAAACTAAACCTAGATTTGGGGCTTTTGCCCATGGAACTCACGCCAAAAGAAAAGAAAATGAAACCCTAAGACATTTTCCTCTGACGGCTCCATCTCTCTCATTCATGGTAATTAACCAGAAAACCATAGACTCATTCTACCAACCTTCACGCCTCACTGCACTCTCTCTTGGCCATTCTCAAAAACCAGCGCCTCTCTCTCTCCTGACAAACCCAAAAAACAACAATAAACTTTCATTAGTCAGCAGCCCCTTCCTTCAACCCACAGCCCTCACGTTCACGAGCCAACTATCATTCTCTTCTCACTTACACGGCCACAACCAAAAAACACTAGACAGAACCTTCACATCTTTCTCCCTCTCGGCATGAAAAAGAAAACCCTTATTCCTCTTCTTCCCTTCTCGCCACACCCTAGACATACACGGCATCAACCAGGAAACCCCCTCATTTCTTCTTCTTGAAACGGCCACAAAACAAACAGAAACTCACCCAAATAACATACCCCTTCAACAGCCACCGACAAACCTAGCAGCCCTCAACACGAGCACAGGAGCACCACCATTCAACTCGCATAGCCCACAAACTAAACCACGACATCCTCCCTCAAATACTGCACTATATCCTTCTGACCGATCAAATGAAGCCATAACCAGCCTCCCCCATCACGTTCGCCGACAACAAAACCAAGCCACTTTCTGAATTACCCACCGACCGAAGTAGCAACCATCATTACCACCGAATAAGCCACATACATTCGGTTCTCTTTCTTTTCACGGACTCACTTCACCGACAAACCCTAGCAGCCCTTGAACCAACCAGAAAAAAGAACCTTTCACGTTAAGACACTCAGCCCACACTCACCGACTACAGCCCCCTCATCACCGACCAAACAGATCACCACCTTAATCCTGCCCTTCAACTCCACTCACTTCCCCTCTTCAAATCACACGCAACCCCTTTACGTGAACCCAAACAGCCTCATGGATCATGTTGATGATCATCAATTATGTGGCGCACTATGACCATGCCATGAATTTTACTTGCGAATTGTTAATGATCTGGACGTGGCCGATGCTGATGAGTGGAAGATGCGCATGTGTTCAAAACAAATATTGCACGAGACATATGCTTAATGACATTTGCAATTAAAGCATACAATTGAGGCATGCATAATTAGCCTTGTGTACAGCGCATGATCAAAGGAATATGAACGCACATGGTTGGTGACGAAGCATCCCAAAATCAAGAAGAAAATATTCCCTCGAACCACCAGCAAGTCGTGAACAGTGAATAGTCAAAACAGTCCCTAAACAACCCCAAAATCGGTCCAAAAATAGACCGAAAGACTGCAGTAAAAACTGAGAAAAAAGTCAGTAAAAACCGCTAGTGAAAACGGACAAAACAGCAGAAATAGTGGACCAGTAAAAACAGCGGAATGATAACCCTTTCGGCACCGTGAAACGCACTCCCGAGAAGCGACTTAAAAGGTAAGACCTGAGGGCACCCTTTGGTTATATTTTTATTTTGTTATCCCAGACACGACATGCTTGGTTGGACGTGGAACATGTCCAACCGGGTATGCGAAGTCCTATATTGAAAATGACCAAGTTTTTTTGGTCACATGTTTGTTATTTCGCCTTTTATTTCGCATTATTAGTCTTTCATTACTTCGTAATTAATTTACGTTTATTATTGTTTTATCGTTCCATTTTTATTTTGTGTAATTTAACTTCTTTGCTATTTTGCATATTTATCTCTTCGGTTATTTATAGTCATATGCGTTATCATATTTCATGTGTCAACATTGGGTTCATGATTGTGTTGTGTTAATGCTTGAGTGTTGCCTCCCGTGGTATATCGGATGGAAACCCTATATAAATTCTGTCTGTAGCCGATTCCGAATGGACGGTAGTGCGGTCTGTACTTGGGATATAATTCCATGTATCACTTGAAAAATGCCCACGTGTGTGTCAATCTTAGATATCTTATTCTGTATCACGTCATTGCACGTCTATTCTGTATTCATAATTGCCTCTTAAGTTGTTTATTTTCATTATGCCCCTAATTGTCTTTCCTTAATATGCATGTTTGTATGGATGTCATTTGTTTGCGCTTCTGTGTCTACCAATGAGAAATTGTATGCTTTCCGTATGCCAATTTATCTTTATGCATGCAAATTCGGACATAGATTATATGCAAATAGGTTGTATGCAAATTTGGAGGTGAGGCCCATATCAGTAACAATTCGGGGGCGAGACCCATATCATTATCAGTATTAGTCTTGTCGGGTATGACACTCTGGAGGTGAGGCCCATATCATTATAAGTATTAGTCTTGTCGGGTATGGCACTCTGGGGGCGAGGCCCATATCATTATCAGTACTAGTCTTGCCGGGTATGGCACTCTAGGGGCGAGGCCCATATCATTATCAGTATTAGTCTTGCCGGTTATGGTACTCTGGGGGCGAGGCCCACATCATTATCAGTATCAGTCTTTCCGGGTATGGCACTCTGGGGGCGAGGCCCACATCATTACTAGTATCAGTTCTGTCGGGTATGGCACTCTGGGGGAGGGGCCCACATCTTTATCAGTATAAGTCTTGCCGGGTATGGCACTCTGGGGGCGGGGCCCACATCGTTATCAGTATCAGTCTTGCCTGGTATGGCACTCTGGGGTGAGGCCCATATCATTACTAGTATCAGTTCTGCCGGGTATGGCACTCCGAGTATGGAGATATTAGAGCGACGTCTTGGGTATGAGGTTTAGCGCGCCAGGTACGGCAATCCGGGAATGGAGATATTACAGCGACGCCTTGGGTATGAGATTTAGCATGCCAGGTACGACACTCTGGGTATGAAGACACATCTGCGACGCTTTGGGTATGAGGTTTAGCACGCCAGGTACGACACTCCAGGTATGTAGATATTACAGCGACGCCTTGGGTATGAGTTTAGCACGCCAAGTATGGCACTCCGGGTATTGAGATATTACAGCGACGCCTTGGGTATGAGATTTAGCACGCCAGGTACGGCACTCCGGATATGGAGACACATCCACATCATTATCAACAGTTATTGGGATGCGTCTCAGGGTCGAGGCCCACATCAGCATCAGTATCAGTTTCGGGGATGAGTCCCAGGGTTGAGGCCTACATCAGTATCAGTTTCAGGGATGAGTCTCAGGGTTGAGGCCTACATCTGTATCAATTTCGGGGATGAGTCCCAGAGTCGTGACCCACATCATCAGCAGTTTGGGGATGCGTCCCAGGGTTGAGGCCCACATCATTATCAACAGTTTTGGGGATGCGTCCTAGGGTCGTGACCCACATCATCAACAGTTTTGGGGATGCATCTCAGGGTTGAGGCCCACATCATCATTAGCAATTTTGGGGATGCGTCCCAGGGTCGAGGCCCATATTTTGTCAGCGATATTGGGATGCGTCCTAGGGTCGAGGCTCCCGTTGTCAGTTGCAGTTATTGGGATGCGTCCTAGGATCGAGGTCCACTGCATCATCAGTTTGGGATGCGTCCCAGGCTCGAGGCCGATATTTTGTCAGCGGTATTGGGATGCGTCCTAGGGTCGAGGCCCCCGTTATCGGCTGCAGTTATTGGGATGCGTCCCAGGATCGAGGTCCACTGCATCATCAGTTTTGGGATGTGTCCCAAGGTGGAGGCCCACATTTTGTCAGCGGTATTGGGATGCGTCCCAAGGTCGAGGCCCTCGTTGTCTGTTGCAGTTATTGGGATGCATCTCATGATCGAGGTCCACTGCATCATCAGTTTGGGATGCGTCCCAGGGTCGAGGCCCTTATTTTGTCAGCGGTATTGGGATGTGTCCTAGGGTCGAGGCCCCCGTTGTCAATTGCAGTTATTGGGATGCGTCCCAGGATCGAGGTCCACTGCATCATCAGTTTTGGGATACGTCCCAGAGTGGAGGCCCACATTTTGTCAGCGGTATTGGGATGTGTCCCAGGGTCGAGGCCCCCGTTGTCTGTTGCAGTTATCGGGATGCGTCCCACGATCGAGGTCCACTGCATCATCAACTCAACAAAAGCCACAGGCAAGTCAGGTGGCAGCTGGCTAGCCAGGTAAGTAAAAATTCATTGCATAACTTTGATAGGATTGTTAATGTCACACACTGCACAAGTCCAATCAAAGTAAGGGCGACTGTAGACACTGCATTTTTGCATGAAAGCCCAATGATGAGCCTCGTAAGGAGGCACTACCTATAAGTCGGGAGAGTCGCGGGAAACGGATGTCGGAATGGAAAATTCTGAAATTAATAGCTCGCCATTTTTCAACTCGCTGGTTGTCCGTGGATTCGCTCAGTCGATTCTGGTTTTAAAAATTAAAAATCTTGGCCCAGAACCTACGCACCCACCAAAAGCCGATATAGACCCATCCAAAACCCTAACCCTAGCTCACCACTATATAAGGACCCCTAAACTAAACCTAGATTTGGGGCTTCTGCCCATGGAACTCACGCCAAAAGAAAAGAGAATGAAACCCTAAGCCATTTTCCTCTAACGGCTCCATCTCTCTCATTCACGGTAATTAACCAGAAAACCCTAGACTCATTCTACCAACCTTCACGCCTCACTGCACTCTTTCTTGGCCATTCTCAAAAACCAGCGCCTCTCTCTCTCCTGACAAACCCAAAAAACAACAATAAACTTTCAACAGTCAGCAGCCCCTTCCTTCAACGCACAGCCCTCACGTTCACGAGCCAACTATCATTCTCTTCTCACTTACACGGCCATAACCAAAAAGCACTAGACAGAACCTTCACGTCTTTCTCCCTCTCGGCAAAACAAAGAAAACCCTTATTCCTCTTCTTCCCTTCTCGCCACACCCTAGACATACACGGCATCAACCAGGCAACCCTCTCATTTATTCTTCTTGAAACGGCCACAAAACAAGTAGAAACTCACCCAAATAACATACCCCTTCAACAGCCACCGACAAACCCTAACAGCCCTCAACACGAGCACAGCAGCACCACCCTTCAACTCGCACAACCCACAAACTAAGCCACGACATCCTCCCTCAAATACTGCATTATATCCTTCTGACCGATCAAATGAAGCCATAACCAGCCTCCCTCATCACGTTCGCCAACAACAAAACCAAGCCACTTCCTAAACTACCCACCGACCGAAGCAGCAACCATCATTACCACCGACTAAGCCACATACGTTCGGTTCTCTTTCTCTTCACGGACTCACTTCACCGACAAACCCTAGCAGCCCTTGAACCAGCCAGAAAAAAGAACCCTTCAGGTTAAGACACTCAGCCCACGCTAACCGACTACAGCCCACACTCACCGACTACAGCCCCCTCATCACCGACCAAACAGATCACTAACCTTAAGCTTCCCTTCAACTCCACTCACTTCCCCTCTTCAAATCACACGCAGCCTCTTTACGTGAACCAAAACAGCCTCATGGATCATGTTGATGATCATCAATTATGTGGCGCACTATGACCATGCCATGAATTTTACTTGCGAATTGTTAATGATTTGGACGTGGCTGATGCTGATGAGTGGAAGATGCGCATGTGTTCAAAACAAATATTGCACGGGATAAATGCTTAATGACCTTTGCAATTAAAGCATACAATTGACGCATGCATAATTAGCCGTGTGTACCACGCATGATCAAAAGAATATAAACGCACATGGTTGGTGACGAAGCATCCTAAAATCAAGAAGAAAACAGTCCCTTGAACCACCAGCAAGTCGTGAACAGTGAATAGTCAAAACAGTCCATAAACAACCCCCAAAATTGGTCCAAAAATAGACCGAAAGACTGTAGTAAAAACAGAGAAAAAAATGAGTAGAAAAGGCGAGTGAAAACGGATAAAACAGTAGAAACAGTGGACCAGTAAAAATAGCGGAATGATAAACCTTCCGGCACCATGAAACGCACTCCCGAGAATCGACTTAAAAGGTAAGACCTGAGGGCACCCTTTGGTTATATTTTTATTTTGTTATCCCAGACACGACATGCTTGGTTGGACGTGGAACATGTCCAACCGGGTATGCGAAGTCCTATATTGAAAACGACCAAGTTTTTTTGGTCACATGTTTGTTATTTCGGCCTTTTATTTCATATTATTAGTCTTTCATTACTTCGTATTCAATTTACGTTTATTATTGTTTTATCGTTCCATATTTATTTTGTGTAATTTAGCTTCTTTGCTTTTTGCATATTATCTCTTCGGTTATTTATAGTCATATGCGTTATCATATTTCATGTGTCAACATTGGGTTCATGATTGTGTTGTGTTAATGCTTGAGTGTTGCCTCCCGTGGTATATCAGATGGAAACCCATATATAAATTCCGTAGCCGATTCCGAATGGACGGTAGTGCGGTCTGTACTTGGGATACAATTCCACGTATCACTTGAAAAATACCCACGTGTGTGTCAATCTTAGATATCATATTCTGTATCACGTCATTGCTCGTCTATTCTGTATTCATAATTGCCTCTTAAGTTGTTTATTTTCATTATGCACCTAATTGTCTTTCCTTAATATGCATGCTTGTATGGATGTCATTTGTTTGCGCTTCTGTGTCTACCAATGTGAAATTGAATGCTTTCCGTATGTCAATTTATCTTTATGCATGCAAATTCGGACATAGATTATATGCAAATAAGTTGTATGCAAATTTGGACATAGATTGTATGCAAATAGGTTGTATGTAAATATGAAGATGTGTTACATGTGACTTGGATTAACTTTTGATTTATGCATGTGAAATAGAATACCCTTGGGAATGTATGTTGCTAGATTCGATTAAATTATTGCATAAATCATATCATTACAAGTGGCATAAGTAAGGGACCATTCCGAACCCAAAGGTTTGAGGTCTTCCCTTGCGAGGGGTGAGTGCGGCCTTAAATCTTTGTCCCGGTTCACACCGGGTGGCGACTCCATGTTATTTTGTACTCCTGACTAGGCCGCGAGCCTAGAACATCATCGTCAACATCTGTGTCCTACAATCGTTCCTACTATAAGTTATAAGATAAATTTCTTCGATAAGAAAACAACAGAACCATTAAGTATCAAATACTTTGTAAATGATTCTGACATCCTATTGCACTTATTTGGAAGTAATAAAAGGGTATTTTCATCTTATTAATTATGTAGTTCCATTTATAGTTTATCACCGTATTTGACTTCAATAAGTCAAGTCTTTTCTATAATAGTCAACATCCAATGTTACACACTAAGTAATAAATAATTTTATTATTCGAGATCGTAGAAAAGATATTCTATCAAATAGAATACAATATTCTATAAATAAAATAAATGATAAACTTCTACCTGTACCTCCGAGGCGCAAGTAATATCAATTATATAACCATTATACAAAAGATATATTCAAATCTCAAACATTTCAAGATTCAAATTTTCTACTTATACATATCATATACGTAACTGTAGAAACTAATGGAAAATTAATTAAAATGATGAATTAGTGTTACTGGAGCATATCCCCAATGGTATTGAAACTAATTCGGTAACTCTCAATATCAAACAAATCAAATCACATAAGATCGTTTTCTTTTTCTACTCACATAAACCATTCCATCATATGGAATCATGGAAGAATAATATTGATGTTCGAATAACCTTAGAATAAATTGCCATAAATTCATATGTTTGATCGTATCAAACATCTTTGAACAATTCAAAGACTCGCGATGAATTTTAAAGATACAATTTTCAAAACTTCAGATCCAATATCTTTGAACCAGTCAAAATATTTTATTCCCATTTCATCAGAAACACGTAACTAAGTCACAACAGTTCATCGATTAAGTTACGAAGTAAAGAAAACTACCTTAAACAATTTACAATTCATTAAATTACATACATCCAATGTATCAGTTTAATAAATTTTCTAGTCCAATGACAGTCATTGGTTAAATGAGATTTAATCACCTTCCTGAATACAATATTCATTAAATGGATAAGGATATGTGGTGTGATCTGGTATCAGACCATCATTTACCATATGGAATAAACATATAATACTTAAGTGATAAAATCTCATAAAACAATGTTCTAAATTATTTACTTAACCGAATACTTTTCTTAATGTTTATCCATTCATTAATGACACTACTAGTCATTTAAAATATTTAACAACTGTTTACAAAGAACAAGTAACTATCTAATAGTTGTAAGTTCTGATATCAAATATCGAAACAATCATTCAACAATATTTTAAATAATTAGACGGGAGATCTGATATCCAATAGCTACAGTTGTCGTATTATGAAAATCAGTATTTTCTATACACAACTATACCCATCTTCTTTCTTTAGCCTTATTATTTACTTTCAAATTATTTACAACATTTGTAAATAATCGAAAAACAAATAGTGTTTGACACGTGACCTCTGAATGTCACTAAAGCCAAGAAACGTCATTATCAGATAAATAAATACATAATGGAGTTTTCTTAATGCTAGTGAAGAATCTCGAGACATGAACAAATTCATGTCAATCTTTACTGCATAAGAAACTATTCTGTCTAGAAGGATTAAATTATTATCTATTCTAATCTAGAACCTATTCTAGAAATATTCAACCAAAATTGAAGTCAGAAAACATATATAATATGTATACAGTGGATAAAAGTTTAATTCTATCAAACTAATAGAATAAGGAACAACATGAGCAACAATTTACATAATATTACACACCGCATAAGTTAAGGATTTTTAACCTAGCAGTGCCTCCCACTACTTTACGTAATACCATAATCCCCAACGGAAATGTGACTTCAATAATTAAATTGAATTCCATAATGGGAAGTGGACCATGAATATATTTCGACTCACACTTTTAGCACGTCTCTCTCTCTGCATACGTATATTCATTAGGTAGACAACTCATTGTCAATAACACTCACTGTGACTCCTGAGTTCGGCTCTGATCATTTCTCGTTATGAGAGCTTTGGCACGTTCGCAAGGAGGCGTATCAAGGTTAAACTTGTCAATGACAAACTCAAGCTACCGACGTAGTCCTGACAGCTTTGGCACGTTCAGGATTTCCACTTTCACTTGAATTTGTCTCTTATCATATAAGTTCTACCGGTGCAAATGAACTACCTTCAACCATAACTGCACAACTTTGGCACGTTACAGCCATAACATTATGAAAACATTTACATCTGTATTGACAAGGCAGACGAAGAAACAAGTATTCCTAATACTAGTCATTTCTTAAAACCTTATTTAAACGGGGATTTTCCAACAAAAAATGCTTTTACTTTATTTAATCAAATTAAATAAACACATGCATGTATTAAATAATGATTAAATTAAAAATTGAATTTTAAAGGGCTAATCATATCGGGTGTCCAGGATCAGACTCGCTCTGATACCATTTTGTTGGGGTCATATCAGATAGGCGCAGCGAAAGGACCGCGGTTTGGGAGAAATCGTAGTTTAAAATTTTTAAACTTAAGAATAAATTATTTAATATCCAATATTAATAATTCACTCATATTTCACCTAAACATATTTATTCGATATCATATAACGACATAAATAATATAAAAACACCGCGAAACTTTTGCGAAAACTTTTTTTTCGTAAAATAGCATAAAACACGTTTCCGGCCGAACCGACCGACCAATGCACATAGAGACTGCCCAGGTCAGCCCCAAAAATATTTGGACAGTTGGTGGGCTGCCTGAACAGTACCCAGTTCATTGTTTGGGCAGCCGTTGCCTGGTAACGCTGTTTTTTCACCGTTTTCGCGTATTTTCACTCTGAAATAATTTCCAATAAATATTTTTCTTGGGAAATTAAAATAAAATAATTTATTCTAGTTACTAATAAATAAAAACTGAATTTTTATCTGAAAAATCAGATTTATCATTAATTGTCGTGAGACCCCAAATTTTTACAATTTAATCATTTTGGTCCCTAAATATTTAAATACATATTTAATTGATTCCAAATCAATCCCAAAATAATTTATACATGTCTAATACATGAAATCAGAAATTGCAACATAATGCATAAACTTTTCCAGAATTACCGAAACTGCCCAATAATTTTCATTAATTGCAATTTGGCCCAATTTGTTCAAAACACATCAAGATCAAATCCAATCAATCCCAAATTTAACATACATCATATATACATAAAATTATATCATATATATGAAAAGCCCCAAAATTAGAATAGGTTTTGAACCCTAATTTCATAAATTAGTCCAATTACACAATTTACATTAAATTGACAAAATTCAACACTTTAATCATCCAATTACCACACCAATCAAGTCTCACCATCATGAAATTAATCAAGAACAAATCTAGGTTAATTATGAATGGCTAATCAACTCTAGAATGACAACTTTAATATTTAATTAATCAATTAAGCATAATTACTCCTAATTAGCTCATTGATTAATCACACATGCTAATCACATCCAACAAGCTTCAAACACATATAATTACAAACCCAAAGAGTAGAGACATCAACTTAGCAACACACATTGAAGCTAAGATTAATTGAAATAATTTTCATGTAGAAGAAAGTGTGAAAAACTTACAAAATCACCAAGTTTTTTGCCTTTGTTTTTCTTTCTTTCTTGAACTTTGCTCTCAACTCACTTTGTAAAATATTATTAAACTCGTCTACGTGTTCAAATTGAAACAAAATAATTTTGTTAAAATCAAAAAACAATTATTTAATTTTGTTGCATTTTAATTGGTGTTGGAGTTGGTGCTCAGAGCGCCAATTCCCGGTTGTATTTCGTTATGAATACTTTTGTAAAGCGTTATTATTATGAATAATATATGCAGTTTCTATAATACAATATATCTTTTAATATGGTAAAGACGTAATGACCTTAGAATGACTAGTGATGGTGATGTTGCAAAAGCGTCCAACTGACATTGAGTAGCATCATGACGTTGTCATTCTCAGAAAGTTCCTGGTCAAGGTTTACACTACTTGGTCAGTATAGTAAACCCATTGAGACCGATACATGTCGTATACTGGAATATATGATTCCAATGGTTTCTCAATGAACCATAAATCTTGGAGACTAGTATGGATGTGTAGGTGTTTATAGCAGATAAACACTGAACGACTCACCGAAGATTCTTAATTGATGGTACACCAACGTCAAAAATAATCTTATCGGGTTGAGTAGCACTTGTGATTCTTCGACTTGAGATACCACTGTGGGCACATGAGACTTATTCCACACTTAGATGGCAGTCAGGTCACCGATCTATTTAGATCAGACCTCCACATGTTTGTTGGGTGTGGATAGATCCTCAGGGTGCCCTGTGTGTATCGAGATAGGATCCGTCAGTTCTGTGTATCAGAGCATAGGTAGTCCATCCGATTAGCAATCAGATAAAAACCATGGTCCTGTGGTATAATTTAGATGCCAGTTCTAAATGTTCTTTTTGAGATTTCTTATAGAGAAGTTGACAAGATAATCCCCATAGAGATTTGACGTTTACATCTATATTCGGATACCTGTGACAGAGGAATTATACATTTACCATGACCTCGACCTGTATGACTTAGCGGGTTTATCCGTGGTCATCATAATTTATGGGTGGATAAATTATGGACACGAAATTGGATTTCGTGACGGATATGCCTGAATCTAAAGAGTCTCACTAATGAAATATACTCATAGAGCACTAGGGAAACATTTATAAATAATATTGATTATTTATAAAGTCGTTTAAAGATTAAATGCAAAATACATGTGTAGGGACCCAATAGTCATTTCCTTAATTTTTGTGTATTTGTATTTAATATAAGATTAATTCAAATACACATTAATTAATTGTCAAAATGAGATATATGACTAATATCATAAATATATATGTATTTGATATTTATTGTAAATATAATACATATATTAAATATATTTGTATTTAATTAATTATTTAATTGTTAAATGATTAAATTAATTAAAGTATGAATATTTTAGGTTATGATTGTTTATTTATGACTTACTTGCAATTGTTGACTTATTTGAAGTAGTCATTAAAGTGTAATGATCATTTAATCAAGTTGGCAAGTTGCATTTTAAAGAAATGAAAACAAAAAACAAAAATATCTAGATATTTTATTACCAAATTTTCGGCCAAGGCTAAATTTTTTGGTATATATTGTTCAGTTTTATTTTAGGGTTTGATAACCTTGAAACACATATCAAATACTCCATTAAAAAGAAAACAAAGAAGCTTGAAGAAAGAAAAAGAAAACAAGGAAAAGCTTGGATTTTAATAAGTTTTTTCACCTTGCTATTAGAGAGGAAAATGTTCCTTGAGTTCTAGGCTTCATGCTATGAGTTTATTTTGTTTTTATATTCTTTATTCTTTGTTTTTTTGGAAGATGGAAGATTTGAAATGTGTTGAGCATGTATAAAAATCAAAGGATGCTTCTAATATGTTAATAAGCATACTTTTGATAGTTTGAGAAACTTGTTGCTAATCTAGAGTTATTGACCCACTCTTAAATGACCTAGATTTGTTCTATAGTTGTTTCATTGTGGTGAGGCTTGATTGTAATGGAAGAAACATGATTGAAGTATTGGATTTAACCAATTTGGTCTAATTTGTCCAATTTGATAAAATTGAAAAATTAGGGTTTAAGACCACTTCCAAATTTGGGGATTTTCATTTATGTTGTGTATTTGGATGTGTATATGATACATATAAAATTTTATATTGATTGGATTTCATCTTGATGTGTTTTGAACATGGAAAGTGAAAAATGCACATTATGCTCCATTTGGAGGCTCTCGGCCATTATGATGATTTTTGGGGTTTCATGTTGGAATCTGTTTTTAAATGTGTAGGACATGTTAAATTCATATTTTTAATGATTTAGAATCATTCAAAATCATTTCGAACAATTTCGAATTAATATGAACAAAATATAATGTTTAGGGGTAATTCGGTAATTACACAAAAATATGATTTGTTGTGTAAAATTTCATAATTTGATAATTGGATAATTAAATAAATATGTTTATTTAATTAATCCGAGAAAAAATTTGAAATCGGAAAATTTTGATTTTCCACCGTTCCGCTGGGTTACCGGATTTCCGCTATCAAACCCATTCAAAATGGTATCAGAGCGAGTATGATTCTAGGCCCCCTAATATGATTAGCACTTTAATTCAATGTTTAATCATGTTTTCTTAACTTTATACATGCATGTTTTAATCTAATTTAATTAGATTTAGGGTGTATGACACTTAGCGGAAAATCTCTAATTAATAAGGTTTAAATATAATTATGTATTTGATGCATGTTATGTGGTCCGTCTTGTCAATACGGTTTATAAATATTTCTTCGTGAATACATCCGAGACTGTGCCTCTACTGTGAGGGTGTAGCCGATAGAGATTTATTTATACCGGATGTATATAAGATACTAGATAAATTCAAGCGAAAGCGGAATCCTGAACGTGCCCTAGCTGTCAGGGTTACGCAAGTAACTTGAGTTTATCATTGACGAGTTTAACCTTGGTACGTCTCCTTGTGGGCCTGCCTTAACAGCGACAACGAGAAACGACCAGGACCTGAAACCCAAGAGTCACTAGTGAGTGATTGAAAAATGAGTTATCTACATGATGAATATACGTAAGCGAGACCGTGCCTCTACTGTGAGCTGAAATATATTCACGGGATCCACTTTTCACTATTTGTATTTAATTTAATTATTAAATCTTTGTATTCTGTTTGGGGATTACAGTATTGTATGATTTAGTGGGAGAGGTATTTTTAGATTAAAAATCCATGATTTAGTTTATGCTTTTGATATTATATGAAACTGCTTTATTTCTGCTAACCATTTTTCGTAATCTATATGATAGATTTACGATGGCGGCACCATCCACTAATCAGTTTGCACGTATGCTTGATGCGAACAAACTAAAAGGCGCTGATAACTTCGCCGATTGGGAATTGGATTTGAGGATTGTCCTCGACTCCAAGAAGTTGGGATATGTTCTTGAGGGTTCACTGCCCCTTACTGTGGAAGAGGATGCTACACCGGAAGAACGCGAAGTCTTCCAAGCTTGGAAGGATGATGATTTAAAAGTTAAATCATACATCTTAAGTTCGCTTTCACTGGGGCTCAAGAAACAATACTATGGCATGTCAGATGCGTATAGTATGATGACTCGATTAATACAATCGTTTGAGAACCAAGAACAAGTTGTTGTTCATAAGTTCGCAATGGAATTTTTCCATGCGCGATTGGATGAGGGGAAAGCTGTTAGCCCACATGTTCTTCAGATGATCGATTTGATCGATCAACTGAGGCAACATAATCTCATTCTGAATGACATTCTCGGTAGGAGTTTCATTCTTGGTTTACTCCCAGCTTCTTATCGCCGGTTCGTGATGTACTTCAACATGAACGGGATTATATGTACCTACCAAGAGCTGCATAGGATGTTGCTCACGGTGGAAGAGGACCTCAAGAAGGGAATACCGACTCGCCCTCCAAGACCTACTTCACTTTCTGCTTCTTCCCATACTTGGTCAAAGGGAAAGAAGAAGAATGGTCTTGGTCCTCAACCACATGCAAAGATAGCAAAGCCCAATAGGGCTTCTGAAGACAAATGCCATCACTGCAGCAAAGTCAGGCACTGGAAAAGGAATTGTCCTAACTCCATTGCCCAGCTGAGGAGGGAGAGAGCATCGACATCAGGTACATTTATTTTTCAGTTATTGATATATCTTTGGCTTGTGAAGCTGTTACATCCACCTAGATTTTAGATTCTGCTTGTCCCATTCACATTTACAATTCGTTGCAGGTGATGAAGGAAAGTAGGAAACTGAAGCCTGGAGAGATAAAGTTGCGACTCACGGGAGTGGAGACTCACGGATGCAGTTGTAATGGGAGTATGCGAGATCCTTTGCTGAAAGGGACACTTTTTTTAAATGATTGTTATTTTGTACCTGGATGTGTAGCTAATATTATATCACTTTTTTGTATTTGATACAGAAGGCTTTATATTAATATTAAGAACTGTTCTTTATATTTATATGATAAAAGTAATATTCAGATCCTTTGTTGTCCAAACCAGCATGGTCATTATACATTGAAAACTTCAAAAGATATTTTAAATACTATAGTTAATAAACATAGTTTTCCTGTAATTAATAATACTGAACTTTGGCATATGCGGCTTGGTCACATAGGCGTTAAACGCCTTACCCAATTGGTTAGGAATGGTTTGATACCAGATCTTACCATTGAATCCTATCCAACTTGTGAATCTTGTATTCAGGGTAAGATGACCAAAGCCCCATTTTCTGGTGTTGGACATCGCGCCACTTACTTACTGGAACTCGTACATTCTAATGTATGTGGTCCACTAAGTCAGACTGCTCACAGTGGTTATTCATACTTCGTTACCTTTACCGATGATCTGTCACGGTACGATTATGTCTATTTAATGCGACATAAATCGAAAACCTTTGAAAAGTTCAAAGAGTTCCAAAATGAAGTAGAAAAACAAATTGGCCAATATATTAAATTCCTTCGATCTGATCGAGGCGGTGAATATATGAGTGGTAAGTTCATGGATTATATGAATGAGAATGGGATTCTCACTCAATATACTCCTCTAGGTACTCCATAGCACAATGAAGTGTCTGAGATGAGAAATCGGACTTTATTGGATATGGTCCGATCAATATTGAGTTTCACAGATTTGCCCTATTACTTATGGGGCTACTATCTTTTAACAGCTGCACATCTTTTGAATAAGATTCATTCAAAAGCTGTTCCTACGACACTGTATGAGATATGGTTCGGTAGGAGACCAAATCTTAGTTACATTAAGGTTTGGGGTTTTCCTGCCTATGTCAGGGTGACTCAGCAAGATAAAATTTCGCCTCGAGGGAAAAAGTTTAGGTTTGTCGGATATCCTTCGAATATGAGGGGATATCTGTTCTATGATACCGAGCATCGAAATGTGTTCGTAGCTCGCTTCGTAAAATTTCTAGAAGTATAATTTTTATCAGAAGGTGGTAATCATAGACAGGTTGAACTTGATGAAGTCCAACCTGAAAACAACGAACCAACAGAGGAACCTGAAGTTCAAGTAGATGAATAACCTTCAACACTCACACTCTGTAGGTCAGAAAGGGTATCTAGACCTCCTGAACGCTTGTTTTTTATACAACAAAAGAGTCTAGATGTTCTCTTAGTTGAAGAGACTGATCATTTCACCTATAGAGAATCGATGTTGGACATCGACTCCGTGAAATGGAAAAGTGCCATGAAATCTGAGTTAGACTCAATGCATGAGAATCAAGTTTGGGACTTGGTTCGCTTCCCGAAGGAATTGTTCCTATCGGTTGTAAATGGGTTTACAAGAGGAAGCACGGGCTTGACGGTAAGGTTGAAACTTACAAGGCCCGACTGGTAGCAAAAGGTTACACGCAGCGACCCTACGTCGACTATGATGAAACCTTTTCACCAGTAGCAATGCTTAAGTCTATTCGGATTTTGCTTTCTATAGCTGCGTATCATGACTACGAGATTTGGCAAATGGATGTCAAAACGACTTTTCTAAATGGATTTCTTGATGAAGAAATCTATATGGAACAGCCGGAAGGTTTTGCGTCCAGTGAAATCTCGGGTATGGTGTGTAAGCTTAAGAAGTATGGACTCATACAAGCTTCACGAAGTTGGAATCTTCGATTCGACGAGATTATTAGATCGTCTGGTTTTCTCAAGAATTTGGAAGAATCCTGTGTGTATCAGAAGGCCAGTAGGAGCATGGTCGTATTTTTAGTCCTATATGTTGATGACATCCTAATCATTGGGAATGATTTAGGTATGTCAAATCGCACCTCTGTAAGAATTTCTCCATGAAGGACCTGGGAGAAGATTCATATGTTTTAGGGATAAATCTCTATAGAGATAGACAAAGGAAGCTGATTGGGTTATCACAATCAACGTATATAGATAAGATCTTGGAACAGTATAATTTTGGTAATTGTAAGACATCAAACATACCGTTCAGACATGAGATTCATCTTTGAAAGAAGATGAGTCCACAAACAGAAGATGAGAAGGTTAGAATGTTTAACCAACCTTATGCTTCGTGTTTGGGTAGCATAATGTATGTCATGTTATGTACGAGACCTGATATCAGTTTTGCTGTTAGCGTAACTAGTCGATATCAGTCCAATCTAGGTAATGACCATTGGATGGTCATTAAACATATCCTAAAGCATCTTAAAGGTACTAAGGATAAGTTAATAATTTATGGAGGAAACGAACTACAAGTTAACGGGTATACGGATCCCGATGATAGAAATTCTACATCTGGATTCGTATTTACCCTTAACGGAGGTGCAGTTTGTTGGAAGAGTTCCAAACAGGGATCAACAGCAGATTCCACCACTGAGGTGGAATATATTGCAGCTTCTGAAGCTGTAAAAGAGGCTGTGTGGATAAAGAACTTTGTCACTGAATTGGGAGTTGTCCCAAGTATCGAGAATGCGATTCCGTTATACTGTGATAATATTGGAGCCATTGCGCAAGCAAAGGAACCGAGGGCGCATCAGAAGTCGAAGCATGTGGAACGCAAGTACCACATCATTCGAGAGATTATGTCGTGAGGGGATATTGTCGTGTGCAAGGTACCGAGTGAAGATAATGTAGCAGACCAGCTGACGAAGGCCATACCTCCGAAGTTGTTTGATAAACAAATGGAGTCGATGGGTATTAGAAATAATCCTTATTGACACTAGAGCAAGTGGAAATTTTTGTTGGGCTTGGTGCTCAGAGCGCCAATTCACGGTTGTATTTCTTTATGAATACTTTTGTAAAACGTTATTACTATGAATAATATATGCAGTTTCTATAATATAATATATCTTTTAATACGGTAAAGACGTAATGACCTTAGAATGACTAGTGATGGTGTTGTTGCAAAATCGTCACAACTGACATTGAGTAGCATCATGATGTTGTCATTCTCAGACAGTTCCTGGTCAATTTTTACACTACTTGGTTAGTATAATAAACCCATTGAGGCCGGTACATGTCGTATACTGAAATATATGATTCCAATGGTTTCTCAATGAACTATAAATCTTGGAGACTGGTATAGACGTGTAGGTGTTTATAGCGGATAAACATTGAATGACTCACCGAAGATTCTTAATGGATGGTACACCAACGTCAATAAGAATCTTATCGGGTTGAGTAGCACTTGTGATTCTTCGACTTGAGATACCAATGTGGGCACATGAGACATCTTCCACACTTAGATGGCAGTCACGTCACCGATCTATTTAGATCAGACCTCTGCTTGTTTGTTGGGTGTGGATAGTGTTGGTTGCTAATTAGGTCTCAAGATCAATATAAGAATGAAAAATAATTGGTGGATAAATTATGGACACGAAATTGGGTTTCGTGACGGATATGCCTGAATCTAGAGAGTCTCACTAATGAAATATACTCATAGAGCACTAGGGCAACATTTATAAATAATATTGATTATTTATAAAGTCGTTTAAAGATTAAACAAAAAATACATGTGTAGGGACCCGATAGTCATTTCCTTAATTTACCAGATTAATTCCAAATTAATCATTTTCTCAATTTAGACGATATTTTATCCCAGATAAAATATCTCCATAATTAATCCCAGATTAATTTTCTCTCTCATCAAATTAATCCTAGATTAATTAAAGTGCGAGTCATACGTCATCGGTGAATCTTTGGGAAGCGACCCATGAGATCCCCGGATATGTTGGCAGTAAATTCGGTCGTCGGACTATCCGAACACGTAAGTACCTCGTACTACGTTTATACCGAATTACAAGACAAGGTTGGCCTCTAGCAAAGCGCCATGCCTCCCCAATTCTCCGGAAACATCCTTACAGGAATAAAGGGTCTGTATCAAGCGTAGTATACCGTAGTATTGCGTATTTCTGTCCAGTATCGAATGATCACGTGCTAGGCCTGGGGCTGGAATTGTGTCTGCCCCTTACGAAGCACATGTTGGATGTCTGGTGACTAGTCTCTATAATCGGATAAACCTGACCTTGTCATTTTATCCCGATAGCTGCAGTATTTAAGAGAACCAGTCTCGTATCCTATGTGACCATCATATCCATATACCCAATATTGGCGTACACAGAACCGGTTAAAGCCCTGGACGACCTCAACCAAAGTATATTGATTATCGTAAGTATTAGCGGTGCAAGTCTCAGGTTAAGACCAAATACACCTACCCTGATTTCAGACTTCCATAGACACATAGTCATACTACCAATGGAATTCCGAGGGGGTCTATCCAGAGCGAAGCTGTTTTCCGTACCATCGGTAAAACACAACCTCCTACCACACTTGCATAAGTATCCAATACTTAAATATATGAGAACTATGCCCGTTATGCCCTCACAACGTGCACAAGTGCAATACTAGTCTTTTACGTATTACCGATGTCCAATCTCGATAATACTCTAACTAGGGATATTTAATGATTAATCCTTCGTGGACTGATACTGTCTCATATCATTCTCAATCCAGGAACTAATCATAGGGACCTTCTATCATTTATATATCTAAGGTGATCTAATTACAAATGATAAGAGTGCAATCTTGTTTTTCACATAGTTAATTTGTACAACAACACCGTGATCTGTACAAATAGTGACGCTATGGGTCATAATTGTCCAACAATCTCCCACTTGGCCTATAGCCAGTCACTCGAGTGCTTGACACCCGAACTATATATTGTTGGCTCAAACTACTGAGAAAAGCTTTTCGTCAGTGGATGTTTATGATTATCGTCTGATGTGATTTATTCGATCATCACATCGCCACGATGTATGATCCGAACGAATCAGATGAATAGTCGAAGTATATATATGGACCGTTGATGAGACTAATAATTCTTTAGCCTGTGCTGACGCCTAGCTCAGCTGCTAACAGAATTATATCTAATCTAATTAGATTTGTTTAGTGATCCAGAAAGCTTTTATTACCGCCTCAGCTGCAGCAATTAACCCGTATTTGTTGTTTATTCGGTAACAGTATCTTGCTTGGAAGATTTCCAGCTTACTGTACCGTTATTCAAACTGTATAGTACCGTTTGCGACTTATAGTCGTCTTATCGGTTTAGGAAACTTGCTACAGTTCTCTTTCTCCGTAGACTAAGACAGCATCCTTAGTTCTTTAAGAAACTAATGGATGTTCTTAACATCAATCCAGTGACTATCACTCGGATTGGCTTGTTTGTGACTTCATATGCTCAAAGTGTATGAGACACCAGGTAGCGTACATTTTTCAATGTACGGTTCCACAGAGAGTTTTTCTCGAAAGCCAAGCTTTCGCTGATAGTTATTTTTATGGGAATATCATTTCCAAAAAATGACATATTATCATTATTTAAAAGACAGCCACTGTCAGTGTGCTCCCACTAACCCTCTTATATACACAAGAATCATTTTCGTTTTGAATTAAATCATACTCCATTATGATTACATCAAAGCGATAATTCCAAGAACCAATGCTTGCTTCAATCCAAATATGGATCGAATAAGCCGCAAACCTTGTTTGCTAGTTCTGGTACGACAAAATCGACAGGATGTTATAAACATCCTCCGAAAGGTTTCCTTTTCAGGAAAGCGATTTTGTTATTCCAGCTGTCATATTTCATAAATGAAATATGCAGCATTAGCAAGCATTATCCAAATGGATATACCATGGCAACAGGAAAAAGGTTGAATCGTAATCAACACAATATTGATAACGATACCTTTCCGCTAAAAGCCTAGCTTTATACGTTGGTATGTTGCCTTCCATGTATGTCTTCCTTGAAGACTTATAAGTACTAATAGGCACAATGCCTTGCGGTACATCAACTAGTATCCAAACTTGTTGATATACATGGAATTCATTTCGGATTCATGGCAGTTTTCCATAATAGGGAGTCGATACCTTGTATCACTTCCTCATACGTAGTCAGTTAGTATACCTCAAAAGATAGACATCTTTATGAGGTGAGATCAGAAACTCATACCCCAGGTTGTTTTCTGACTCTCTCCGACATACGTGGTTCTTGTGTATTCGAAGATTAATGGTAATAGTTTCATCCTTGATGAACTATTTTGTGTTCCATTAGGATTCGGTGCCTGGAACAGTATCACTCCAATTTTTCATCGAGTTTTACTATCCTCCCACTTACCACTGCATTTCGGTATTCCTCTTAGGAAAACCGCATGGTGAGCAACAATCTAATTGTTCTCTCGTGAGATGTATAAGTACTATACTTATGGTATCCCTAGGATAACGTATAATAGGCACTTATCCAATTTGGGTTCTAGTTTGGTATCATCCAAACATATGCCTAGCACACCCAAATTTTCAGGAATATGAAACCCTATTTCTTTCCTGTTCATATCTAATATGAAATTTGTCAAACAGATTTTAATGGAATCTTATTCAAAATAAGTTCTTGCACTGTTTAAAGCTTATCCATTGAAGGAAATGGTAGCTCAGAGCGACTCGTGATTATCCTTAATCATGTCTAACATAATTCAGTTTATCCTGGTTCAGACACACCGTCACTTTGACGTGTTCCGGGAGGAGTCCTCATTGAAAGAATACTTTACTCTTTCAAGTATACGAGAAACTTATTGCTTAAGTATTTTCATTACGGTCTTACCGTGACGGTTTAATACTTTAGCCGATCTGTTTGTCTATTTCGTGTCGAAACTTAAAAGTTTCTGATTTGTGTTTCATAAATAAACACATAACCATAATGCGATGCCACATCCGCATAGGTCACGAAATATTCATATCCACATCTAGTCTAGCTAGACATGGGCCCACTTGCTTCACTATGAACTAGGGCTAACAGATCAGTGGCATTTACACTTTTACCAAGAAAAGGTGTTATAGGCACATTGCCCAATAAACTAGATTCGTAGACTTTATTTGAATGGAATCAAATTAGTCCTAAAATCCACTCTTCAAAAGTGTGGATATACGATTCTTGTTTAATTGTGTCCCAGACAACAATGCCACAATTAAGTTTCATCTGATCAAATCAGTTGAGCCATTTATTTGTCATATATATATATTTGAGATTTGTTCATATTCAAAATATAAATTATGTTATTCACATCTAATGTGTTTATCTCAATATCATCTTTATATAATAAAACACTTTAGTGTTCTAAAATATAAAGGTTCACCCGCAGCGGGTCAAACACTGATATAGAGATAATGTTCCTAGTCAAACTAGTTACATTATAACAGTTTCCAAATTTAGGTACACACCCGAAGATAGTTCCTAAACTTAGGTACCTGTGGATAAAACAGCGACAGTTGTCCCGTTTCCTATCCGTAGATTAATCTCGACTGAAGTCAGTATCCTGCTCAAAGTAGATTCTGAACATCAATACATATATTTATGTACCATACTAAATATTTAAAATCCAATTTTAATATTAGTAATGAACATAGTATGACAAATTTATTTAAAGTCAGAGCTTTGCTCGTTCTTCAATTCCTTCATGTCTGCTTTGTCCAAACGGCAGTCACGCTTCCACGATCTCGTTTGCCACATTTTAGGCATACATTTTGAGATATGTCATTTATCTTCCTAGAAGATAATAATGATTTCGCCTTTGCCAGTTTCAACACTCCAGAAGCCTTTGGCCAAGCCTTGGCCTTCTAGAATATCGAAGTAAGGTGCGCCTTGCGCTACTTGTCTAATTGCAAAGTTTGACTTTGTCTCCTTGAGAATAGTCATTAATTCTCCAAGAATTAATTATTGTAATTTAGTACTTCTAAAATCTAGAATTATATTTATGAAGATCCTTCAATTTCAGTATCATACTTTAAGGATCTAATCCTTAGTTCTGATTCAGAAATTAAGGAGTCTACTGCGACAAGCTTAATGGATTAAGCACTTAAGTTATCATTACATGATCTTCCAAAGATCATGCTCTACTATTTGCTTAACTCTGGGCTTTGGCTTAATATATTATTTTATCAAATAAAATAACTTAT
This sequence comes from Zanthoxylum bungeanum, assembly GCA_019454045.1. NCBI lineage: Eukaryota > Viridiplantae > Streptophyta > Magnoliopsida > Sapindales > Rutaceae > Zanthoxylum > Zanthoxylum bungeanum. The sequence continues at coordinate 327,518 of SKCR01030856.1, forward strand.
TATTTTCCAGGACCTTCCTGAAATTTATTCCCAATTTGAAAATTAAACCATTTAAAACATTTTAATCCAAGATTATATTTTAAATGTCCAACTTTCAATTTTATCTTGATTTTAATAGTCCAACTATTTAATCAATTATTTCAGGTACTATTTATTATAATGATTACAATAATCCAACTATTTAATCAACTATAATTTTAATTCAATTATATTGATTACTATAATCCAATTATAAAATCAACTATTTATTGAATTAGTTTGAATATAGTCCAACTATACAAATTAAAACAACTTTAAATATTAGTGCAACTAATACTTTTAATTTATTTGACGAGTGATATTTGTTTGAGCGCGTATGGCGAGTAATTGAACGAATATTGCAAATTCAATTCTTGCCTCCCACTATTTTTCGGCGAGCCTCTAACCCTCTGTCGAGTACTCAGGAAACCGTGTTTCCTAGTGGGCTAGGATCCCGTTAAATGTCACACAATCTTGACTTTGGCCAACAAATTTTCTGATAATTAACTAGGTAGATCTCTAAGATCAATTAGATCCAATCCAATTCCTAGATCCGGTAGGGGACTCTAAGTCCGAAACATATATCTTATATATGCCAATACATCCAATGTATTACCTAACCTTTTTTCCTCTGAATCAACTAAGCCTTGGCTTTGTCACAACAAACTTAGTGATCCCAGTCAAGCGCGGCCCATTGACCATGGATAGCTTTGTGATCAATGTCGATGGACAAGAAGTGGTCTTGACTTTGGCCAACAAACCACAACTTGGACAAGACACCAATATGGAACAAAACTCTCGTGATTCAAACACATCTTCGACGGACAAAGGGCTTGACTTTGGCCAACAACCCAATGCCAGTCTCGGATCTTGAGTAAGAATCACTCAATGGAAGGAAAAACGCTTGATATTATTTTAGGGTTTTTCGCGTGAAAATTGGCAACCAATTTATTATCTTTGTTAAGGTCTCATCATCATACACCCTTAAACATGCATTCTAAACACATAATAAAGCGAGTATGAAAATAAATAATAATGATATGCGGATGGATACTTAACACATTGATCCTAGATCAAATCTCTCACTTTCTCTCTCAAGCTAGCACTTGTATTACTTCTACCCGTTACACTACACTTCTAAAGAAACCTCATTTACATTGAGGGGAATAGGTGAGAAGAGAATACAAAGAATATGGAGGTGATAAGGCTGGACACGCAGGTCCAATTTAATAAATCAAATTTAATTTCCAAAATTGCCCCACCCGACTAATATCCATCCGATATACATTATTCATGCATCACAACCATGTATTCACACAAGCATGTTATCAATAAATCTAATCAAATTAATTAATCTGATAATTAGTGATCATCCAATGTTCAAACAACGATTTGATTTTGTGCGAGTCAAACTCGTTTTGCGAATAAGTACTCAAAGTACGAATTCTCCAATTAAATTAAACTACAAAATTAAATCCAATTCAATTTGTATTTAATACTAATTCACTATTTAATTCCAAATTAAATATTACACTTTATTAAGAACCTTTTACGACTTAAATTCCAAATTTAATCGTTACGGGTCTCAAAACCCGATTAACGTCTAACGTCAATTTAATTCAAGTCTAATGGGCTTTCAATTAATTTCTTTAAGGCATGGGCTTCGGCAACCAAAGCCCAATCAAGGAGTAACCCCATAAGCCTAGAAATCAATTTCGGCCCGTTATGCCCAATTAAACTTCAAAGGTTCATTAGTCGCATTTGGGCTTTATGGATGCGGTTTTGGGCCCAATTGGATCCAATCCAATTTGCCTTAACCCTAACTTTGTACAACAAAGCCCAACAAGCCCAATTACATCATTAAAAGTCCAATTTCCAAAATTAGGCCCAAATAATTAAATTACCAAATTCCAAATTTCCAATTTAATTACCAAAGTGTATTACATGATTAATTAACCAAATCAATATTTCTAAAACACAATTTTGTCCAATTAATCATGCTTTTCATCATCATTACATGTCCAACACATTTTGACAAAATCAAACCCAATTACACATGCTTTAAGTCTCGGCCAAGGGAGGGAATTTTATCCGATTCAAATTCAATCCAATTAATTACACAATCGATATTAAATCCACATCCCGAATGATTTCCAACACATCCAATGTCCAAAAATCAAAAAATCCAAGACAATAAAGGGCTTATACCATTCGGCCATCATAACCCAATTGGGGAAAAATTGTTCCAAACCATTTTCTTGAAATTGATCAAATCAAACTTCAATTAAATATGTTATGAGCATACTCAAACATCCAATTAATTCAAATCATGCTCAAAACAAGTTTACCCAATTTTAAGCCCTAAATATTTTCATGCTCAAACCTAGGCTCTGGATGCCATTGTTGGTTTCTAATTAGGTCCCAAGATCAATATAAGCATGAAAAATAATTGTGAATACATCAACGGAGGTAGCGGAATACTCACATCGATCGGTTGAGACGATTGAAGAGGCAACAAAATCATTTTCTCCCCTTCAAAGTGACGCCCAAACAGTGAAGTCCACTGCCTTCATTTTTCAGATTTGAGTCCAAGATTTGAGGCTCCAAGCTTCGTTGTTTGATTCCCGGCTCGTGGGTGGGTTTCCCTATCACCTTCGTATGTCTTCTAAGTGTGCTAGCACCTTGATTTTTGCCAAAAAAATCAGTTCATCCTTGCTCTATGGCTCACGATTTTGGACAGTGAGCAGCCCCTCTTGGGCGTGAGAAAAGGTGAAGAAGAAAGAGTGTAGAGAGATTTGTGTTAAAAAATTGGTTAATGGTGTAAATCATTTCCTTTATATATTTATTAAATAAATAAATGATTTACCATTTAATTTAACTTTCAAAAAGTCAAATAAACCAACTTTAATCAACTTGAGTGTTCCACACTCCAACATCAATGTCCATCAAGTCATATCAAGTCTATCAAGTTGTCAAGTCACATCACTCAAAGTGACAAGTGATTTGACGCTTGAAGTGACTAGCGATTTGACGCTTGATGCGACTAATGATTTGACGTTTGATGTGACCTGCGTGCCGCACTCGAATTCGAAATGCGAATGCGCTCGCAATCACTCTCGGGCTCGGTTTCGCTAATTCCAAATTAATGAATTTTCCATTGCGTCGTAATTAAATGATTATGCCTAGCGAAATCACTATTCACGTCGCTAACGAATTAGTTATAAATTAATTCGTTCGCCCGAATTAAAATCCAATTTCAATTCCGCGTCGAAATCCAATTTCGTTTAATATATCGAATATATTAATTTACCTGATTAATTCCAAATTAATCATTTTCTCTCTTTAGACGATATTTTATCCCATATAAAATATCTCCGTAATTAATCTTAGATTAATTTTCTCTCTCATCAAATTAATCCTAGATTAATTAAAGTGCGAGTCATACGTCATAGGTGAATCTTTGGGAAGCGACCAATGAGATCCCCGGATATGTTGGCAGTAAATTCGGTCGTCGGACTATCCGAACACGTAAGTACCTCGTACTACGTTTATACCGAATTATAAGACAAGGTTGGCCTCTAGCAAAGCGCAATGCCTCCCCAATTCTTCCGAAACATCCTTACAGGAATAAAGGATCTGTATCAAGCGTAGTATACCGTAGTATTGCATATTTCTGTCCAGTATCTAATGATCACGTGCTAGGCCTGGGGCTGGAATTGTGTCTGCCCCGTACGAAACACATGTCAGATGTCTGGTGACTAGTCTCTATAATCGGATAAACCTGACCTTGTCATTTTATCCCGATAGCTGCAGTATTTAAGAGAACCAGTCCCGTATCCTATGTGACCATCATCTCCATATGACTGGAGTGACACTTCCGTCTTGACATCACACCCAACACACTACGATTCTCAATATACCCAATATTGGGGTACACAGAACCGGTTAAAGCACTGGACGACCTCAACCAAAGTATATTGATTGTCGTAAGTATTAGCGGTGCAAGTATCAGGTTAAGACCAAATACACATACCTTGATTTCGGACTTCCATAGACACATAGTCATACTACCAATGGAATTCCGAGGGGGTCTATCCAGAGCGAAGCTGTTTTCCGTACCATCGGTAAAACACAACCTCCTACCGCACTTGCATAAGTATCCAATACTTAAATATATGAGAACTATGCTCGTTATGCCCTCACAATGTGCACAAGTGCAATACTAGTCTTTTACGTATTACCGATGTCCAATCTCGATAATACTCTGACTAGAGATATTTAATGATTAATCCTTCGTGGACTGATATTGTCTCATATCATTCTCAATCCAGGAACTAATTATAGGGACCTCCTATCATTTATATATCTAAGGTGATCTAATCACAAATGATAAGAGTGCAATCTTCTTTGTCACATAGTTAATTTGTACAACAACACCGTGATCTGTACAAATAGTGACGTTATGGGTCATAATTGTCCAACAGATAGATCCTCGAGGTGTCATGTGTGTATAGAGATAGGATCTGTCAGTTCTGTGTATCAGAGCATAGGTAGTCCATATGATTAGCAATCAGATAAAAACCATGGGCCCGTGGTACAATTTAGAAGCCAGTTCTAAATGTCCTTTTTGAGATTGGTAATAGAGACGTCGACAGGATAATCCCCATAGAAATTTGACGTTTACATCTATATCTCTGGGATATATCCGGATACCTGTGACGGAGGAATTATACATTTTCCATGACCTCGACCTGGATGATTCAGCGGGTTTATCCATGGTCGTCATAATTTATGGGTGGAAAAATTATGGACACGAAATTGGGTTTCGTGACGGATATGCCTGAATCTAGAGATCTCACTAATGAAATATACTCATAGAGCACTAGGGCAACATTATAAATAATATTGATTATTTATAAAGTCGATTAAAGATTAAACGCAAAATACATGTGTAGGGACCGATGTCATTTCCTTAATTTTTGTGTATTTATATTTAATATAAGATTAATTCAAATACGCATTAATTAATTGTCAAATTGAGATATTTGACTAATATCATAAATATATATGTATTGATATTTATTGTAAATATAATACATATATTAAATATATTTGTATTTAATTATTAATTATTTCTTTAATTGTTTAAATGATTAAATTAATTAAAGTATGAATATTTTAGGTTATGATTTTTTATTTATGACTTAGTTACAATTTTTTTGACTATTTGAATTAATCATTAAAGTGTAATGATCATTTAATCAAGTTGGCAAGTTGCATTTTAAAGAAATGAAAAAATAATATATCTAGATATTTTATTACCCAATTTTCCCGGCCAAGGCTAAATTTTTTGGTATATTATTTTGTTTTCTTTTAGGGTTTGATAACCTTGAAACACATATCAAATACCTCCATTAAAAAGAAACAAGTAGCTTGAAGAAAGAAAAAGAAAACAAGGAAAACTTGGATTTTAGTAAGTTTTTCCAACTTGCTATTAGAGGAAAATGTTCCTTGATTCTAGGCTTCATGCTATGAGTTTTATTTTTTTTCTATTCTTTTTATATTTTTGGAAGATGGAAGATTTGAAATTTGTTGAGCATGTATAAAAATCAAAGGATGCTTCTAATATGTTAATAAGCATACTTTTGATAATTTGAGAAACTTGTTGCTAATCTAGAGTTATTGACCCACTCTTAAATGACCTAGATTTGTTCTATAGTTGTTTCATTGTGGTGAGGCTTGATTGTAATGGAAAAAACATGATTGAAGTATTGGATTTAACCAATTTGGTCTAATTTGTCCAATTTGATGAAATTGAAAAATTAGGGTTTAAGACCACTTCCAATTTGGGGATTTTCATTTATGTTGTGTATTTGGATGTGTATATGATACATATAAAATTTTATGTTGATTGGATTTTCTTGATGTGTTTTGAACATGGAAAGTGCAAAATGCACATTATGCTCCCTTTGGAGGCTCTCGGCCATTATGATGATTTTTTGGGTTTCAAGTTGCAATCTATTTTTAAATGTGTATGACATGTTAAATTCATATTTGTAATGATTTAGAATCATCCAAAATCATTTCGAACAATTTCGGATTAATATGAACAAAATGTAATGTTTAGGGGTAATTCAGTAATTACACAAAAATATGATTTGTTGTGTAAAATTTCATAATTTGATAATTGGATAATTAAATAAATATGTTTATTTAATTAATCCGAGAAAAATTTTTGAAATTGGAAAATTTTGATTTTCCGCCGTTCCGCTGCGTTACCGGATTTCCGCTACAAAACCCCTTCAATTGGAACAGGTTTTGCTTTAATAAAGTAACAATTTGTTGGACAATTATGACCCATAGCAACACTATTTGTACAGATCATGGTGTTGTTGTACAAATTAACTATGTGACAAAGGAAATTGCTCTTTTATCATTTGTAATTGGATTACCAAGATATATAAATGATAAAAGGTCCTTATGATTAGTTCTGGATTGAGATGATATGAGACAGTATCAATCCACGAAGGTTTAATCATTAAATAATCCCTAGTCGTAGTATTATCGAGATTGGACATCGATAATGCGGAATAGACTAGTATTACACTTGTGCGTGTTGTGGGAGCATAACGACATAGTTCTCATATATTTGGGTATTGGATACTCATGCAAATGTAATAGGAGGTTGTGTTTACCGATGGTACGGAAACAGTTTCGCTCTGGATAGACCCCTCAGAATTCCATTGGTAGTATGACTATGTGTCTATGGAAGTCCGAATCAGGGTAGGTGTATTTGGTCTTAACCTGAGACTTGCACCGCTAATACTTGCGACAATCAATATACTTTGGTTTTGATCGTCCAGGGCTTTAACCGGTTCTGTGTACGCCTATTCTGGGTATATTGAGAATCGTAGTGTATTGGGTGTGATGTCGAGATTGAAGTATCACTCCAGTCATAGTGGAGATGATGATCACGTAGGATACGGAACTGGTCCTCTTATGTACTGCAGTCATCGGGATAATATGACTAGGTCATGATTATCCGATTATAAAGACTAGTTACCAGAGATCTGATATGTGTTTCGTATGGGGCATACACAATTCCACCCCCAAGCCTAGCACGTGACATCCGATACTGGATCGCAATACGCAATACTACGTATACTACGCCTTATATAAATTACATATTCCTTTAAGAATATTTCTGGAGAATTGGGTAGGCAGGTGCTTTGCTAGAAGCTAACCATGTCTTGTAAATCGGTAAAACGTAGTACTAGGTACGTACGTATTCGGATAGTCCGACGACCAGATTTACTGCCAACATATCCGGGGATCTCATGGGTCGCTTCCCGAAGATTCACACGATGACGTATGACTCGCACATTATTAATCTGGGATTAATTAATTGAGAGAGAAATTAATCTAGGATTAATTACAGAGATATTTTATCTGGGATAAAATATTATTTAAAAGAGAGAGAGAGAGAACGATTAATTTGGAATTAATCGATAAAATAATATATTATACGAAATTGGATTTCGACGCGGAATTAAAATTGTATTTTAATTCGGGCAAACGAGTTAATTTAGAATTAATTCGCTAGCGAGGTGAATAGTAATTTTGCTAGGCATAATTATTTAATTAAATTTGATTTAATTACGTCGCAACGGAAAATTCGTTAATTCGGAATTAGCGAACCCGAGCCCGGGAGTGTTTGCGGGCCCACTCGCATTTCAAATTAAAGTGCGGCCCATAAGTCACATCAAGCGTCAAATCACTAGTCAATCAAGTGATGAAGTCACATCACTTTGAGTGAAGTGATGCTTGTTATCATTGATTGATGTGAATAGTTGATGGTGGTTGTTGAATGCATTTAATGTCATTTTCCCCTCACTTTTGCTTTTTGTTTTTTGGAAAAAGAAATACAAAAAGTGTAGAGTTTTTGGTATATGTTTAATTAGGTTTTAGAAACCAAAATACAACAACACAACTCACTCTCTCTCTTCTCTTCTCCCATTTTCGGCCAAGGGCCATTTTTCTCTCAAAATTGCTTCTCATTGCCGAGAGCATCAAACACACTAGGGGAAGATTTGTGGCAAATTTTTCCATGATGCTAGCACATCCAAGGGGTCATACAAAGGTGATAGGGAAACCCATTCATGAGCATGGAATCCACACACAAAGCTTGGAGCTTGGAGATTCAACAAGGAGCACAAAACTTGGCCAAATCCGTGAGCTTCAAAGATGGAGCAAGGAAAATTTTTTTGTTCCTCGCATCGCAAAATCCGATCATTGTAAGTATGATTCTGCCAAACTTCTTTATTGTATTCACATATTTTCATTGCTTGAATGATCTTGGGACTATAGTAGAAACCCAACACAATTATCTTTAATAAAGCAAACCAAAAAAGTGTTCCAATAATATCAAGCCATATAAAAGAAAAATCATTACAAAAGATATTTATTTTATTAATTAATTTAATTATTTAGCAATTAAATAATTAACTACAAATATCTTAAATATATGTATTATATTTACATTAAATATCTCAAATACATATATTAATGATATATGTCAAATATCACAATTTGATATTTTATTAATTTGTATTTAATAAAATCAAGTATTAAATACAAATACACATTAATTCGGAAATGGCCGTTAGGTCCCGATTGCATGTATTTTTCATTTAACCGTTAAACGAGTTATAAATAATCAGTATTATTCATAACAGTTGCCCTGGTGCTCTACGAGTATATTTCATTTGTGAGACTCTCTAGATTCAGGCATATCCGTCACGAAATCCAATTTCGAGTCCATAATTCACCCACCATGACGACCACGGATAAACTCACTGAATCATACAGGTCGAGATCATTACATACGTATAATCCCTCCATCATAGGTATCCGGATTATCCCAGAGATATAGATATAAACGTCAAATCTCTATAGGAATAAACTCGTCGACGTATCTACTAGCAACTCTAAATAACATTCGGAACTCACTTCCGAAGTATACTATGGCCATAGATTTAACAGATTGCTAATCACATATGGACTACCTATGCTCTGTATACATAACTTACGGATCATTTCTTGATACTCACAGGATATCATGAGCATGAGTCCACACCCAACGAACAGGCAGATGTCTGATCTAAATAGATCGGTGACGTGACTATGTTACTCAACCCGAGAAGAGTCCTATTGACATTGGTGTACCATCTATTAGGAAATCTTCGGTGAGTCGTTCAGTGTTTATCAAATAAACACCTACACGTCTATACGAGTCTCCCAAGACTCATGGTTTATTAGGATAAACCATCGGACCATGTTCGATATACGACATGTACTCGTCTCAGCGGATTTTACTAACCGACCCATGTCAGTAAATCTTGACCAGGAACTTAATTTAAGGATATACAACTTATAGTGACACTTCTCAATGTCAATTACAAACTATGTTGTAACTGCGCACTACGTTGTAAATCCTGAGGTCTTTGTCTAATATATATACATATCACTAAACCATATTTAGTTTCAATCTAATCAATCCAATCGAAATTAGATCGAATACGTATATGAAAGACAATAGGTGCTACCATTCAAATTAGTAATATTATGGAAAAAGATATTGATCGTATTCATGAATCAGACATAAATACGATCTGGATTGGCACTTAGAGCACCAACCCTAACAGTATGAATAATAAGTTCTTAAGATTGTTGGCGGGATGTAATGTTAATCACTTACTTATGAAAATTACTTAACACTCATGTAAATCATTATCAAGCATTCACAAACATAAATCAAGGATTTAGACAAACCAGGAAAAATTCTGTAAAAAGGAACAAAGATGTCAAAACCAAGCCGAATTTTCACTCTTGCCTTGAGAACTTATTAGCCTCGCCTTGGTGCTTTACGAATCTAGTGACTAACATTTTCTCATGATTCTTGGTTACTTTTTAATAGAAGGACACTATTTTTTTCAAGAACTATGAATTGAAAAAAAAAAAGGGAAACTCTCTTATTCTTTTAGTAAGCCTTAAACTCTATTATGCCTAAGGACAAATGAAAAAATTAAATGCAAATTTACTAAGTGAATCAATCTATTTATACAGACAGAAGATTGTCATTGAAAAAGTACCTTTAAGCTTAAGAATACAATACTTTAAAGAGACATTTCATTTTAATGCACTCTTACAACTCAAATGATTATATCCTTTCATTTTAAGGGACATTTCCCTTTAATTTGTGTCTTTTTTAAAAACCACATATTAAGGACATGTTTTTTTTAACGAGATATCCTATAAATACACTCAGCATGTAGAAAAATTCCTACAATTGATGCTTTAAATCTATATTCAAATTAACAAAGTTTCGAGATCATAAATCTATATTCAACACTCAAAATATCTTGTTGATGGTGTTTTCAGGTCCTATGTTATTTAAGGATTACAGCGGGGGCAAAAAGGGTAATTCCCTTCTTGATCGAGATCATTAATGCCGACCCGAGCACATGAGTGTTATAAAGCCAACAGGTAGAGACAGAACACTTGATGATAGGTGACCGACCACTTTGGTTCGGATGACCGAGCATTATCAGATCGGTAGCAGCATTCTCAGCTCAAATGACCTTCATGACCGACCTCATGAAGACCGAGCATATGGCGAGACGGCTCCAGAAGATAAGGCATCCTATTTTTACGGACAAGATAATAAGTTATCCTAATTTCATGGGGTAAACTAGTAAGTCAGTATCCTAGTAGGATAAAGGAGGTGAATGTAGTTTTTGACTAGGAATCCTTATGGGAAATGGAAATTGTTTCAACTAGGAAATTCTTGTAAGAGAAGGAATCTGATTTCTACACTATTATAAATAGGAGGGTAGAGTGTGCGTAAGAGGAGAATCCGAATCAATATCAATATCATTACAATCAGACTTGTAAACACAAAAACAAAGCAGAGACGCATATTTCAGTAATAAAAGTATCATCTGTTTTGTGCCCGTGGATGTAGGTGGGATCTGATCCGCCGAACCACGTTAAATCTCTTGTTGATTGGTGTATTTATCTATCTTTTGCCAAATTTGCTTTTGGTTCCCCCTTAACCGAACAAATTCACTATTGAGGGAGGATCGTCTCGGGAGTAATATTAACATATTGCCCTGAGATCAAAATCAACCGTCAACATATCTCCTCCAATAATAATCTATATAAATATATTTATCACTTATTTCTATGTCACTCTTTAACTGAAAGTCTGAAAAGCATAACAAAGTTTGAAGCGTAGGCTCCGCAGGCATCTAAGTAATCTGAAGCAAAGGTAGAGGGCATTGTCTTTTTCTGTTGCGCAATTAGCGAATATGCCACGAGGTCCCATTTGTTTGTTAAAACCTCTTTCTTACACGTGGCTATCTTTCATCTATGTGTCTATCTTGCTTTTTTTCCACGTGTCCTCTCTGAAATCTAAACTAAATCAGAACAAGAAGAACTGATCCCATTCTTGCAATTTAATAAAATTCTTCAGTAAATAAATAAACGATGATGAAAACAAGAAGCATTTGGAATGGAAAGATAGAAATTGAGAGTGGAAATGCAAATAGTTGGTGGGTTAACATCAATGAATCTGAACAATGGCAAAGCGTCATTTACTATGGCTTGTGTGCTGCTTATGTCTTTGTCTCCCTCGTTGCTCTGGTACTACTCTCTCTTTTTTCTTTTTCTTTTTAAGTTATTATTGCAATATGATAAATTTAAATGATTTTTTTCGCAATTTTAGAATGAACGAAGAATCTAGAAATTTTAATAAGATCCCATTACTTTGATGTTTGAATTGTGTTTCTGAGATTAAATTATTTCTGAAAGTAGCATCTTAATTGTGTAATGAAAGTGCAGAATAAAATTACAGCCTTGAACTGGGTATATAATGTCCTTATTACAATCCCTTTTAAGCTTATATACCATGTCAGTAAATATAGATGTTGGCTTCAACTAGATTGTATCTTTTAGCGGTCAATTATCTCTGCAGATGCACAATGCTTTAACCAGCCTCATTTCACAAAGCATTTAACATATAGATTATTTGTGTGTGTGTGTGAGTCTGTTTGTTTAAAGTTAATGATTCAGAACCAACAGCGGTGGCGGACCCGGAAATTTATTTGAGAGGGGGTTTAGTGTAACTATTTAAAAAAATATAAATTCATGTAACTACAGACCAGACTAGAAATAGTAACGTCAAAATTAATTAGGGATTAGAGATTAGTGTGATTATGTGTCAGAAACCAGAAATTATTCATCCTGATCAAATATAGCTTATCATTATTATTTTAGGGAAAATATCATTTAGGTCCCTAATGTTTCCATAATTACTCATTAGGTCCCTAATTTTTCAAAATTACCTATAAGGTCCCTTCTATTCTAACATGACCGTTGTTACATTATGTATTGTTAAAGTTAGAACATTTGGGACATAATGAGTAATTAGGAACAATTTAGGGACTTAATGGATAATTATAAAAAAAAAAAAATTAAGGAACTAGAGGGTATTCTCTATTATTTTTATAATGTCTTAATTAGCATTCATTGGTAATAAAAATGACTCCATCAAAGCAATTTTTTCCTAATGATAAAATGTAATGAGAAAAATAGAGAGATTAATTTTTATAAGGATATGTGAAATATAAAGAGACTAAAAGAGAGAGATTATATAAGAACAATTTGTTTAAAAATTATAAAAAAAATTATGATAGCATTAAAAATATTAAAAGTAATATTTAAATTAGATTTGTTAATAGTATGTATCTAAACGTTTGTCTCTCACAATTTTTTTACCACTTTATATTTTATATAATAAACTCTTAATATAAAGATGAATACAATAATATAAAAGAAAAAAATATATTTTTTAAATTAAGAAAATCCAAAGGATACTTTCTAATAATTTTTTAAGAGTTGAGGGCTAAAGCCCATGCTGGGTCCGTCCTTGGTCAGCTACTTTTGCATTTTAAACTACCGTAATAACAACATGAAAACAAAATCATTTCTTGAATTTCATCATGCCTTGAATTTCGTAGGCATTACGTGTTAATTTTGATTCTTCTATCATCTAGTCGAGTGGTAACAGTTTAAGTTGTCAAAATATGACATGACATGTTTGTTGACGGCTGATTTTGGTCTCAGGGGCAATATGGGAATATCACTCCCGAGACTAATCCTCCTTCAATCGTGAATTTGTTTGGTTATGGGGGACCAAAAGCAAATTTAGCAAAAGACAAATAATACGCCAATCGACAAAGAGATTTAACGTGGTTCGGCGGATCTTGGTCCGACCTACGTCCACGGACACAAACAGGATGATACTTTTATTACTCAAACACTCTTTTTTGGGTCTCTTTTTGTTTTCTACAAGTCAGAGCTTGATGATTCTGATCTCAACTTTTAACCTTCAACTTGTTCTCCCTTTTACCTATGCTCTACCCTCCTATTTATAATAGTGTAGAGATCATATTCCTATTTGTACAAGAATTTCCTAGTTGAAACAATTTCATTTCCCATAAGGATTCCTAGTCAAAACTGTTCCTTTTTCCCATAAGGATTCCTAATCAAAACTACATTTACTTCATTTATCCTATTAGGATATTAACTCACCAGTTTTCCTCATGAAAATAGGATAACTTGTCATCTTATCCACAAGGATAGGGTGTTATCTTCAGGAGCACGCCTCGCTATATGGTCGGTCTTCATGAGGTCGGTCACAATAGTTTTTTGTACTGAGAGTGCTGCTGTCGACCTGATAATTGCCCGGTCATCCAATCTTTAAGTGGTCGGGTTAATGATCTTAAGTGCTCGGCCCCTGACTCATATGGTCGGGTCGGTATTAATGATCCGGACCAATAAGGGAATTACCCTTTTACCCCTGTCGTGCTGCTTAAATGACATAGTGCCCGGAAAACACCATCAACATCTGTCCCCTAGTTCTCGGTTCCAACGAGTATACAAGTTGGTGTCGGGAACTATAAAAAGATGGTGTGCTGATCGCCTTGCTGGTGGTCGCTCCAGAAATCACAGAGAAAAACGCATTGGCTGCAAATCTGGTCATTCCTGCCACCTTCATGTGCTCAGTCAACGAGGATCCCGATATCTACCCGTGGAGAAAATGTTTTGCCCTTATGCTGATGACGATCGACTCGGTGGGACGTAACCCGATCCCGAGCTGAGAAGAACATTTGGCTCTGGGGGAATGTTACTTCCCCAGACCAATAGAGGGCCGACCATGTGGGAGATGCTTCGATCCCATGCCGATGATAAGTCTCTCGGTGGGACGTATTCCGACCCCGAGCTGAAGAAAGACTTGGCTTTGGGGGAATGCTACATCCATAGTCCAAAGAAGCCGGCTCGGTGGGACGTAACCCGACCCCGAGCTGAATAAACCATAAGGCCTCGATGGAATAAAATCCAGATCCGAGCCGATTAACCAAGCGGCCTCGGCGGAACGAAATCCAGCCCCGAGCCGAATAACCAAACGGCCTCGGCGGAACGAAATCCAGCCCCGAGCCGAATAAACATCGGCCTCGGCGGTACAAGAGCAGACCCGAGCCAGGAAGAAACATCGATCTCGGGGGTACAAGAGCAGACCCGAGCCAGGAAGAAACATCGATCTCGGCGGTACAAGAGCAGACCCGAGTCGGAAAGAAACATCGGTCTCGGCGGTACAAGAGCAGCCCCGAGCCGGAAAGAAACATCGGTCTCGGCGGTACAAGAGCAGCCCCGAGCCAGGAAGAAACATCGATCTCGGCGGTACAAGAGCAGACTCGAGTCGGAAAGAAACATCGGTCTCGGCGGTACAAGAGCAGACCCGAGCCGGAAAGAAACATCGGTCTCGGCGGTACAAGAGCAGACCCGAGCCGGAAATAAACATCGGTCTCGGCGGTACAAGAGCAGACCCGAGCCGGAAAGAAACATCGGTCTCGGCGGTACAAGAGCAGACCCGAGCCGTAAAACAAATATCAAAACTATTGTGTGGACCACAACAAACAAGCATAAATAAATGTCAGCCTAAGACAGAAGAGGTCTTACTCACATTTTTGGGATCCGTTGTCTTTCTTGCAACTCTACAAAGGTCACTACAAGTAAGGCTCTTCTTAATACATCCTCTCTGCATCTCAGCATTCCATGCATCCGACCGGATGACTTCCGCTATCAACTTTGGTCGACCTCAAAAACAGAATGGTCTATGTACTCACTGAGATAGCCTTCTTTCACCAAGTCTTCCACCTGCTCCCGCAGGTCTCTGCACCCATTCGTGGCATGTCCCCTTACGTTATGGTAGATACAGTAAGCCCTACTATTTCCCTCTTCAATCGGGAACCTTCTCAAATTAGGCTCGGCCAACAGACCTTTGTCCTGGATTTCCCGAACTATCTGGGTCATAGGTTTGTTCAGGGGGGTGTATACTGTCCTCCCCGCGACACGGTTGACTTGGACATATGACTTTATCTCTTGAATATTTCTACTCGGAGGTGTCGGTCTGAATTTCTTCTGCTCCGGGACTGGTCTCCTCAAATTTCTGATCGAATCCCACTGATTGTCTGACCTGAGTATCTTAGCCTTTCGGGTGTCTACTCCCCGGACAATCTTTTTCTCCTCCTCTATTAAGATAAACTTCCTGGCCAACTCCAGGGCAGTGGCATAATCCGATACGTCTTGAATCCTCAGGTGAGTCCACAACTTCCCGACCTTCAGACCTCCCTTGAGACTTTCTAGCGCTTCCGATGACTCGTACGCTCCGACCTCGAGCACCAAATTGTGGTACCTTTCAATAAAATTCCTCAGGGGCTCATCATCCCCCTGCTTCATCAGTCTCAATTCTCCCACCATTTTCTTTGGGACGCATGCCCCTTTGAAGTGCCGAACAAATGACTTCCTGAGTTGCACGAAGCTTCCGATGCTCCCTGGGGCTAGACTTCTGAACCACAGAATGGCAGATCCTCCCAAGGTTAGAGGGAAAACTTTACAAACGGCATCCCCTACTACTCCTTGGACCTCCATTAATAGGACAAAACTTTCAATGTGAGACTTTGGATCTGAATGGCCTTTGTAGGCGTCATGGATGGCATGTTGAAATGTCTTGGGAATTTTGCCGACCTTATTTCTTCTGTGAATGGAGATTCAACCTCGTCATCCCGAGCATCTGATGTATCAGTTTTGGGGTTTACTCCCCACTTGGCCATTTCTTTTTTTAACCAAGACTTTATACTGCCATCTGTGTCACTATGCTGCCTCCCGCGGCCTCCTTCGCGTCTGTCACCACGGGTGCGGCGTTCCTTATGACTTGAGACTTCCCGTCCAGTTTCATTATCCTTCATGTTTCCCATTCTGGTGTCGCGAGGGCCATCACGGGATGAATCTGGCGACTGTCTCCCCTCTTCTTCTTCCCACGTATCCTCCGTCTGTAAATCTTTTTCTACCACTATGTACCTCAATCTGTAGGGACCCTTCCTCCTCGGTTCTTCGTCATCACTCACATCTGCGACCTTTTTTCCTTCCGCTATTTCGCCTCTCCTCCGACTGGTTCCGGCTTCAAGTTTCTCATTATTCGTTTCTTCCATCCTCTCCAGTTTGTTCATCATGGATTTCAGAAGGATTTGATTTTTCTCCCTATCTTTCCTCATATTTTCCTCCATTTTCTCCATCCAATCTGCAGCCGAGCTCCCTGATGATTGGTGGTTTCCGCCTTCCGCCATCGTCTCACTACACGAGTTGCTTTTTGTTCGATTCCCCACAGACGGCGCCAACTGTTGACGGCTGATTTTGGTCTCAGGGGCAATATGGGAATATCACTCCCGAGACTAATCCTCCTTCAATCGTGAATTTGTTTGGTTATGGGGGACCAAAAGAAAATTTAGCAAAAGACAAATAATACGCCAATCGACAAAGAGATTTAACGTGGTTCGGCGGATCTTGGTCCGACCTACGTCCACGGACACAAACAGGATGATACTTTTATTACTCAAACACTCTTTTTTGGGTCTCTTTTTGTTTTCTACAAGTCAGAGCTTGATGATTCTGATCTCAACTTTTAACCTTCAACTTGTTCTCCCTTTTACCTATGCTCTACCCTCCTATTTATAATAGTGTAGAAATCATATTCCTATTTGTACAAGAATTTCCTAGTTGAAACAATTTCATTTCCCATAAGGATTCCTAGTCAAAACTGTTCCCTTTTCCCATAAGGATTCCTAATCAAAACTACATTTACTTCATTTATCCTATTAGGATATTAACTCACCAGTTTTCCTCATGAAAATAGGATAACTTGTCATCTTATCCACAAGGATAGGGTGTTATCTTCAGGAGCACGCCTCGCTATATGGTCGGTCTTCATGAGGTCGGTCACAATAGTTTTTTGTACTGAGAGTGCTGCTGTCGACCTAATAATTGCCCGGTCATCCAATCTTTAAGTGGTCGGGTTAATGATCTTAAGTGCTCGGCCCCTGACTCATGTGGTCGGGTCGGTATTAATGATCCGGACCAATAAGGGAATTACCCTTTTACCCCTGTCGTGCTGCTTAAATGACATAGTGCCCGGAAAACACCATCAACAATGTTAACTCGACACGAACCCAACAAGAATAAATGGGTATGAATGGGCAAAATTTTCATTTTTATTAAATGGGTCAGATCCATGTCAACACGGTTAATAACCGTATTGATTTGAAGTAGATATTCTCACAACGAGTTTTTCTTAATGATAAAAAATAATGAGAAAAAGAGAGATTAATTTTTATAAGGATATGTGAAATATATAGGACTAAAAGAGATGGATTATATATAAGAACGATATGTTTAAATATTTAAAAAAAAATTGATAAAGCATTAAAAATATTAAAAATGATATTTAAATTATTTAAAATTTGTTAATAGTATGTATCTAAATGTTTCTCTCACAATTGTTTTTATCACTTTATATCTTATATAATAAACTATAATATAAAGATGATTACAATAATATAAAAAGAACAAAATATTTTTTATAACTTGAGAAAATTCAAAATATTCTTTCTAATACTTTTTTGAAAGTTGAGAAGGGCTTAAGGTCCTCATGGGCCTATGCTAGGTCTGTCCCTAGGTCGGCTAATTTTGCATTTTAAACCACCGTAATAACAACCTGAAAAAAAAAAAAACATCTTGAATTTCCAAGGTATTACGTGTCAATTTTGACTCTTCTATCATCTAGTCGAGTGGTAATAGTTAGAGCTGTCAAAATATGACACGACCTATAACCTGACACGAACCCAACACGAATAAATGGGTATGGATGGTCAAAATTTTCATTTTGATTAAATGGGTCGGTTCCATGTCAACCCGATTAATAACCATGTTGGGTTTAAGTTTCAAGTCCTTGACCAACTAACTAGTTTATGACACAATTTTATATACTTATTTTTTTTAAAATTATTTTGTAGGTTCTTGTAATCAACATTCAAATGTTTGACATGATTTTCCCGAAGGATGAACATTTTTTTTGGTGTTCCATTTTGTTGAATTTTAATTATAATGAACTTTGATGGTCTTTTGAAGCTATAGATTTTTATAGTTTTAATTTTAATATTTGCCTTTTTGATTTAAGATTTCGTTACATTAATTTTGATGTTATGAATATTTAATTATTTTTATTTTTATCATTTCACTAGGGATATATCGTATATGTGCAATTTATTGTATATGTGCAATTTATTTCAAGCGGGTTAACGGGTGAGATCAATGTAAATTGATTTAAATTGGTATTAATCAGGTTAGTGGGTCACCCATTTATTTTCATGTGTCAGGTTGGTTTTGATTTTTTGACACGATTATTAAATAAGTCGTGTTTCGGTGAGGCTAAATTTGATATGACATGAAACTGACATGTTATGAACACGACTCGCCACCTGTAGTAACAATGTGATGGGAATTTTTGCATTAGTTTGAATTATAACTTTACTCTCGATCTTAAGCTACTGCACACTAATCTTATTACTCAAAATAGGTGTTTATAGGATTTGTTTGACTGCAACATGTAGTGCATATTCTTGTTCGTTTCTTCTTCTCTTAACTTTAGAGAAATATCTATATACTTATATAGATTCCTGCATTCGACAACCCGTCTCGCATGGGGTGGGAGGGAATTTTGTTACAACTATGATACTACTAAAAAGAAAATAAAAAATCATGCGTCCGACAGAAAAAATGTAGTAAATACTAGTTCATAATGGCAATTTGTTCCACTTTCAGGTACAACTAGTGCGCATTCAACTGAGAGTACCAAATTATGGGTGGACAACACAAAAGGTTTTCCACTTGATGAATTTTCTTGTGAATGGATGTAAGGGTTCTATAACATTGTTCATAGTTTTACCTAAATCGGTCAAATGAGGATGCTCATGTTTGATTTCCATTACAGTACGAGCTATTCTTTTTGGTGTATACAAGAGAGTGTTTCTTTTGAGGCCAAAGGTATGCTTCTTTACAGAGAATTATGGTAACCTATACCCCAGTCTTATGTATTTACTTATATCCTAATTGGCTATGAAGTGTTGGAAATTTTTCAGAATATTTATTTTGAAATTTATTTTTAAGTTGATGCATCGGGGTGAAGTTGGGGTTTGTGTAAGTGTTAGAAATATGCAAAAATGGAAAGTTTTGATGGACCTCGTTTTGTCCATAGGTAGTGTATTTTGGCACCAAAGTTCGGTTAACCGTTTGGTGGACTGTGTATTTTATCACTGAAGTTCAGTGGACCAAAATCATGCAGCCCAGAATTTGTATTTGCACTGAAAAGGTGCCTTTTGGGAAATAAATCCTTCTAAATGGAAGGATACATTCTTTTATGATATCTTTAGGTAAAGGATGTGTTGTTTTATTGAATTTAATTGAAAATCAAAGTGAAAAACATGAAAGGATATGAATTAAATGGTGTGATCACTCTAAAAATCAAAACTATTTAGTATAAAGATACCTCCTCAATTGCAACTCCCCACTTTCTATATATACGCCTATGTTTTTTATTATGAGATATATTCCTCTACTTGTCTTTGCATCATCAGAATTACTAAAAGTGCGTTCTTTGGTTGGTTTGATTCATTAATAAATCAAATCAACAAACTTCATTATATCATGAAAGAGATTTCTTACATATCCTATTATGATATCGTGTTTCCTACCGGAAATGAGAGAATATCTCTTGAAAGAAAGTGATTACTTGCCTTGGAGATTCTTTCTTAAGTGTCAACCCTTGGTGTTTAACAACATGTTGTTCTGATAATTTTTGAATTAATTATCGAATTCTAGAACTTTTGAGAGGAACTTTTGGTTACAACAACAGATATGTCGGATATGACTGAATAGGTCATGAGCTTCTGAATCAGGCAGCAATAAACACATACATGATAATGAGGAAATTGATTGATTATTTTTCTTCTCATAGGCTAAGCTAAAAGGATTTTTTTTGTTTATACAACTGGTGCTTTAAAATCAAAGAGTGTGATGTAACATAATGTAAAAAGTTACAAATTGCTCATGGTTGCAAACTGCACAAGATAACGAAAATTCCAGTACTTACAGTTGTAAATTGCAAAGGTGTTTGTACATCTACATGGTAAAGTTTTACTAGTTAAAAATAGCGTTTTCAATTGGAACTTATGACGCCAGAGGGAATTTATTGCCCGTACACGAAGTGCAAGGTAAAATGAGCTTATTTCAGATGTTCCTAATGTCATTCTGTGTTACTTTAATTGCAAAGGCGTTTGTACATGTACATGGTAAAGTTTTACTAGTTAAAAATAACGTTTTCAATTGGAACTTATGACGCCAGAGGGAATTTGTTGCTCGTACACGAACTACAAGGTAAAATGAGCTTATATTTCAGATGTTCCTAATGTCAATTCTGTGTTACTTTTTGTTGAGAGTTGTGTATGTAGGTGTGGGTGTCTGGTGGTTGGAGTTTGATATTACAATGGGTTTATTCACGTTCCTTGAATCAAAGTTTGGTGTAGACAATGAATTCAAAGTCGGGAAAGTGAGGAAACAATAGTAATTAACTTAGTTGCTGGTTTACTCGTCGTACAATGTCAAATAGTGCAATAGTTGCATGTGAGCTTGTGTTTATTTATGAGTAGCTATCCTTTGGTGCATCTTTGTTCTTTTGAATTTGGTTCATCTAAATTATTTGGCAATTCCCTACAAGTTCTTGCTCATATCATCTAAATTTTGTTTGCCTGCATTGCCTTAAATTATCATCCTGGTACAGGCGCTTGAAATGGTGCTTCTGGATCTTCCTTCTCTTTTGTTCTTTTCAACATATACATTACTTGTTTTATTCTGGGCCGAGATATATCACCAGGTATATAACTTTGTTATGCATGCTTGAATAAGCTATTACGTGCCAAAGTTATATCAATTGATTGTTATTGTGATTTTTCTAGGCAAGGAGCATCCCCACTGATAAACTTAGGCCTGCATATTATATCGTTAATGCAATTGTGTACATCATACAGGTCAGAGGAAACAATCCACTTTCATATTGTTCAATAATATCTCCCCACAGAAAATTCCCATACCTAGTAATGCTAAATACACAACATGAACATGTTTATTCATTTTCTTATGATAAACAGGTATGCATCTGGATTTATGTAAGATTAAGCCAAAGCCCTGTTTCAGTGGAAGTTTCTAGAATCTTTCTCTCAGGTAAATCTGAACAATTCAATTTGAGTACAAAACTTGTAAGTTGATTCAAAGGACTGTATTTTTGTTAAAAATGAGTGATTATATGGCAGGAAGACTTGATTAATTTAGAGGAAGCATTGTATATGGAAACTTTGGTCTTTCAATTAATTTATTTGTTGTTTCTTCCTGCAGTTATTTCATTTTCTGCTGCATTGGGATTCTTGATATATGGGGGCAGGTGATGCATATGGCTGGTTACAATATAAGAGAGTTATCTTATTATGTGCAATAATTCACACAATTTATAACTTTTTCAATCCTCTTTAGGTTGTTTGTCATGCTCAGACGCTTCCCCATTGAATCTAGGGGACGTCAGAAAAAGCTTTATGAGGTTTGTACCGGGGAACTTGTTCGAGTTGCCTTGCTGATTCTAGAATTTTGTTACAGTATCCATATAGAAAATTTCACGTGATGCTTTATCCATTGCTTTCAAACGGGTTGCAGAAATATGCTATTGTGAGCATGCTCACAACACATTATAAGTACAAAATATTTTAACAAGGAAGACTCATTATTAAGTTCAGGGATACTAGTCCATAGTCCTAGAAGCAGGTTAATATACTTGGCATAACCAAAAGACTTTGATGCTTACATTTCCACATGACAGGTCGGTTTTGTTACAGGAATTTGCTGTACCTGTTTCTTCATAAGATGTTTCGTGGTAAGCCTCGTTTGTTTTATAAAAGACTGTCATGTAACCCAAAATTATGACTTTGACAACAGCATTTTTTTTCGCTTTTCTGTTTTAGGTTGCTCTCTCTGCTTTTGACAAGAATGCCGACTTTGATGTCCTAGATCATCCTATCTTAAATCTCATCTATTACACGGCAAGTTTCTGATTCTTAATGATATACATTCTTGTTTTCAAAACAAATGGGAATTTGGGTCATGTTGGTTGTCCTTGTCCATCTTCCAAATAATCTGCTATGCAGCTACTATCTTTTCTGCTGGTTGGAGATTGGTTATTGTGATTATATGCATTATATGCATATCGTCAGCAGATGCATATAATCAGCAGTAGAGAAAAGGGAAAAAAAAAAAAACAAGCAAACAATGGCTGGCATTTGTTATTGGCAAACTTAGTTCTGCTTATCGAATTCTATAATCTAGGAATTTGATACTTTTTGGTTTCCATTCCATTCCATTTGTAGTTAATTCAGAATAATAATTTCCCTTTTTCATAGACTTCACCTTGAGTGTTAATGTTAAGCTTTTTGGTCCTGTATCATTTCTGTATCTTATAATCTACATGCACGCATGCACATTAGTCATATATTGTTGTTTGTTATATCGCGCAGCTTGTAGAAATTGTACCATCTGCTTTAGTGCTGTTCATTCTGCGAAAGCTGCCTCCGAGGCGTGTCTCCGAGCAATATCACCCAATCCAATGAAGCGATGTGTGTCCTCTTTATAAGCAAGACGAAGTCGGGATCAATACTTAGCTGCAGTTTCAGCTCTCTATATATATAGTTTTGTATCGTTACCCCCTTTTTTAAAGCATTTTTCTGAATGAAATGTTCAAGTTATGAGCTATTGAAATCTTGTGAAACTTGATTCCCATGGGAGAAAAGTTGAAATTATAAGTGGTATTTAATTAAGGGAAATTCTAACGAGTGCCCTAAGGTCACTCATTAAGAATCTATTTTAAGAAAGTTTTGATGGGAAAAAGAAAAAAGTCATTAATGTTTTGACAATTTTTTTTATTTCCCATAAATGTCAAAATTTTCCTTAAATGAATTTTTAAGGAGTGTCTTAAGAGCACTCGTTAGCATAACCCTTTAATTAATACTCGGTTTATGCATCAAACTTCTCTCATTTTTAATATTCAAATGGTATGTCATTTCAAAATCATATTAATGGAAAATATTAATTACTAAATTAACATTGTATTTATTCCAAAACAAACAGTTCAAAGCAACCAACCATCACAAATTAATTTAATTTTACAAATTGATAAGAGTTAATATTTTTTTGCTATTTTAGAGGTTGATTTTCTCTTTTAGATTGACACTAATCAAATTATTAAAAGTAAATAAGTAAATCTATATAAATCTATATAATAAAGGAGAATGGTGTTGGAGGAAAGAGAGTGTATCCAACGGCTCTCTTTATGTGGCTTAATTGACGGCCCAGATCATTTCATTGGTAATTGGAGGAAAGAGAGTGAATTGATTGATGAAAATTGTCAAAAATTTTCAAATTTTCAAATTAAAAAATAGAAAGTTAAAATAAAATTATTTAATTAAAAAATAAAATCATTTAATTCTGTAACACCGTGCCGTAGGCACAGGCAAATACTGTAACACCGTGCCGTAGGCACGGCCAAATACTGTAACACCGTGCCGTAGGCACGGGCATCATTTAATTAAAAAATAAAATCATTTAATTCTATAACACTGTGCCGTAGGCACAGGCAAATATTGTAACACCGTGCCGTTGGCACGGGCCAAATACTGTAACACCGTGCCGTAGGCACGGGCAAAAACTAGTATATATAAAAGCTAAAAAAATTTCTCTCATTTCAAATTTTCTACGTATCATTTTTATATTTGAGGATGTCCACCTAAACATAAGAACTATTTCACCTCTTTTGTTGGCATTTATTAGTTATTAATATTTAACTTGTGGAACTCAAAGGATCTATTATTGATTATGATACATGGGTAAAAATTAAATTATTTTTATATTTTTATTATCTAATAACCACTAATTATAAAATTGTATTTGATTATTTCACGAAAACTGTTGGTAGACGAAAATCCCCACCATAGGATGAAGTCGCCCTAGGACGAAAGGAAGAATGAAGAGAACAAAAGGAAGAACGAAGAGAAGAAGTACGATGGGCCGAAGAACGACGACGAGCTTGAGGCGATCAGACCAATGGTTAGGGTGAAAACCCATGATGCGGTTACTTCCACGATCGTAGCAGTTGGACGGTTTTCCCTCCATAACCAAGCGGTTGAGACACGCAGCTCAGCGGTTACAGGCACAATCTTGCAGCTGCAGGGGGATACTGGAACCGCCTAAAACGGTTGACAAGCTTCACTATAAAAGCCTACCTACACCAAGAGAAGAAACCCCGATCAAATGAAGACTCAAATGAGCATATTTTTATTTTTCATTTCTTAGATTGTAATCTTAGGATTGTTACTTGTGTGCTTGCGCCCATGGAGGCTTATTCACGTAATCAAACACCCCTTGCTGGGACATTGTCTCAGGAGGTTTGAACCTTACACACTCTTCTTTCTTCAAGCATAAAAATTGCGCAAACAGTTTTTGGCGACCACAGTGGGAGATTGGTGTAAAGAGTGGAGATGCATCCGAAAAGAAACGCTCAAACTGGCTCAACTGCAGAGGAAGGAGGACTGGAGCAAACCAACCAGCCCAACGTTCCAGCCATAGTGGGTCAATTCGAGGGTCTGGCAGATGTTAATCGGTACGAACCTATGAGAGAACTCAGCCCTAACGCGGTGCGCGCATTGTTCGGTGAATTCACACAGGATGTTGAACAGGTTAGGCTCCAAAATGCACATGTCATAGATAAGTTTGTATCAACTACAAATTCGCATTATGAAAACATGGCTAAACATCTGAGCTCGATGAATTAATTAATGGCCAAATGTGTAAACGGCGGGACAGTGCTGCCGCGGACTACGCCTCCCCCTGCGGCAAGCAGTCAGGAGGCTGGTCCTAGTAATATTCCTGCTCAGGGAACCGACATCCCTGCAGTTCTCAGGGGAGGAACAAGTCCTGGAGGCAATGGCCCACAATTAGGACCAAATGGAACAAGTCATGGAGGCAATGACCCACAATTAGGACCAAATATACACCAAGGACCAAATATGACACAAAATGAAGTGGTGTGGCATCAGGGTGTCCAGAATCCTGATTATGTCCCACTTTTGAGAGGACCGCAACCACCGCCCATAGCTGTGCCATTTAATGGCAATGATATGCTAAGGGAACAAATGACAGAGATCCTTCAAAACGAATTCGGTCTAGGCATACGGTCGATTCGGCCAAGATATCGGAAGCCGTATCCTGATTGGATCGATGTGGCTTATGTTGGATAATATGACCCATATCGTCACTATTTGTACAGATCATGGTGTTGTTGTACAAATTAACTATGTGACAAGGAGATTGCACTCTTATCATTTGTGATTAGATCACCTTAGATGTATAAATGATGAGAGGTCCTTATGATTTGTTCCTGGACGGAGAATGATATGAGACAGTATCAGTCCACGTAGGATAAATCATTAAATATCCCTAGTCAGAGTATTATCGAGATTGAACATCGATAAATACATAAAAGACTAGTATTACACTTGTGCGCGTTGTGAGGGCACAACGGCATAGTTCTAATATATTGGGTATTGGATACTCGTGCAAGTGTAATAGGAGGTTGTGTTTCACCGATGGTACGGGAAACAGCTTCGCTCTGGATAGACCCCCTCGGAATCCCATTGGTAGTATGACTATGTGTCTATGAGAGTCCGACATCAGGGTATGTGTATTTGGTCTTAACCTGAGACTTGCACTGCTAATGCTTACGACAATCAATATACTTTAGTTGAGGTCGTCCAGGGGTGTAACAGGTCCTGTGTACGCGCCGATACTGTGTATATTGAGAATCGTATAGGAGTATTGGTGTGGATGTCAAGACGGAAGTATCACTCCTGTCATAGTGGAGATGATGTCACGTAGGATACGGTATTAGTGCTCTTAAGTGCTGCGCGGCCATCGGGATATTATGACTAGGTCATATATATCCGATTATAGAGACTAGTTACCTGACATTCGACAAGTGTTTCGTACGGGGCAGACACAACTCCAGCCCCAGGCCTAGCACGTGACAGTCCGATACTGGATCTAAATACACAATACTACGGTATACTACGCTTGATATAGATCCTTCATTCCTATAAAGATATTTCCGGAGAATTGGGTAGGCATGGCGCTTTGCTAGAGGCCAACCTTGTCTTGTGAATCGGTGTAAATGTGGTACGAGGTACTTACATGTTCGGATAGTCCAACGACCCGATTTACTGCCAACATATCCGGGGATCTCATGGGTCGCTTCCCAAAGATTCACCGATGACTATGACTCGCACATTTATTAATCTGGGATTAATTTACTGAGAGAGAAAATTAATCTGGGATTAATTACGGAGATATTTTATCTGGGATAAAATATCGGCTAAAGAGAGAAAACGATTAATTTGGGATTAATCGGTAAAATTAATATATTTGATATATTAAACGAAATTAGATTTCGACGTAGAATTGAAATTGGATTTTAATTTAGGCGAGCGAATTAATTTAGAATTAATTCGTCAGCGACGTGAATAGTGGATTCGCTAGGCGTAATCATTTAATTACGACGCAACGGAAAATTCGCTAATTAGGAATTAGCGAAGCCGAGCCCGAGTATGATTGTGAGCGCATTCGCATTTCGAATTCGAGTGCGGCAACGCAAGTCACATCAAGCGTCAAATCATTCGTCACATCAAGCGTCAAATCAAACGTCACTTGAGTGATGTGATTGATTGATTGAAAGACAGTCACTTTAATAAAGTGAAAATGAATAGTGATGTGTTTTGGTGAATAGTGTAAGTTGGTGGAAAGTATTTACCAATTGATTTTAATTAATTATTTGGTAAATGTTTAATATATTTTTATGAAAAATATATAAGGCATTTTGGAAATGCCTTACAAAATAATACACATTTTTCTCCACTCCATCTCTCTCACAATTCACGCCCAAATGGGCAGTGAATTTGCCCACTGGTTTCTTCAAAATGCCGAGCAAATGGGAAGCCATGTGCCTTGATTTTGTGGCAAAATCAAGCGGAGCTAGCACTCCGAGAGACTTGCGAAGGTGATAGGGAAACTTACCCACGAGCCGGGAATCAAACGACGAAGATTCGGAGCTCAAATTCTTGAAGCAAATTCTGAAAACAGTGGGCAGTGGACTGCACTGCAGTTGCGTTTTTGCAAGGGAAAAATCAACTTTGTTCGTCGTTTCGTCGCACAACCGATCGATGTGAGTATTCCGCTACCTCATTTGATGTATTCACACTAATATTCATGCTTGTTTGATGATCTTGGGACCTAGAATAAAACCAATAGCTTATCCATGGCCCAGAAACTACAAGATACCGGATTTTACCCTCTTTACGGGGCCTAGGGAAGTTTCTACCATGGAACACATAGGGCGATTTACTCTTCAGTGTGGGGAAATCAATGATTTCCACAAATTGAGGTTGTTTCACGGCTTCTTGTCAGGAGTATCTTTCTCTTGGTATGTCAGTCTGCCGCCAATTCGGTAGAAAATTGGTAGCAAATGGAACAATTGTTTCATGGGTAATTTTAAAAAGCTGAGTCTGAAGTGGCTTTAGCTGATTTGGCAAACCTAAGACAATTGTCAGGGGAATGGGTCGAGACATTTTTACAGCGATTTAAGGTAGCTCGGGGTCGATATTACGTGCCTTTGCCCGAAAAAGAATTTGTGAGGATCGCTCAAGGTTGCTTAAATCTCGATCTGAAAAAGAAGTTTCAGTATCGTGAGTTTGGGACCTTCCCCAACTCACCACCAATGTGGTGCATTATAAGCGATTATTACGAGAAGATGAGCAAATGAAGAATTCGAGCAAATGGACATATTACAGGAATATTGACTATGAAATGGGCGAAATAGATACCTAGTCGGCCGATTTATGTCTGGCCGAGTTAGTTAAAGGGAAACCTTACGTTGCAAAACGTGGGCAGAACCTCAAGCAAGTGAAAAAAATGATAGAAAGGGCATAAACTTCTCCTTTGATATTACTAAAGTCGATGCCATATTTGACCAGTTATATAAGGATAAGCAAATTAGCTTGAGCGACCAACATACGTTGCCAACAGCCGATGAGATCGGTAGTAAAAAATATTGTAAATGGCACAATGCATGGTCTCACACAACTAATAATTGCCTTGTTTTTCGTAATGTCTTACAGGATGCAATAGAATCCGGACGAATCACGTTCGAGAAGAAGATGGTCGTGGATAGCGACCCTTTTCCAAAATCGGTGGGAGTGAACATGATTAATCAAGACCTTGCCAAGGTGAACCTGCCAAAAGTCAAATAAGTGCTAGACGAAGGACAGCACCGTCGCCGTCCAAGCGTTTTGGAGAGGATTAAGGAACCTTCAGGGCAAAGAGACCAGCAGAACATTTGTATTCGATGCAAGAACGACATGGAATGGATGAAAGAGTTAGAAGACACTTGCGAAAGGCCTGCAAAGAGAAATCCATCATCATGGCAACCCCGGACCTTCGCCCCAAGGTTCTATGGGGAGAATTCAAATTTCGTCCAGAATGTGAAGACGTTCACGCCGAAGATTAATCAGCCCAATGTTTGGCATTCATACATGTAGGCATTGCATTTTCGCATGTGAAACCCGATGATGAGTCTCAGTTGGAGGCACTACCTTTTTAGCTAAGGATATTGCGGGAAACGGAGGTCGGAATGGGAAATTAAGAATAAGTACGTCATCAGATTTATTTCGCAAGTTCACTGTCTTCGTTATTGCTGCGTTCGTTACTTCGTTCGAACGTCAAGCAAATTGCGGGCGTTCGTGTAGCGTTCGAATCGGCGTTTGAATGGCGTCGGTATTTCTGGTTTTGCTGCTAGCCTCACACCCCAGCCTAATTAGCCCACCAAAGCCCATAAAACACATTTAAAACACAAGGGAAATTAAATTAAACATTAAATTAAATATTAAGGTAAATATTAGTAATGTATTTGAATTAAATAAAATATTTAAACCATTTACCAATTAAATAAAACATAATATAATCATACTTAATTTAGATAAATCAAATATATTAACTTCCTAACTAAACAAAATCACATACTAAATTAAAAAGATGTCATGCCTAATTAAAATCAATTATAACAAATTAAAGATATTGACTTCCTAATCTAAACCAAATTTGTCCCCCCTCAATCTTTGACTTTCCTTGCTCAACACTAAATCAAATCCCTTCCTTGTGAGACAAGGTGAAGCCCTAGCCATTCTCTATATAAACAACCCCTAACCAAGACATGCACTCCCCTGGCTCATACACAAGACTTACACGAAAATCACAACACCAAGAGCCCTAGCCACTCAAGGCAATATCAAGAAGAAAAACACAAATAATTCTCTTTATCTCCCCCACTCCACAACCGAAAACAGCAGCCCCTAAATCTCCACACATCACCGAAAATACACCCCCAAACAGCAGCCCCTTTCCACCGAAAACAGCAGCCCCTGCACCTCCTAAAACACGCCTGAACAGTAGCCCAAATCACCCTCAAAACAGCAGCCAAATCCTCTTAAAACAGTCCCTAAAATCCTCAAAATAGTAACATAAAAACTGCATTTATAATCCTTAAAATAATCACACAAGACTGCACTAAAAACCCACAAAAAACACTCGAAACAGTCTGTTGAAACGCCAAAACAGTGACCAATAATTTAGCAGCGAAACCGCGAGGAAACAACAGTAAAACGGAGTCAAAACAGTAGCTGAGCAGCAAAACAGCAAGGTAAAACGCAAACCAATGAACCAGAAAAGTTGCGGAGCGATAGCCATTCCGACGGCCGTGAAACGCGAGTCTGAAAGTCAACATAAAAGGTTAGACCTGAGGGTATTTTTCACACTCGTTTTCAGTTGTATTTTTATTATTTATTGAGTTCCGTTTGCATGATTATTTTTTAGTGAAGCATGTTGTGGCCCTTGAATAGATAGGAAGGGCATGAATTGTGAAATATTGTATGTTGTGGCCTTGGAATAAAATGAAAGATGTGTCAACTCTCGCGGTATATCGAATAGAAACCCGGACATAAATTTCATAGCCGATTCCGAATGGACGGTAGTATGATCTGTACTCGGGATACAACTCCACGTACCGCTTGAGTAAACGGCACCTTCTTTTGTTTTATGTTGCTTTGATTTATTTATTATTCGTTATGTAAATTCTGCATGTTACTTGTTTATGCATGATGCGATCGAGCACATGGGCTTAGTAAGTCGGATTAAAGGTCCCCTATTTGGAGGGTTTAAAATCATTTACCACGATGCTTTGCCGCGCCGGTTGATGTGTGTTCGGTTGAATACAAGATATGTTCAATCGGGCATACCAAGTTTGATATGATTGCCTTTATTTTTGTATGTATGATACAATCGAGCGCATGGGCTTAGTAAGTCGGATTAAAGGTCCCCTATTAGGAGGGGTTAAAATCCTTTACCACGATGCTTTGCCGCCCCGGTTGATGTGTGTTCGGTTGAATGCAAGATATGTTCAATCGGGCATACCAAGTTGATATGATTGCCTTTATTTTTGTATGTATGATACAATCGAGCGCGTGGGCTTAGTATGTCGGATTAAAGGTCCCCTATTTGGAGGGGTTAAAATCCTTTACCACGATGCTTTGCCGCGCCGGTTGATGTGTGTTCGGTTGAATGCAAGATATGTTCAATCGGGCATACCAAGTTTGATATGATTGCCTTTATTTTTGTATGTATGATACAATCGAGCGCATGAGCTTAGTACGTCAGATTAAAGGTCCCCTATTTGGAGGGGTTAAAATCCGTTACCACGATGCTTTGCCGCGCCGGTTGATGTGTGTTCGGTTGAATGTAAGATATGTTCAATCAGGCATACCAAGTTTGATGTGATTGCATTTATCTTTGTATGTATGATACAATCGAGCGCATGGGCTTATCTTTGTATGCATTCATTTTGGCATGTGGACTAGACTACTGCTTATATTATGGTTGGGTTTCCAAGTACATGGGCTAGATTAACATATGAACTATTCATACGGTAAGCTATATTTATATATCTGGGCTTTTTATTATTATTTTTTTTTTTTTATTTATGTGAAAGGGCTAAACTTTATTTAATTAATTAAAAAAATTAAAGCTCATAACTTTATTTATTTATTTAATTTATTTATTGGGTTTAGAATAGGTAGTGAGCATATGGGTTCATTGGGCTACATTAGCATATAGATCATTCATGGAGTGAGCTACATTGGTGTATTTGGGCTTTTTATTATTATTTTTTTCTTTTATTTATGTGAATGAGCTAAATTTTATTTAATTAATTGAATCCCATAATTTTATAATTTTATTTATTTATGGACAAAGTCACTTTTTACATTAGAATATGGGAGAAAGTTCGAAACTATCAAAAAATTGTAGAAATGTTCGCTAGGGGGTTCATAAGGTCAGGTCAACCCGCGATCCGATCCGGTCAAGTTTGCAAAGTTAAAAAAATAATTTCGGGTCAGACCCGACACGGCCTGTAAAATCGAATCGAGTCCCAAGTTCAATGCAAAAAATATGATTTGACCCGACCCCACTCGCAATTAATGATTTTTCCCTTTTCCCCTTCTAGTTAATTTATCATAATTTGGTTTAACTACAAATCCTATCAAAATTGTGTCATAAAATATATATTATGTATTTTTCCGATCTGACCCGACCCGTAATTTTTTTGACTCGACCACGAGGGTTACACTTTAAAATTTCGGGTTTCGGGTCTTCTGACCAACATGACCCGACCCAATCAAGTTTAAGAAAATAAAAAAAATCCGACCCGACCCGTGAACAACCCTAATATTCGCCAATCCACCTGAAGATTTGAAGTTGGTGTCGTCGTCCACCTAACCGTTAACGGTGTTAAATTTTTGCTGATGTAATAGGGGTATTTTGGCCATTTTAACTAAAAAAAAGGTCTTATTCAGTTGCTTCTCATAGGCATGACGACATGAGCTCGCCCATCGGCATGACGACATCTCTTTTATGTAATAAGATGGCATGTTCTTCAACCATGGATCGAGTGGCCTAACAATGGAGTATACGATGAAACCAATATCCTTCAGTTTCTCAACATCCACGATGTTCTTGCTATCAAACACCAAAGCTAGTTTATGCATGTTGCTGTATATTCTCTGGTAGTCAAAAGTGTTGAACTTGTCTCAAAAATCTTCAAACCCATGAAAGGCGATGCGAGGCGAATTAATTGAATTCTTAGCCCCACCCACAACCCCCATGCTAGGCGATTCTAAATATCCTATTAATTCTTTTTCTATGACGAAGAAGATGCGAGGGAAATGTGAAGGTGTCGTCCCTAAATCAAACTTATTTTTGGTACTGTTACGGGTTTTAACTTTTACGTGGTTTAGTCGTGTAGTATTCAGGATCTCATCTTGAGATATTGAGTTCGAATTCATGAAGTGTGTTTCTTGCAAAAGTCTGAGACAGTTTCCAACAATTCCAAAAACGAAGAAGTTATCTATATATGAAGAATACTAAAGTATAATTTTGGTTATTTAAGGGTATTTTAATCTTTTTGTACAAATTATTACAATTAAGCTGGAACAAGATACATTTAATAAATTTTGGGTGGATCGGAGAATAATTTTAAAGTTTTCGGATAATTTTGAACATAAACCTAACTTTGGGTGGAAAAAATGACTTTGTCCTTTATTTATTAGTGGGGTGTATTCAATTGAGATTTTAAAGGATTATTTATGCATAAATAAATCCAGTGAATTTTAAAAGACTATTTAAGAATGTAATGATTTATAAAATTTCATTATAAATTTTTTAATCATGATTTTTTACTTATTGGATTTTAAAAGATTTATATAATAAGAATTTATAAGATTTTAAAGGACCACATATAGATTTTTTTACTATTATGATGCTAACCAGCCAACTTTTAATCGGAGTACGAGTAATGTATGTCTAGTTCAATAACACATTTTTTTCCTGCGCCATTCTCGTCCAAGTCACATTGAACTGAATTGTCAATACAATATTTTCCATCATGATTAGGTGAGGATACCTCAACCTTTACAGCTATATTTTCTTTTTGAAGGAGTATACACTTTTAGAACCGGAATTTAACAATGAGTTTATTTTATAATTCATAGAAGTTATTGGGTGTTTGTGTAAAATTGCCTATTAAATTCAGCAGTCTGTAAAATGTCTTAAACAAGTACGTGGACATGAATTTCATCTGGGTAAGCCAGTGAGCTTTATTGTTTAACCTCTCAATTTTGGAAACTGGGGTGATTTAATAAAACCATTTTGAATATTGCATGCATGTTAGGGCTTAAGATATTCAATTATTTTTCCATGTCTAATGATGTTAAATTAACTTTTCTGACATGAATTAGGGTTGAAATGAAATCTTCGTCAAATAGTTCTAATCATGTATATAAAGTTGTATCCATAGGTAAGAATTAAGGAGAGTAAAACTGTAATCTTATGAAGATGCTTGTTAGGTTCTTGTGAGATCTCTTATTTTTGCTGAATGGTCTTTGTCTATGTTAAGAAATTTGAACTAAACACTTCGACTTTTTTTTGTATGAAAGAAAAGAGAAACTACACTAAACAAACTGAAAAAAAAATAAGAAATTACTAATAAACAAGTATCTTGTTCACAAAAAACTAACATGTCTGTTCATATTCTCTTTTCTAGTAGCCAAAAAAATCTCACGTCAAAAGTTTGATAGGTTATGGTGAGATTTTTTTATAAGATTTGATATTTATACTTTCCATTAAATAGTCTTCTAAAATCCCAATTGAATACCCCCCTTAGTTTATTTATTGGGTTTTAGATTAGGTAATGAATATATCGGCTCATTGGGCATGTTGGCCCATGGGATTAGTATGCTTGGCAGAGAAACCAATCCTTGGTTAGGCCTTAAGGGCATGAACAAGGGGTTTGGGCTAAGGTTTGTGTAACCTAAGGTTAATTTGGGTTTTATTAAGTGTAATTTCTAGTTTAATTCAAGTTTGGGTTGAATTTAATAAGTGTTTTAGGCCGAAATATGAATTGTAATTTAGGATAGTTGGATTAGGTTTTTTTTGTGTTAGTTTACTATTTAAACAAACTTTTA
The DNA here is from genome assembly GCA_019454045.1 of Zanthoxylum bungeanum. Lineage (NCBI taxonomy): Eukaryota > Viridiplantae > Streptophyta > Magnoliopsida > Sapindales > Rutaceae > Zanthoxylum > Zanthoxylum bungeanum. Next base: position 362,257 of record SKCR01030856.1, read on the forward strand.
TCATTATTTTTTATTAGACACTATTTTTGAGATGAATAAAAAATCAGAGATGAATTTCTCTGAAACTTGTTCTTGGTTTAACATTAAAGACTTATCAAGGAAGTTGTAAACCTTGTAGCGTCATCTTATAAACGAGATTCTTGAGGTATCGATCTTCAAAGAATCAGTTCACCAATCTGGTTGCTTTCCTGGGCGTGCATAGCATTCTTTTGTGGGTTTTCACGGGCTTTACTCCGCGGGGTTCTCATTACTACCTCATAATTATTTGAGTTTATTTTGCCATGAAGGAATTGTTGGGAAAAATATGGCAAAAGCGTGTCGTCGGACGAAATTGACTTTTAAAATATTTTTAAACAGGATAAATATTTTTAAACTTGTTATGTAAGCTTAACGGTATAGTTTTCATATATTTAAGTATTGGATACTTATGCAAGTGTGATATGAGGTTCTGTTAGCCGTTGGACCGGGAACAGCTTCGCTCTGGATAGACCCCTCGGAATCCCATTGGTAGTATGACTATATGTCTATGGGAATCCGAATCAGGGTAGGTGTATTTGGTCTTAACCTGAGACTTGCATCGCTAATACTTGCGACAATCTATACACTTTGGTTTTGGTCGTCCGGGGCTTTAACAGGTTCTGTGTACGGCTCTTCTGGGTTTACTGAGAATCGTAGTGTATTGGGTGTGATGTCAAAATGTAAGTATCACTTCAGTCATATGGAGATGATGATCACGCATTGATACAGAACTAGTACTCTCAAATGCTGCAGCTATCGGGATAGTATGACTAGGTCATGATTATCCGATTAAAGAGACCAGTTGCTAGTGATCCGATATATGCTTCGTACATGACAAACACAATTCCAGCCCCATGCCTAGCATGTGACATCCGATACTGGATCGCAATACGCAATACTTCGTATACTACGTCTGATAAAGATGACATATTATTCGTTGAATATTTCTGGAGAATTGGGTAGGCACGGTACTTTGCTAGAAGCCAATCGTGTCTTGTTAATCGGTAAGAATGTGGTACGGGGTCATGTGTTCGGATAGTCTGACAACCGGATTTACTGCCAACATATCCAGGGATCTCTTGGGTCGCATTCCAAAGATTCACCGATGAGATTTGACTCGAACAGAGAATTAATCAGGGATTAATTATGAGAGAGAAAATTAATCTGGGATTAATTACGGCAAGAATTAATATGAGATTAATCAACAGAGAGAAAATTAATCTGGGATTAATTGCGTCATGAATTAATCTGGGATTAATTCGTGAAGAAGAGAGAACGTGATTAATTTGGAATTAATCTGTAAAATAAATTTAATAGTTAAATTGAATTTTTCTATTTAATTTATTTATTTGGGCTAAAATAATATATTGGATATATGAATTGAAATTGGATTTCAATACGGAATTAAAATTGGATTTTAATTCAAGCGAACAAATTATTTTGGAATTAATTCGTAAGCGACTTTGGTAATAATTTTACGAGCCATTATTATTTAATTAAATTTGATTTAATTACGTCGTGACGGAAAATTCGTTTAGTCTGATTAAACGAACCGGGCCCAAAGTGTGTTGTGTAAAGCCAACTTGAATTTGGAATTCAAATTTGGGTGGGACCCACATCACTTACATCACATGTCACATTTTGGTGATGGAAGTGGTTGGAGACTACCTTTTAAGTCGAGGAAGTCGCGGGAAACGGACATCGAAAGGGAATCGATATTTTTGTTAGATTATATTCGCTTGTTTAGCTTCGGGTTCACTTGTTGGACCTTCGTTTTAAAAACACACGCCTAGCCCAAGCCCATTAAATCACACCCAATAATAATTAAAACATTTAAAACACATGTCACAAATTAAATTAAATTAAATTTAAATTGAATTAAATTAAAACCAATTAAATTGAAATTAAACACAAATTAAAATAAAATAAATCACTTCCTAATTTTAATAAGTCACTCACCAATTAAAGATATTACCCACCAAAATTAATATTCTTGCCTAAAAATTAAATACACACATGCACAACCCTAACCCTAATACCTTACTATAAAATATAACACAAAACCCACAGCTCTGGCCCCCTGGAGATACACGGCTTCCAACTATTCACGGTAACCCACAACAAAATAACCATAATCTTAAACACCTCCACTGATCCCTCTCATCTCTCTCTCGGAAAACCCTAACCAGCTAGCTTCGCTCTCTCAGACGGCCTTGCTCTCTCTCTCGCCACTCTCCCTTCCCTCATCTTCTTCAAAACCCTCACTGCAACTGACCAAAACGAAAAAAACCCTTCAACATGTAGCCCTCCACGTTAAAACAGACCATGATCTTCCCTACACACATACACGGCAGTTGAGAATTCACAATGAAAACCCTAAGAAGTTCTCGTGCAGCTCACTAAGCCTAAAACTGGCCACTTCCCATTGCCGCACATTCAAAAACCCTAAGCCTCCAATAATCCCCTCCATTTCCGTCCACACATAGCCACCTGCCCCTCCTCACAATCACCTTCACGTTCAATAGCCACACTCAAACGCCACCTGCTCATGCCCACTACCTCAAACGCCACCTGCTCACGCCCATTACCTCAAACGACACCTGCTCACGCCTCACATAAACAGCCAAGCCACGTACGTTCACGCCACTAACCAAATTGCCGACTTCAACAAACCAATAGCCACAGCCTCCACTCAACGCTTGCCAGCAAACATAAAAACACTCATCCTCCTTCACAACAAGAAACCTGCCCCACTACCTCATGCCCTTCACGCCTAGACAACCTCGCCTCCACACACCCTACACTAAAAATCCTGACGGACGCATGATCAATGAACGCCAGCCCCCTTCGCCGAAGCGACAATAACCCCTAAGCCCGCCTCTCATCTCACCCTTCACCAATTCAACGCATTCAGCCACTCATTCATATAACACTCAACGTCACAGCCCCCACGTTTACATATGAAGCCCCTTAACAACAACAAATCAACTCACAATCAACACAAATTCTTTCCCTATTCACACAAGGTAAACCCATCCATTTGCCTATAAAAAGAACCCTTAACCTCACCTTTCTGACCCTAGCTCATTCTAACCAAAAACCCAAAGAAAACACCCATAGCGGATTCTCACAAAAATCACAAACAAAAGAAACAAACCCTTTGCCCCTCACGAGACCAACCTTCACAGCTTCACGCCACCTGCACACAAACAAAGCACCACACGGCCTCACACCCGCACATAAGCCCTCCACCCACAATCACGAGCAGCCTCTCCACGCACCATAAAACTTTCATCACCTCACAGCCTACCACACTCACTCAAAGCCACACACTCACTCTCATCACGCTAGCACGCCACATAGCCCTGCACTCAACATTAACGCCATATAGCCCTCACGCACATTACCCCTTTACAAATCAATATCCATCATGCACGTCCCCACAAGTCAACAGCCCATTAACCCCATGCAAACTGCAAGCGCAATTCCTCCCTAAACTGCACCCTTTGCCGCAAAATCGCCTCCCTCACTGCACGAGAAAACCCCTAAACTGTTCAGCCCTTCAAACTACAGCAAAAATCCCACAGCACTGCCAATGAATTACCACGAAAATAGCCCCTGAAACAGTCCAGAAACAGACCCGAAACTGCACAACAAACTGCTCAGAATTCCCCCTCAAAACCGCATAAAATAGCAGCCCAATACCCCTCCAAACGTACCAAAACAGTCCCCAATATTCACGGCAACCCACAACAGAATAACCCTAATCTTAAACACCTCCACTAATCCCTCTCATCTCTCTCTCGGCAAACCCTAACCAGCTAGCTTCCCTCTCTCAGGCGGCCTTGCTCTCTCTCTCTCCACTCTCCATTCCCCCATCTTCTTCAAAACCACTCACTGCAACTGACCAAAATGAAAAAAACCCTTCAACATGTAGCTCTCTACGTTAAAACAGACCATGATCTTCCCCACACACGTACACGACAGTTGAGAATTCACAATGAAAACCCTAAGAAGCTCTCGTGCAGCTCACTAAGCCTAAAACCGGCCACTTCCCCTTGCCGAACATTCACAAACCCTAAGCCTCCAAGAATCCCATCCATTGCCGTCCACACATAGCCACCTGCCCCTCCTCAGAATCACCTTCACGTTCAATAGCCACACTCAAACGCCACCTGCTCACGCCCACTACCTCAAACGCCACCTGCTCACACCTCACGCAAACAGCCAAGCCACTAACAAAATTGCTGACTTCAACAAACCAATAGCCACAGCCTCCACTCAAAGCTTGCCAACAAACATAAAAACACTCAGCCTTCTTCACAACAAGCAATCTGCCCCACTACCTCACGCCCTTCACGCCTAGACAACCTCGCCTGCACACACCCCACACTAAAAATCCTGACGGACGCATGATCAATGAACGCCAGCCCCATTCGTCGAAGCAACAATAACCCCTAAGCCACGCCTCTCATCTCACCCTTCACCAATTCAACGCATTCAGCCACTCACGCATATAACACTCAATGTCCCAGCCCCCACGTTTACATAGGAAGCCCCTTAACAACAACAAATCAACTCACAATCAACACAAATTCTTTCCATATTCACACAAGGTAAACCCATCCCTTTGCCTATAAAAAGAACCCTTAACCTCACCTTTCTGACCCTAGCTCTTTCTCACAAAAAACCCAAAGAAAACACCCTTGGCGGATTCTCACAAAAATCACAAACAAAAGAAACAAACCCTTTGCCCTACACGAGACCAACCTTCACAGCTTCACGCCACCTGCATACAAACAAAGCACCACACGGCCTCACGCCCGCACATAAGCCCTCCATCCACAATCACGAGTAGCCTCTCCACGCACCATAAACCTTTCACACGTCACAGCCTGCCACACTCACTGAAAGCCACACACTCACTCTCATCACGCCAGCACGCCACATAACCCTGCACTCAACCTTAATGCCACATAGCCCTCACGCACATTACCCCTTTACAAATCAATAGCCATCACGCACGTCCCCATAAGTCAACAGCCCATTAACCCCCTGCAAATTGTACGCGCAATTCCTCCATAAACTGCACCTTTTGCCGCAAAACTGCCTCCCTCACTGCATGAGAAAACCCCTAAACTGTTCAGCCTTTCAAACTGCCGCAAAAAGCCCACTACACTGCCAGTGAATTACCTCACAAATAGCCCCTGAAACAGTCCAGAAACACACCCGAAACTGCAGAACAAACTGCTCAGAATTCCCCCTCAAAACCGCACAAAATAGCAGCCCAATACCCCTTCAAAAGTACCAAAACAGTCCCCAAATTAACCCAAAACAGTGACCAGAAAATACCCTTAAAATAGCAGCAAAACGGAGTGAAAATAGCAGGCTAAACAATGAAACAACGAGGAAAAACGTTGGATTAGTGAACCAGAAAAGTTGCGGAACATCAACCCTTCTGACGGCCGTGTAACGCGCTTTCGAGAGACGACAAAAGATGTTAGACCTGAGGGCACCTTTTTATTTATTACCTTTCATTTATTTTTGTTTATTTTAATATATTATTGCATGAGAGTCGTTTGTTGAGGCATGATGTGAATGTTGGATGAGCGGAATATGTGTTCCCTTTTGTGCTATATCGGATGGAAACCCGGACGTAAATTCCGTAGCCGAATCCGAATGGAAGGTAGTGCGGTTTGAACTCGGGATACAATGCCATGTACCACTTGAGAGCCACATATTTCGTTCCATCCAACCATGTATTTGAGCATGATTAGGCTGTTAGCATGTTGTTTATCCTAAGCATGATTTAATAGCTATAATTTTCTTTCTTTATGCATGATTAGGTTGTTTTATATCATATTAGGGGTTTAATTTATATTTATGCTTAGATTCTTGTTTATTTTCCGCATTAGATTATTGAGCATGCTTGTGTGATGATCGTATGTTATTGTGTGTTTGCCGTCATGACAACTTACTTTAAAGCATGCGAACTTAGATATAGGTTTTATTATTATTCTTATGCATGGGAACTTAGGAGTAAATTATCCTTGGAGATAAATGTTGCTTAGGCTTGGTTAAATTATTGCACAAATCGTTTCATTACAAGTGGCATAAGTAAGGGACCATTCCGAACCCAACGGTTTGAGGTCTTCCCTTGCGAGGGGTGAGTGCGGCCTTAAATCTTTGTCCCGGTTCACACCGGGTGGTGACTCTATGTTATTTCGTACTCCCAACTAGGCCGTGAGCCTAGAACAACGTCGCCAATTTCTGTGTCCTACATAAAGGCTTGGAGCTTCTTCTACATCCATGAATTTTTGAAATCCTATATCCGACCAATGTAAGTATTCTGTAACTTTCTTTGGTAAATTCACACACATATCAACGCTTAGAGATCCTTGGCATGTATAGGACACTAACAATGGTATCAGAGCGAAATCTAAGCTTGATATGAATTCTAGGGTTTTAAACTTTAATTTGGGATTTTTTGCATGGAGTTTGATTTGCCTAAATTGATTGTGCGGTTGTGATTATATGATGTTGAATTGGATTTGTGCATCTTTGGAATTGAGAAAAATTGGTTAGATAAAAAATCCTCAATTCCTATGTCATGGCCGAAAATTACCGTAGGTTGTTCATGGTGATTTTTTGAATTAGACAATTGGATATGTTAATTCGCATGAAATTGAATGTTAATTGTTGATTTAATTGGATTGAAATCAAAATTGGATGTTAATTTCATGTATTGCCGTGAACTTGAGCATGTTGGAAAGTGTGTATTTACTTAATTTATGTTGGACATAAATTGGATATCTAAGAATGATTAATTGGATTAATTAATGTTTTGAAAAAATAGATTAATAAATTAATTGTGTTAATTACACTTGAATTAGATTAATATGTAATTTGGAATAATGTATTAATTTAATTTGTTATAAGTGGGCTTAATGAGCTTGGTTGGGTCAAGTTTGGTTTAAGACAATTGAGTTGGATCCAATTGGGCCTAAAACCATTTCCATAAAGTCCAAATATGACAATTGGGCCTTTTAATAATTTAAATAAGCCTAATGGGCCAAAATTGATTTTTGGGCATATGGTGATTCCTAATTGGGCCTTGGCTTTTGGGTTGGATCCATAATAGCCAAAGCCCACGCCTAAAGAATTAATTGAAAGCCCATTGGACTTTAATTGAATAGTATTGGATACTAATTGGGCATTTGAGACCCATGAAGATTGGATTTGGAATCCTAGTCTAAAAGACACTATTAAAAGTGTAATTATTTAATTTGGAATTAAATATGAATTAGTATTGGATACAATTTAAATTGGATTTAAAATTGTAGTTCGATATAATTCGAGAATACTTACTTTGAGTATTTTTTTCTTAAACGAGTTGGACTCGTGCAAATCAAATCGTTGTATGAACATTAGATGGTCATTAAGTCAAAGATTAATTAATTGGATTAGATTGATTGAATAACATGCTTTGTGTGAATACTTGGATGTATTGAATGAATAATGTATATCAGATGAATATTAGATAGGTGAGGGCAATTTTGGAAATTATTGTAATAAATTTAGAATTTATTTAAATTGGACCTGCGTGTCCAGCCTATTATCTCTATTCTCTTTGTATTTCTCTTCTCACCAATTCCCCTTAATGCAAATGAGGTTTCTTTTAGTGTTATGTAATTGGGTAGAAGTATGAATAGTGCTAGCGGGAGAGAGGAAATGAAGAGATTTTTTCTAGGAACAAATTGTTTTATATATCCATCCGCATATCATTATTAATTTATTTCAAGCCTTATTATGCTTTTAGAATGCATGTTTAAGGGTGTATGATGATACCTAATCAAAGATAATAAATTAGTTGTAAATTTACGCGAAAAACCCTCACTCAAATATTAAACGTTTTCCTTCCATTGAATGGTTCTCTCTCAAGATCCAAGATTGGCATTGGTTTGTTGGCCAAAGTCAAGATCAATGTCCATCGCGGATGTGTTTGAACCACGAAAGCTTTGTTACATATCGCATGTCTTGGGCGGTTGTGACTTGTTGGCCAAAGTCAAGGTCACTTCTAGTTCATCGACGTGGATTACGAAGCTTTCCCACTGTCAATGGGTCGCGCTTAACTGGAATCATTAAGTTTATTGAGCCAAAGCCAAGGCTTATTTGATTCAAAGGAAAAATATTAGGAAATATATTTTGGACTTGGAGATCCACCTACCGGATCTAGGAATTGGATGGGATCCAATTGATCTTAGAGATCTACCTAGTTAAGTTTCATACAGCTTGTTGGCCAAAGTCAAGGTTGTGTGTTATTTAACGGTATCCCAGCCCACTAGGAAACTAGGTTTCCCGAGTACTCCACAGAGGGTTAGAGGCTCGCCGAAAAATAGTGGGAGGCAAGTATTAAATTTGCAATTTCGTTTAAATACTTGCCAATACGCGCTCTTTTATTTTATTTATCGTTGTTATAAATATATTAGTTGGACTAATATTTAATATTGCTTTCTTTGAACAGTTAGACTGTACAAGACACTACTCCACTTGTAGTTGGTCATATAGTTGGACTATAGTAACCATTACATTTTGAGTGTACCCAAAATCGTTGATTGGATAGTTGGACTATTACAATCGAGATGGTTGGAAAGATTAGCGTCAAAGGAAATAATCCTGGGTGAAAATGTCTTTAAAGCGCGTAAATTTTCCAGATTAGGAAATGAATCTCAGGATGGTCCTGGGAGCTGAGAAATTACTCTATTGGATATTGAATCCTCTCGGGCCCTGAGCCCGGAGTTGAGCAAATATTAGAGCATTAGCTTAGGAAGACTCATCATGATGATAACTTTAGTGCTCAATCCGTTATGCTTGCCACAATGACTCCTTAATTTCGTCGTCAGAACTAAGGATTAGATCCTTATACCATGATGTTGAAATTAAAGGATCTTCATAGATCTAACCTTAGATCTTGGAAATACAAATTGCAAAAGAATCTCTTTCGATCGCGTATGTTAGAGGGTACATCTGTCGAGCACTAGGTGTCATAGATGATTGCTGACATTGAACAGCTAGGTTAGCTGGGTATTACCTACGAGGCCGAGACTTCCATTGATTTGATCTTACAGTCTCTGCCCGAATACTGGGGCGGGTTCATCATGAACCAAGAGAAAACTCTTGGAGAGTTAATGGCTATGCTCAAGGAGGCAGAGCCAGAGCTTCCAAAAGGGCAAGAAGCGCAAGGCGCATCTTACTTCAACATCCCAGAAGGCCAAGGCTTGGCCGAAGGCTTCTAGGTGTGAAGAAAAGGACAAAGGCAAAATCGTCACAGTCTTCTGGGAAGAAAAAAGCACATATCCCAAGATGTCTGTCTAAACTGTGGCAAACGGGGGTCACTGGAAGCGTGACTGCCTTATGGACAAGGCAGACATGAAGGAAGTGAAGGCGGGCAAGGCTCCGACTTTAGGTATGTTTGTTATTGTAATAAACGTGTCCACTACTGGTTTTAAAATTGGATTTCTGATACTCGATGTGGTACATACATATGTACCGACGTGCGGGATCTGCTGATTAGTAGGAGACGGGCTTCAGATGAGATCGACCTACGAGTCAGAAACAGGACGAGAGTCGCTGTTTTGGCTGTGGGAACCAAAGTTTTGGAACTGCCCTTTGGGCATGTACTTAAATTAGGAAACTATTATAATGTACCTAATTTGACTAAAAACATTATCTTCATATCTAGTTTAACCCGTTGCGAGTAAACCTTTATGTTCCAGAACACTAGGTGTTTTGTTTATAAAGATGATATTGAGATATACACATTAGATGTGAATAACAGTATTTATATTTCGAATATAAATGAATCTCAAACATATAACATGACAAAGAAAAGCTCAAACTGAGTATATCATATGAGACTTATTTGTGGCATTGTCGTCTGGGACGTATTAACAAGACTCGTATATCCACTCTTTTAAAGAATAGTTACATGGACAGATTTGATCCTAAATCATATGACGTCTGCGAATCTTGTTTATTAGGCAAAATGCCATAAATGCCTTTTAGCGGTAAGGGTGTACATGCCACCGAACTATTAGCCCTTCGTTCATGGTGACGTATGTGGGCCCATGTCTAGCTAGGCTAGAGGTGGTTATGAATACTTCGTAACCTTTACAGATATTACATCGCGTTATGGTTATGTGTATCTTACGAAACACAAGTCGGAAACTTTTGATAAATTCAAAGAGTTTCGACACGAAGTAGATAAACAGACTGACAAAAGTATTAATACATTACAATTAGACCGTGGTGAAGAATACCTTAGCAATGAGTTTCTAGATTACTTAAAAGAATATAGTATTCCTTTACAGTGGACTCTTCCCGGAACACCTCAATTGAGTGGTGTGTCCGAACGGAGAAACCAAACTTTGTTGGACATAGTAAGGTTAAGGATGAGTCGCTTTAAGCTACCAATTTCCTTCTAGGGATACGCATTGAACAGTGAAATACTTATTTTGAATAAGGTTCCGTCAAAGTCTGTTGGACAGACTCCATAAGAAATATTGACAGGAAAGAAATCGGGTTTCTCATTCCTGAGGATTTGGGGATGCTAGGCATGTTAAACGTTTGGATGGTACCAAACTAGAACCCAAATCGGATAAGTGCCTATTTGTAATTGGTTATCCTAGGGAAACCAGTGAATATTACTTATATAACCCATAAGAGAACAAGGTATTTGTTGCTCTCCATGCGGTTTTCCTCGAAAAGGAATTCCTATATGCAGTGGTAAGTAGGAGGAAAATAAAACTTGATGAAAATCAGAGTGATACTATTCATGGCACCAAATTCCTTACGGAACACGAACAGTTCATCAGGGATGAGACTGTTCCACAATCTTCAACTACACAAGAACCGCGTAGGTCGGAGAGAGTCAGGAAACAACCTGTGAGGTATAGGTTTCTGATCCCACCTCATGTGGATGTTAATCTTATTGAGGATAATAAACCGACTATGTATGAGGAAGTGATACAAGGTATCGACTCCGCTTTATGGCAAAAAGCCATGAAGTCTGAAATGGATTCCATGTATACCAACCATGTTTGGACACTGGTTGATGTACCAGAAGGCATTATGCCTATTGGTAGCAGATGGGTCTTCATGGTGAAGATACACATGGATGGCAACATACAAATATACAAAGCTAGGCTTGTATCGAAAGGGTATCGTCAACGACATGGTGTCGAATTAGATGAAACCTTTTCACCTATTGCCATGATTAAATCCATTCGGATAATGCTTGATATTGCTGCATATTTTGTTTATGAAATATGGCAGCTGGAAGTGAAAATCGCTTTCCTTAACGGAAACCTTTTGGAGGATGTTTTATACAATAGCCTGATGGTTTTGTCATACCAAAACATGCAAACAAGGTTTGCAAGTTAATTTGATCAATTTATGGATTGAAGCAAGCATTGTGTTCTTGGAACCAATGTTTTGATGAGATCATATTACAATATGGTTTCATTCAAAATGAAGATAATTCTTGTGTATATAAGGTTAGTGGGAGTGCACTGACATTGGATGTCCTATACATTGATGATGTATTGCTTCTTAGCAATGACATTCCCATACTAAAATCGGTGAAAGCTTGGCTTTCATTAAGATTCTCCAATAAAAACTTGGAAGAGGCAACCTTAATTCTAGGAATAAAGATCTACCGAGATAGATCTAAAAGTTGTTGGCACTCTCCGAGAACTCGTACATTGAAAAACATGTACGCGACCTGATGTCTCATATGCTTTGAGCATGTGGCGTCACAATCAGGCCGATCCAGGTGATGGTCACTGGATTGATGTAAAGAACATCCTTGAGTATCTTAGAAGAACTAATGATGCCTTTTATTATATGGAGATGGAGAACTTTAGATGACTGGGTTCACCGATGCAGGTTTCCAAACCGATAAAGATGATTGTAAGTCACAATAAGGGTACCTATTTGTTTGAACAATGGAACAGTGAGCTGGAAATCTTCTAAGCAAGATACTGTTACCAATTCAACAACAAACCAGAATATATTACTGCGGCTGAGGCAGCAAAAGAAGCATTTTGGATCTATAAAATTCCTAATTGGATTAGGAGTAGTTCTGTTAGCAGCTGAGCTGGACTACATCACATGCTAAGGAATTACGGTCTCATCATTGATCCAAATATGTACTTCGACAATTTCATCTGATCAATGAGATCATATATCGTGGCGATGTCAAGATCAAAAGATCGTTTCAGATGATAACCTTGCATATCCGCTGGCGAAAGTGATATCTCAGCATAAGCATGAGCGACTCGTACATAGTTCAGGTGTTAGACACTTGAGTGATTGACTATAGGCCAAGTGGGAGATTGTTGGACAATTATGACCCATAGCATCACTATTTTGTAAAAGACATGGTGTTCTTGTATAAAATTAATTATTTGACAAAGAAAATTGCTCTTTTATCATTTTTTAATTGGATTACCTGGATATATAAATGATAAAAGTCCTTATGATTAGTTCCAGATTAATAAGATATGAGACAATATTAATCCACGAAAGGTTTAATCATTAAATATCCCTAGTCGTAGTATTATCGAGACTGGACATCGATAATGTGGAATAGACTAGTATTACACTTGTGCGCGTTATGGAAGCTTAACGACATAGTTCTCATATATTTAAGTATTGGATACTTATGCAAGTGTGATAAGAGGTTCTGTTAGCCGTTGGACAGGGAACAGCTTCGCTCTGGATAGACCCATCGGAATCCCATTGGTAGTATGACTATGTGTCTATGGGAATCCGAATCTGGGTAGGTTTATTAGGTCTTAACCTGAGACTTGGATCGCAAATACTTGCGACAATCAATACCCTTTGGTTTTGGTCGTGCGGGGCTTTAACAGGTTCTATGTATGCCTCTTATGGGTTTACTGAGAATCGTAGTGTATTGGGTGTGATGTCAAGATGGAAGTATCACTTCAGTCATATGGAGATGATGATCACGCATGGATGTAGAACTAGTACTCTCAAATGCTGCAGCTATCGGGATAGTATGACTAGGTCATTATTATCCGATTAAAGAGACTAGTTGCTAGTGATCTGATATATGCTTCGTACGGGGCAAACACAATTCCAGCCCCAGGCTTAGCATGTGCCATCCGATACTGGATCGCAATATGCAATACTTCGTATACTATGCCTGATAAAGATTACATATTCTTCGTTGAATATTTCTGGAGAATTGGGTAGGCACGATGCTTTGCTAGAAGCCAACCGTGTCTTGTAAATCGGTAATAACGTGGAACAGGGTACGCACGTGTTTGGATAGTCCGACAACCATATTTACTACCAACATATCCAGAGATCTCTTGGGTCACTTCCCAAAGATTCACCAATGAGATTTGACTCGTACAGAGAATTAATCAGGGATTAATTATGAGAGAGAAAATTAATCTGGGATTAATTACGGTAAGAATTAATATGAGATTAATCAACAGAGAGAAAATTAATCTGGAATAATTGCGTCATGAATTAATCTGGGATTAATTCGTGAAGAAGAGAGAACGCGATTAATTTGGAATTAATCGGTAAAATAAATTTAATAGTTAAATTAGATTTTTCTATTTAATTTATTTATTTGGGCTAAAATAATATATTGGATATATGAATTGAAATTGGATTTCAATACGGAATTAAAATTGGATTTTAATTCAAGCGAACAAATTATTTTGGAATTAATTCGTAAGTGACTTTCGAAAAAATTTTGCGAGGCATTATTATTTAATTAAATTGGATTTAATTACGTCGAAATGGAAAATTCGTTTAGTCGGATTAAACGAACCGGGCCCAAAGTGTGTTGTGTAAAACCAACTTGAATTTAGAATTCAAATTTGGGTGGGACCCACATCACTTACATCACATGTCACCTTTTTGTGATGGAAGTGGTTGGCAACTTTAATTGTTTGGGATTAATCACACATCACTCATTATTTAAAGTGTAGTTTTGGAAACAAAATGTGACTATTCATCTTCTCCCAAAAATTCTCTCATTGACCGAAAGTTTTCTTCCTTGGAGGCCAAATTTTTCTTTCATTTTTTTGTTCTTGCTATCACATAAGGAGTAAATCAAGGTTTTAGGGAAACTCACCCCCAAGTGTTGGAAATACTTTACAAAATCTTGGAGCTTCTTCTACATCCATGAATTTTTGAAATCCTAAATCCGACCAATGTAAGTATTCCGCAACTTTCTTTGGTAAATTCACACACATATCAACGCTTATAGATCATTGGCATGTCTAGGACACTAACATTAATTTATCCATATTTCACCCAAATCACTCATTAAATAAAATAATGAGAGTGATTGGGCATAAAGACTTAGGATAAAACTGTAACGACAGGAAACCTCAACTACTGTTACATTATGGGACGAGTGTCGCATAATATAAATTATGTTTGGACACATATAGACTCATGAAATGATCTTTTTGGACAATCAGCAAAATTCTCGCAGTTCCATTACGAAATTCATTTCAAGGCTAAATCCGGACAGCCTGTGGTATTTGGGTCATAACTTTTCATAAGAACTCATTTCTTTATGAATTTTATACTTGCGACAATCAGTATACTTTGGTTTTGGTTGTCCGGAGCTTTAACAGGTTCTGTGTATGCCTCTTCTGGGTATACTGAGAATCGTAATGTATTGGGTGTGATGTCAAGATGGAAGTATCACTTCAGTCATATGAAGATGATAATCATGCAAGGATACAGAACTAGTACTCTTAAATGATGCAACTATTGGGATAGTATGACTAGGTCATGATTATCCGATTACATAGACTAGTTGCTAGTGATCCGATATATGCTTCGTACGGGGCAGACATAATTCCAGCCCTAGGCCTAGCTTATGACATCAGATACTGGATCGTAATAGGCAATACATTGTATACTATGCCTGATACAGATTATATATTATTCGTTGAATATTTCTAAAGAATTGGGTAAGCATGGTGATTTGCTAGAAGCCAACCATGTCTTGTAAATTGGTAATAATGTGGTACCGGGTACGCACGTGTCGGATAGTCCGACAACCGTATTTATTGCCAACATATCCAGGGATCTCTTGGGCGCTTCCCAAGATTCATCGATGACATTTGACTCAAAGAGAATTAATCTGGGATTAATCATGAGAGAGAAAATTAATCTTGGATTAATTACGACAATAATTTTTATCTGGGATTAAGTTTGTCTAGAAGAGAGAACACGATTAATTTGGAATTAATCGGCAAAGTAAATTTAATATTTAAATTGGATTTCACTATTTAATTTATTTAATTGGGCTAAAATAATATATCGAATATATTAATTGAAATTGGATTTCAATACGGAATTAAAATTGGATTTTAATTCAAGCGAACGAATTAATTTGGAATTAATTCGTAAGCGACTTTCGTAATAATTTTGCTAGGCATTATTATTTAATTAAATTGGATTTAATTGCATCGCGACGGAAAATTCGTTTAGTCGGATTAAACGAACCGAGCCCAAAGTGTGTTGTGTAAACCAACTTGAATTTGGAATTTAAAGTGGTGAGACCCACTTTACTTACATCAATTGTTAGACATTTGATGAAAATGGTTGGCAAAATGTAATTAGATTATTTAATACACACAACGACCAACTTTTGCATTAAGTTTTTTGGAAAAATAAAAATCACTATTCTCTTTTCTCCCTCACAAAAAACCGTGACTCGCTCTCTCCCCTTGGAAATTTTATTGCAAAATTTCAAGCAAGCTAGCACTTCAAGAGTTAAAACAAAGTGATAGGGAAACTCACCCTTGAGTTTGGAATTCAAAAGAAAGCTTGGAGCTTCATTACAACAAAGAAAGTTTTGAAACTTCTCATCCAATAAATTTAAGTATTCCGTAACTTACTCCTTAAATTCACACTACAAATCACGTTTAGTGATCCCGTGGCATATGTAGGACACTAACAATGGTATCATAGTCAATCTAAACTTGATTTGAAATCTAGGGTTTATGGACTTTAATTTGGGGATTTTGCTTGGAGCTTGTAAATGTCTAAATTGATTGTTTGGTTGTGTTGAGATGATGATGAATTGGATTTGTGCATCATTGGATTTGAGAAAAATTGATTAGATTTATTTTCCCCAAAATCCATGTCATGGCCGAATTGAACCCTAGGACCTCTCATGGTGATTTTTTGAAATTTGACAATTGGACTTGTTAAAAGCATGAAATAAATCTTGTATGTTGATTTAATTGAATTGAATTCAAATTGAGTGTTATTTCTTGCTATTGCCGTGAGTTAAGCATGTTGTTGGAAGAATTGATTTTGCTTCAATTTGTGTTGGACATGAATTGGATAATTAAGTATGAATAATTGGATTAATTAGTGTTTTGGAAACATTAGATTAATTGATTAATTGTATTAATTACACTTTAAATTGAATTAATGTGATTTTGGAATATTATGTTAATTTAATTTGGCTGTAATTGGGCTAATGGGCTTGGTTGGGCCAAGTATGGTTTTGGACAATTGGGTTGGATCCAATTGGGCCTAAAACCATTTCCATAAAGTCCAAATATGACTATTGGGCCTTTAATAATTTAATTGGGCCTAAATTGATTTTTGGCATAGGGTGATTCCTAATTGGGCCTTGGCATTTTGGGTTTGATCCATAATGGCCAAAGCTCATGCCTAAAGAATTAATTGAAAGCCCATTGGACTTTAATTGAATAGGCATTGGATGCTAATTGGGCCTTTGAGACCCATTTAGATTGGATTTGGAATCCAAGTCTAAAAGGCACTATTAAAAGTGTAATTGTTTAATTTGGAATTAAACATGAATTAATATTGGATACAATTTAAAATTGGATTTAAAATTGTAGTTCGATATAATTAAAGAATACTTACTTTGAGTATTTATTCTTAAACGAGTTGGACTCGCGCAAATCAAATCGTTGTATGAATATTGGATGGTCATTAATCAAAGATTAATTAATTGGATTAGATTGATTGACAACATGCTTTGTGTGAATACTTGGATGTATTTATATGAATAATGTATATCAGATGGATATTAGTTGGGTGGGGGTAATTTTGGAAATTGTTGTAAATTTAGAATTTATTAAATTGGACTTGCGTGTCCAGCCTTTCACCTCATATTCTCTTTGTATTTCTCTTCTCACCAATTCTTCTTATTGTAAATGAGGTTTCTTTATGTATTATGTAATTGGGTAGAAGAATGTAAAATGCTAGCGGAAGAGAGGAAATATAAAGATTTGTTCTAGGAATAAATTTGTATATATCCATCCGCATATCATTATTAATTTTATTGTGCCTTATTATGCTTTTAAAATGCATATTTAAGGGTGTATGATGAGACCTAATCAAAGATAATAAATTGGTTGCCAATTTACGCGAAAAAACCCTCACTTTAATATTAAGCGATTTCCTTCCATTGAGTGGTTCTCTCTCAAGATCCAAGATTGACATTGGTTTGTTGGCCAAGGTCAAGATCATTGTCCATCGCGGATGTGTTTGAACCACGAAAGCTTTGTTTCATATCGCATGTCTTGGGCAGTTGTGATTTATTGGCCAAAGTCAAGGTCACTTTTGTACATCGACATGGATTACGAAGCTTTCCCACTGTCAATGGGTCACCCTTAACTGGAATCATTAAGCTTGTTGAGCCAAAGCCAAGGCTTAGTTGATTCAGAGGAAAAGGTTAGGAAATATATATTGGATATATATCTTGGACTTGGAGGTCCACCTACCGGATCTAGGAATTGGATGGATCCAATTGATCTTAGAGATCTACCTAGTTAAGTTTCATACAGCTTGTTGGCCAAAGTCAAGGTTGTGTGTTATTTAACGGGATCCTAGCCCACTAGGAAACTGGGTTTCCCGAGTACTCAACAGAGGGTTAGAGGCTCGCCGAAAAATAATGGGAGGCCAGTATTAAATTTGCAATTTCGTTTAATACTTGTAAACGCGCTCTTTTAATTATTTATCGTCATTATAAATATATTAGTTGGAGTAATATTGATTATTGCTTTCTTTGAACAGTTGGAATGTATTCAAATTACTCCATTTGTAGTTGGTTATATAGTTGGACTATAGTAACCATTACATTTTGAGTGTACCTAATATCGTTGATTGAATAGTTGGACTATTGCAATCGAGATGGCTGGAAAGATTAGTGTTAGAGACATCGTCATAGGCGATAATGTCTTTAACGGCTCCAATTTTCCAGATTGGGACATGAATCTCAGGATAGTCCTGGGAGCTGAGAAATTACTATATGTTATAGAGAAACCTCTCGGGCCTGAACCCGGAGTTGAGCAGCCAGTTGATCATGAGCTTTGGAAGACTCATCGAGATGATAACTTTACCGCTCAATCTGTCATGCTTGCCGCAATGACACCTCAATTTCATCGTAAAAAAAAAGGATTGGATCTTTATAACATGATGTTGAAATTGAAGGATCTCCACAGATCTAACCTTATTTCTCAGAAGTACAAATTGCAAAAGAAGTTCTTTCGCTCGCGTATGTCAGAGGGTACATCTGTCGAGCACTATATGTCGCAGATGATTGCTGACATCGAAAGCTAGGTCAGCTGGGCATAACATTCGAGACCGAGACTTCTATAGATTTGATCTTACAGTCTCTGCCCGAGTGATGGGGCGGGTTCGTCATGAACTACAATATGATGAACCAAGAGAAAAGACTATTGGAGAGTTAATGGCGATGCTGAAAGAAGCAGAGCCAGAGCTTCTAAAGGGCAAGAAGCGCAAGACGCACCTTACTTCGACATCCCAGATGGCCAAGGCTTGGCCGAAGGCTTCTGGGGGTGTGAAGAAAAGGAATGAGAAGAGCAATGCTAAATCATCACTGTCTTCTGGGAAGACAAAGGACATATCCCAAGCCGTATTCCTACATTATGGCAAACGGGGTCACTGGAAGCGTGACTGCCGTGAGTACAAGGCGGAGTTGAAGGAAGTGAAGACAGGCAAGGCTCTGGCTTCAGGTATATTTGTTATAAACATGTCCACTACTGGTTTTAAAAATTGGATTTTTGATTCTGGATGTGGTACTCACATATGTACTGGTGTGCAAGATCTGCTGATTAGTAGGATACTGGCTTCAGATGAGATCGACCAACGATTCAGAAATGGGACGAGAGTAGCTGTTTTGGCCGTTGGGACCTATGTTTTGTATCTGCCATTGGGGCATGTAATTACATTAGGTGACTGTTATTTCGTACCTAGTTTGACTAGGAACATCATCTCTGCATTTTGTTTAACCTGTTGCGGGTATACTTTTATATTCCGGAAAACTAGGTGTTTTGTATATAGAGATAACATTTTGATATGTACAGCAGATGTTAATAATAGTCTTTATATTTTGAATGTAAGTGAATCTCAAACATATAATATGACAAACAAAAAGCTCAAAATGAATAAATCAGATGAAACTTATCTGTGGCATTGTTGTCTGGGACACATTAACAAAACTCGTATATCCACACTTTCGAATAGCGGATACTTGGATGGATTTGATCCTAGTTCATATGACGTCTGCGAATCTTGTTTATGAGGCAAAATGCCTAAAACGCCTTTTAGCGGTAAATGTGTACATGCCACCGAGCTATTAGCCCTCGTTCATGGTGACATATGTGGGCCCATGTCTAGCTAGGCTAGAGGTGGTTATGAATACTTCGTAACCTTTACGGATGTTGCATCGCGTTATGGTTATGTGTATCTTATGAAACACAAGTCAGAAACTTTTGATAAATTCAAAGAGTTTCGACATGAAGTAGAAAAACAGACTGAAAAAAGTATTAAAACATTGCGGTCGGACCGTGGTGAAGAATACTTGAGCAATGAGTTTCTTGATTACTCGAAAGAGTAAAGTATTCTTTCACAGTAGACTCCTCCCGGAACACCTCAATTGAACGGTGTGTCCGAATGGAAAAATCGAACTTTGTTCGACATGGTAAGGTCAATGATGAGTCGCACTAAGCTACCAATTTCCTTCATGGAATACACATTGAACAGTGCAATACTGATTTTGAATAAGGTTCTGACAAAGTCTATTGGACAGACTCCATATGAAATATGGACAGGAAAGAAACCAGGTTTCTCATTCCTGAAGATTTGGGTATGATTGGCATATATTAAACGTTTGGATGGAACTAGAACCCAAATCAGATAACTGCCTATTTTTAATTGGTTATCCTACGGAAACCAAAGGATATTATTTCCACAACCCATAAGAGAACAAAATATTTGTTGCTCTCCATGCGGTTTTCCTTGGAGGAATTCCTAAATGTAGTGGTAAGTGGGAGGAAAGTAGAACTCGATGAAAATCAGAGTGATACTGTTCCTGACACCGATCCCCACACGGAACATGAACAGTTCATAAGGGATAAGACTGTTCCACAATCTTCTAATACACAAGAACCGCGTATGTCAAAGAGAGTCAGAAAACAACCTAAGAGGTATGGGTTTCTGATCTCACCTAATGATACTGCTCCTGACACCGATCCCCACACGGAACACGAACAGTTCATAAGGGATAAGACTGTTCCACAATCTTCTAATACACAAGAACCGCATAGGTAAGAGAGAGTCAGAAAACAACCTAAGAGGTATGGGTTTCTGATCTCACCTCATGTAGATATTAATCTTATTGAGGAATACAAACCGGCTACGTATGAGGAAACGATACAAGGTATCAACTCCGCTTTATGGCAAGAGACCATGAAGTCCGAAATGGATTCCATGTATACAACCAAGTTTGGACACTGGTTGATGTACCAGAAGGCATTGTGCCTATTGGTAGCAAATGAGTCTTCATGGTGAAGACAGACATGGATGGCAACAAACAAATGTACAAAGCTAGGCTTGTAGCGAAAGGGTATCGTCATCAATATTGTGTTGATTACGACGAAACCTTTTACCCGTTGCCATGATTAAATCCATTCGGTTAATGCTTGCTATAGCTGCATAATTCGATTATGAAATATGATCGATGGACGTCAAAACCTCTTTCCTTAACGGAAACCTTTTGGAGGATGTTTATATACAACACCCTGACAGTTTTGTCATGCCAAAACATGCAAACAAGGTTTGCAAGTTAAATCGATCCATTTATGGATTGAAGCAAGCATTGCATTCTTAGAACTAACATTTTTTATGAGATCATAATGGTATATGGTTTCATTCAAAACGATGATGATTCTTGTGTATATAAAAAAGGTTAGTGAGAGCGCACTGACATTGATTGTCCTATACGTTGATGATGTATTGCTTCTTAGCAATGACATTCCCATACTAAAATCGGTGAAAGCTTGGCTTTCATTAAAATTCTCTATGAAATACTTGGGAGAGGCAACCTTTATTCTAAGAATAAGGATCTACTGGGATATATCTAAAAGTTGTTGGCACTCTCTGAGAACTTGTACATTGATAGTGTTGAAGAGATTCAACAAGGATCAGTCCCAAAAGGGGCTGCTTCCGGTGGAACATAGCGTCTCTCTATCTAAGGACATGTGTCCTAAAACTCAAGATGAGAGAGATTCAATGAATCAGATCTCGTTCGCTTAAGCAGTCGGATCGATCATGTATGCCATAATATATACGTGACCTGGTGTCTCATACGCTTTGAGCATATGTAGTCACAATCAGGCCAATCCAGGTGATGGTCACTGGATTGATGTTAAGAACATCCTTAAGTATCTTGACGAACTAAAGATGCTTTCTTAATTTATGAAGATAGAGAACTTGAGGTGACTGGGATCACCGTTGCAAGTTTCCAAACCGAAAAGATGACTGTACGTCGCAATAAGGGTACATATTTTGTTTGAACAATGGAACAGTGAGCTGGAAATCTTCCAAGCAAGATACTGTTGCTGATTCAACAACAAAAGTGGAATACATTGATGCGGCTGAGGCATCAAAAGAAGCATTTTGGATCTATAAAATTCCTAATTGGATTAGGAGTAGTTCTGTTTGTAGCTGAGTTGGGCTACAGCACATGCTAAGGAATTACGGTCTCATCAATGATCCAAGTATGTACTCTGATGGTTTCATCTGATTCATGAGATTGTACATCGTGGCGATGTAAAGATCGAAAAGATCGTTTCAGATGATAACCTTGCAGATCCGCTGACGAAAGCTATATCTCAGTAAAAGTTTGAGTGACCCGTACATAGTTCAGGTGTTGGACATTTGAGTGATTGGATATAGGCCAAGTAAGAGATTGTTGGACAATTATGACCCATAGCATCATAATTTGTAAAAGACATGGTGTTTTTGTACAAATTAACTATGTGACAAATGAAATTGCTCTTTTATCATTTTGTAATTGGATTACTTGGATATATAAATGATAAAAGTCTATATGATTAGTACCAGATTAATAAGATATGAGACAGTATTGTTCATGGTGTTTTTAGGCACTATGGTATTTAAGACACAACGACAGGGGCAAACAGGTAATTTTCTCTTGGTCAAAAATCATTAATACTGACCCGACCACATGAGTGACTGGCCGAGAACTTTATGATCCGATAACCGACCACTTTGGTTCGGATGACCGAGCACTATCAGATTGGTAGAAGCATTCTCAACACAAAGGACCATCATGACCGACCTCATGAAGACCGGGAATATGGCGGGATATGCTCCAGAAGATAAGTTATCCTACTTTCATGGGGAAAACTGATGAGTCAGTGTCCAAATAGGATAAAATAAGTGAAGGTAGTTTTAATTAGGAATCCTTATGGGAAAAGGGAATAGTTTTGACTAGGAATCCTTATGGGAAAAAGAAATTGTTTCAACTAGGAAATTCTTGTACAAGTAGGAGTCTGATTTCTGTACTATTATAAATAGGAGGACAGAGTATGTGTAAAAGGCATAAAAAAATTAGGGATCTGAATCTTCAAGCTCTGACTTGTAGAAAACAAAAAGAGACTCGAAAAGAGTGTTTAAGCAATAAAAGTATCATCCCGTTTGTGGACGTAGGTCGGATCCAAATCCACCGAACCACGTTAAATCTCCTTGTGATTGGTGTTTATTTGTTTTTTGCTAAATTTGCTTTTGGTCCCCCATAACCAAACAAATTCACTATTGAAGGAGATTACCTCAGAGGTGATATTCCAATATTGCCCCTGAGACCAAAATCAGCCGTCAACAGTTGGCGCCGTCTGTGGGGAACTGGACAAAAAGCAACTCGTGTAGTAAGACAAATGGCGGAAGGCGGAAACCACCAATCATCAGGAAACTCAGCCGCAGATTGGATAGAGAAGATCGAGGAGAACCTAAGGAAAGAAAGGAAGGAAAATCAAACCTTACTAAAAACCATAGTAGACCGGTTGGAAAAGATAGAGGGAGCACACGACGAGGCCCGAACTAGCCGACGAAAGAATGAAATAGCAGAGGAAAAAAGAATTGTTGATACAAGTGAGGACGACAGACCCCGGAGGAGGGGCCCCTACAGGGTAAAATCTGTAGTGGTTCAGGAAGACTCCCAAACTAAAGACATGTGGGAGGAAGAAGATGACAAATCGTCACCAACTCCTCCTATGATAGCCCTCACAACACCAGGAGAAGAGGGAAAGAATATGACGAAAGAGGGCGGGAAGATACCGGACCAGAGAAGCACCACGCCCAAGACAACAGAACGAGAGGAAACCGCAAGAGGCGGCATGGAACCAAAGACAGCAACATGAAATCTTGGTTACGGGAGGAGCTAGCCCGATGGGGAGTATTCCCCAATGCAGACATAGGAGATGCCCGAGACAGTAAAGATGAGTCCTCCCTCACAAAAGAAATAAAATCAGCAAAATTCCCGAAAAGGTTTAACATGCCGACCATGACGCCCTACAAAAGCCGATGTCTTTTTCCGGCTCGGTTCTGCTCTTGTACCGCCGAGTTCGATGTTTGTTTCAGCTCGGGGTCGGGGTACGTCCCACCGAGTCAGCCCTTCGGACTGGGGACGTAACATTCCCCCCAGTCCAAGTGCTTTTTTTAGCTCGGGGTCGGGGTACGTCCCACCGAGTCAGCTCTTCGGACTGGGGACGTAACATTCCCCCAGGTCCAAGTGCCTTTCTCAACTCGGGGTCGGGTTACGTCCCACCGAGTCAGCCCTTTGGACTGGGGATGTAACATTCCCCCAGAACCAGGTATCTCACTTGGTTCGAGGTCCTCAGGGACATACTCGATGCATAGGATCCGTGAGAAGCATAGCACGGGGAGGGATGATACCCCCGTGGCGATTGCTTGCTCCAGTGTTACCGAACATAAGGAGGAATATGCCTTTAATGTATCGAACACTCTTTGATCCTCACCTACCCGATGTAATGGATCCGTGGGAAAGCATAGCACGGGGAGTGATGAGGCCCCCGTGACGATTGCTAGCTCCAGTGATACCGGGCCTAAGAGGAGTATACCCTTAGTATCCCCGACACTCTTTGATCCATTCATCATTTGGATCCGAGAGAGGTGCAGCACGGGGATGCGTTGTGCCCCTGTAGCGTGTGCCTGCTCCAGCGTGGTAAGGAGGAGCCCTCATACAATACACAGGCTCCACAGTGACCCGACGTGTAGAGGATGTACCCTCACCATTCAAACGCTCAACTGATCCAAATCCTGGTTCGCCGGGACACTGAATTGAAAGATTCAGAATTGTGTTTTGGAGGCCTCGGGCAGGACGCTGTTTTGAGGCATCCGTGCTGTTGTTTACATTTGTAAAAATTTTTCTTTTGGGACAAGTGCCGAGTCACCCCCACCTTTTTGGTCTTATTTTTCAAAGTTTTGATTTTGTTTTTCGCTGGTCTGGCAAGGGGACGCCCGTGTCAGATTCGGTAGGGCTTCACAAGGTTGATTCAATTCCCTTCTGAGCAAGTCCCAAAGATTACCTGGCTCGGGGCTGGATTCGTTCCGCTGAGGCCACTTAGATTACCTGGCTCGGGGCTGGATTCATTCCGCCGAGGCCACTTGGATTATTCGGCTCGGGGCTAGATTCGTTCCGCCGATGCCACTTGTTTATTCGGCTCGAGGCTGGATTCGTTCCGCCGAGGTCACTTGGTTTCTCTCAGCTCGGGGACGGGTTATGTCGCACCGAGTCCGTCCTTTTGGTCTGGGGACGTAACATTCCCCCATGGCCAAATGTTCATCTCAGCTCGGGATCGGGTTACGTCCCACCGAGTCTGACCCTTTGGTCTGGGGACGTAACATTCCCCCAGGGTCAAGTGTTCATCTCAGCTCGGGGTCGGGTTACGTCCCACCGAGTCTGTCCTTTTGGTCTGGGGACGTGACATTCCCCCAGGGCCAAGTTTTCACCTCAGCTCGGGGTCGGGTCTTGTCCCACCGAGTCTGTCCTTTTGGTCTGGGGACATAACATTCCCCCAGGGCCAAGTGTTCTTCTCAGCTCGGGGTCGGGTAATGTCCCACCGAGTCCGTCCTTTTGGTCTGGGGACGTGACATCCCCCCAGGGCCAAGTGTTCTTCTAGCTCGGGGTCGGGTCATGTCCCACAGAGTCCGTCTTTTTGGTCTGGGGACGTAACATTCCCCTAGGGCCAAGTGTTCATCTCAGCTCGGGGTCGGGTCGTGTCCCACCGAGTCCGTCCTTTTGGTCTGGGGACGTAACATTCCCCCAGGGCCAAGTGTTCATCTCAGCTCGGGGTCGGGTCGTGTCCCACCGAGTCCGTCCTTTTGGCCTGGGGACGTGACATCCCCCCAGGGCCAGGTGTTCTTCTCAGCTCGGGGTCGGGTCATGTCCCACTGAGTCTGTCCTTTTGGTCTGGGGACGTAACATTTCCCCCGGAGCCAAGTGTTCATTTCAGCTCGGGGTCGGGTTACGTCCCACCGAGTCGGTCGTCGTCAGCATAAGGGCAAAACATTGTCTCCACGGGTAGATATCAGGATCCTCGTTGACTGAGCACATGAGGGTGGCAGGAAGGACCAGATTTGTAGCCAAGACATTTTTCTCTGCGATTCCTAGAGTGACCACCGACGGATTCATCGGCACACCATCTTTTTTATAGTTCCCGGCATCAACTCGCAAACTCGTTGTTACCGAGAACTAGGGGATATGTTGATGGTGTTTTTAGGCACTATGGTATTTAAGACAGCACGACAGGGGCAAAAGGGTAATTTTCTCCTTGGTCAAAAATCATTAATACCGACCCGACCACATGAGTGAGTGGCCGAGAACTTTATGATCCGATAACCGACCACTTTGGTTCGGATGACCGAGCACTATCAGATTGGTAGAAGCATTCTCAACACAAAGGACCATCATGACCGACCTCATGAAGACCGGGAATATGGCGGGATATGCTCCAGAAGATAAGTTATCCTACTTTCATGGGGAAAACTGATGAGTCAGTGTCCAAATAGGATAAAAGAAGTGAAGGTAGTTTTAATTAGGAATCCTTATGGGAAAAGGGAATAGTTTTGACTTGGAATCCTTATGGAAAAAGAAATTGTTTCAACTAGGAAATTCTTGTACAAGTAGGAGTCTGATTTCTGTACTATTATAAATAAGAGGACAGAGTATGTGTAAAAGGCATCAAAAAATTAGGGATCTGAATCTTCAAGCTCTGACTTGTAGAAAACAAAAAGAGACTCGAAAAGAGTGTTTAAGCAATAAAAGTATCATCCCGTTTGTGTCCGTGGACGTAGGTCGGATCCAAATCCACCGAACCACGTTAAATCTCCTTGTTGATTGGTGTGTTTATCTGTTTTTTGCTAAATTTGCTTTTGGTCCCCCATAACCAAACAAATTCACTATTGAAGGAGGATTACCTCGGAGGTGATATTCCAATATTGCCCCTGAGACCAAAATCAGCCGTCAACAAGTATTAATCCACGAAAGGTTTAATCATTAAGTATCCTTAGTCCTAGTATTATCGAGACTGGACATCGATAATACGAAATAGGCTAGTATTACACTTGTGCGCGTTATGGAAGCTTAACGATATTGTTCTCATATATTTAAGTATTGGATACTTATGCAAGTGTGATAAGAGGTTCTGTTAGCCATTGGACCGGGAACAGCTTTGCTCTGGATAGACTCCGCGGAGTCCCATTGGTAGTATGACTATGTGTCTATGGGAATCCGAATCAGGGTAGATGTATGTGGTCTTAACCTAAGACTTGCATCGCTAATACTTGCGACAATCAGTAATCTTTGGTTTTGGTCGTCAGGAGCTTTAACAGGTTCTGTGTACGCCTTTTCTGGGTATACTGAGAATCGTAGTGTATTGGGTGTGTTGTCAAGATGGAAGAATCATTTCAGTCATATAGAGATGATGATCACGCAGGGATACGGAACTAGTACTCTTAAATACTGCAGCTATCGGGATAGTATGACTAGGTCATGATTATCCGATTACAGAGACTAGTTGCTAGTGATCCAATATATGCTTTGTACGGGGCATACACAATTCCAGCCCTAGGCCTAGCATGTGACATCAGATTCTGGATCGTAATACGCAATACATTGTATACTATCCTGATACAGTTTATACATTCTTCGTTGAATATTTCTGGAGAATTGGGTAGGCACGGTGCTTTGCTAGAAGCCAACCATGTCTTGTAAATCGATAAGAACGTGGTACCGGGTACTCACGTGTTGGATAGTCCGACAACCGTAATTACTACCAATATATCTAGGGATCTCTTGGGTCGCTTCCCAAAGATTCACCGATGACATTTGACTCGAACAGAATTAATCTGGGATTAATCATGACAGAGAAAATTACTCTGGGATTAATTACGACAATAATTTTATCTGGGATTAAATTCGTCTAGAAGAGAGAACGTGATTAATTTGGAATTAATCGGCAAAGTAAATTTAATAGTTAAATTGGATTTTACTATTTAATTTATTTAATTGGGTTAAAATAATATATCGGATATTTTAATTGAAATTGGATTTCAATACGGAATTAAAATTGGATTTTAATTCAAGCGAATGAATTAATTTGGAATTAATTCGTAAGCGATTTTCGTAATAAATTTGCTAGACATTATTATTTAATTAAATTGGATTTAATTACGTCGCGACGGAAAATTTGTTTAGTCGGATTAAACGAACCGAGCCCAAAGTGTGTTGTGTAAGCCAACTTGAATTTGGAATTTAAGTGGTAGGACCCACTTTACTTACATCAATTGTTAGACATTTGATGGAATGGTTGGCAAAAAGTAATTAGATTATTTAATACACACAACCACCACTTTTGCATTAAGTTTTTTAGAAAAACAAAAATCACTATTCTCTCTTCTCCCTCACAAAAAAAACGTGACTTGCTCTCTCCCCTTGGAAAATTTGTTGCAAAATTTCAAGCAAGCTAGCACTTCAAGAGTTAAAACAAGGTGATAGGGAAACTCACCCTTGAGTTTGGAATTCAAAAGAAAGCTTTGAGATTCTATTACAACAAAGAAATTTTTGAAACTTCTCATCCAATCAATGTAAGTAATCCGCAACTTACTCGTTAAATTCACACTACAAATCACGTATAGATATCACGTGGCATGTGTAGGACACTAACATATTTATCATATCACAAACCAAGAATATCAGATAGTGACGATAGTTTCAAAGTATATTCCACGATTCGTATTCTAATTAAGTTACTATTAAAGGTCATCATAGGAACCACAAACTCCTTTGGCGAAGAGAAGTAATGTTAGCGGGACTGCAAATCTGTGAGTGGACACTTTTTCCTTAAGTTGATTTTCATTATATTACTTTTGATATCAGACTTACTTTTCCGCATTTAGGGCGTTAGCCGAGTTACTTTCAGATATGTTTTGGTATAAGATAATTTGAGAAATGATTTAGAAAAATGATGATTTTATGATTTCGACGCATAGGGGAAAATCCACCTCAATATGTAACTTGACTTAGATATGGAATTGATTGATCCAGATATCCTGTGCACACGCAGCTCATGATTAGGGATGACAGATGCCCCAAGATCCTAAATTCAGAGTCTGGAGGGTAGCATAGATCCGTACCCCCGGCTCTAGTTCAGTGACTTGGGGGCCGACGATACGTAACTCCCCAAGGCCACCAGATTTCAAGGCTAGAGAGACGACGATACGTAACGCCCCTAGACCCTAGTTTCAGGGACATGTAGTGGCATGCTTTGGGGGTCGGTGATACGTAACGCCCCAATGTCATGGATTTGCACTCTTGGCTCTAGTTAGCGTATGGGGGGACGACAATACGTTATGTCCCCATGCGTCAGGTTTTCAGAAGACTTTCAGATAAAGAGTTTTCAGAAACAAGATTTTCAGAGACAGCCTTACAGAAAGGGATTTTAAGAAAGGTTTTCATAAGAAACTGTTTTGTGAGAGTTTCAAAAATTTCATTCAGAAGGAAGTTGTTTCAAATAAAGAATGAGATTTCAAAATAGATGATTTGAGATAAATTTGATTTTAGAGCCATAGATCTTTCAAAAGTATTTGAGTTCATATTTTATTTTAACTGTCCACTCACTTAGGTCGTTCAAATGATCTAACCTTCCAACTTCCAGTTTCTTTGTTTTGCAAGTTTATTCGGATGGATACTGATGGAAATCACTAGGGTATTCGGTCCACCAGGTCAAGTCAGAGATATGATTCAGTCAAGTTAAGCAAAGTCCAATTTCAGATATATGTATTGTAAAGTTGTATATAAGCAATTGTGTATAGAGTTGTCAAGATAATTGATGTTGGTTGTTTAGTTGTCTGTGTACTATTTTACATTTTATGTTATGGTTTTGGGCAATGGTCCTATATATGAAATTATGTTTGAGATGAGATTATCAATGTTGTTCATAGTTAGAAAGTTAGTGGCTCAAGAGGATAATACGGCCTATTCCCTGTCGATATCATCTCCCAGATTGAGGATTTTACAAAGATGGTATCAGAGCATGGTCTAGGAAGTCAGTGACTCCAGTGGGCAGAATGCTAGGGTCTTGTGTACGTAGTATACCGGGGGTACTAGTATGCGAGACACTACCTCTCCAGTCTCCGATCCTCGAGTACGTCCGGAATGCTATATAGAAAGGTTCATAAATATTTCTGAAGTTATCTGAATTTTCTTCCTAATAAAGTGATCGTAATTCTTGTTCCAGCCGAGAATCCTTCTGTAGCCATCTTGGTTTAATAACCGGAATTTGAGACAAGTTATAAGAATATATAGTAAGGTTCTGAGAATTTTCACCTAAAAGAGTGGGAAGAGAAAGATATAAGAAAAGTATGATGTATAGATGCCCAGAGCAACTAGAAACAATTAGTGGTAAAGATACAGAATTAGATAAACAAAGAGGTATCAAAACCAATAGTAGTAAAGAAAATATGATAAGCCTGAACAAGAGTAAAATATCTGGTAGACCTAAGTAAGTTTTCTTTCCTTTTCGTAAAATTCCTTTCTCTTTAGAAAATTCTTCCAAACAGATCCAATAGCCTTCGAATACCTCGTAGAGATAGCAAGTTTCCCCCGAATCATGAAGAATTGACAGAAACATAAAAGAAACAAGAAATTGAGATTAGCTGATAAAATAGACACAATATGCCACAAAGGATGTAGAGTTCTATATACCCAAACTTGGACCCGTAATCAAGTAAAGTGAAGGCCGTAAAGAGAAATGATCAAACCTTAACCGAAGGAACTGATATAGATAAGGCCCGACCTACCAAAGTCCTCGCCACCTAGTGATTTCCAGTTAAGGAAGTTGTTCTAACGGAGTCTATCTCATACCTACCCTACATTAGTAATAGACTCCACCAGGACACATAATGCCAAAGTGAGTGTGGGACACAGGAACTGGACGACGCATGCTGTCCCGGGCTCGCGGCCCGGTTGGGAGTACGGAGTAGCCACGGAGGACTAAACCGGAGAATAATGGAGTCGCCACCCGGTATGAACCGGGAAAATGAGATTTAAGGCCGCACTCACCCCTCGCAAGGGAAGACCTCAAACTGTTGGGTTCAGAATGGTCCTTTACTTATGTCATTTGTAATGAAATGATTTGTGTAATAATTTAATCAAGTTTAAGTAACACTTATTTCCAAGAGTATCATGCTTCTAAATTCACATGCATACATCAACAAGTTCATCTAAATTTACATGTAAAACATATCCGAATTTGCATACAGCCTATTAGCATGTAATCTATGTCTCAATTTGCATACATAAATATTAACATACGGCAAGCATACAAGTTAATAACATATTATACTCATACATGTGGGGAATACAGATGAACGACACTTACACAATCTTGCATAATGCATAAAAACAATCAGGTTTATCATATGAAAGAATAGCTACTATGGACAATTATGTACGAAATCTGATGAAAATAACTCAGTTCAGTGGGTGCGCGTTCGCGTAGCGTTCGAGAACGCGTTCGAATGGTAAACACAAGTTTCGCGTTCGTATAGCGTTCAAGAACGCGTTCGAACGGAGCCAGACCTGATGCATGAAACACTAAGAAGATGTGTGCGCATTCGCGTAGCGTTTGATAACGAGTTCGAACGGTAAACAGAAGGTTCACGTTCGTATAGCGTTCGAGAACGCGTTCGAACGGAACCAGACATGATGCATGATGAAACTAAGAAAATGCGTGTGCGTTCGCGTAGCGTTCGAGAACGCGTTCGAACGGTAAACAGAAGGTTCGCGTTCATGTGGCGTTCGAGAACGCGTTCGAACGGTAACAGAAGGTTCGCGTTCATGTGGCGTTCGAGAACGCGTTCGAACGGAACCAGACCTGATGCATGCAACACATTCATAGACAAATAAATCCACAATGTGGGACTTCACGTATCCGATTGAACTCATCTCACATCCAATCGAATATACACCAACCGGCGCGGCAAAGCATCGTGGTAAAGGATTTTAACCCCTCCAAATAGGGGACCTTTAATCCGACTTACTAAGCCCATGCACTCGATCATATCATGCATACAAAGATAAAGGCAATCACATCAAACTTGGTATGCCCGATTGAAAATATTTTACATTCAACCGAACACATATCAACCGACGCGACAAAGCATCATGGTAAATGATTTTAACCCCCCCAAATAGGGGACATTTAATCTGACTTACTAAGCCCATGCGCTCGATTGTATCATACATACAAAAATAAAGGCAATCATACCAAACTTGGTATGCCCGATTGAACATATCTTGCATTCAACCGAACACACATCAACCGGCGCGGCAAAGCATCGTGGTAAAAGATTTTAACCCCTCCAAATAGGGGACCTTTAATCCGACTTACTAAGCCCATGCGCTCGATTGTATCATACATACAAAATAAAGGCAATCATATCAAACTTGGTATGCCCGATTGAACATATCTTGCATTCAACCGAACACACATCAACCGGCGCGGCAAAGCATCGTGGTAAAGGATTTTAACCCCTCTAAATAGGGGACCTTTAATCCGACTTACTAAGCCCATGCGCTCGATCGCATCATGCATAAACAAGTAACATGCAGAATTCAAATAACGAATAATAAATAAATCAAAGCAACATAAAACAAAAGACGGTGCCGTTTACTCAAGTGGTACGTGGAGTTGTATCCCGAGTACAGATAATACTACCGTCTATTCGGAATCGGCTATGAAATTTATATCCGGGTTTCCATTCGATATACCGCGAGATTTGACACATCTTTCATTTTATTCCAAGGCCACAACATACAATATTTCACAATTCATGCACTTTCTATCTATTCAAGGGCCATAACATGCTTCACTCAAAAATAATCATGCAAACGGAACTCAATAAATAATAAAAATACAACTGAAAACGAGTGTGAAAAATACCTCCAGGTCTAACCTTTTATGTCGACTTTCGGACTCGCGTTTCACGGCCGTCGGAAGGGCTATCGCTCCGCAACTTTTCTGGTTCACTGGTTTGCGTTTTACCTCGCTGTTTCGCTGCTCAAGCTACTGTTTTGACTCCGTTTTGCTGCTGTTTCCTCGCGGTTTCGCTGCTCAAATATTGGTCAATGTTTTGGCGTTTCAACGGACTGTTTCGAGTGTTTTTTGTGGGTTTTTAGTGCAATCATGTGTGATTATTTTAAGGATTATAAATGCAGATTTTATGTTACTGTTTTGAGGATTTTAGGGACTGTTTTAAGAGGATTTGGCTGCTGTTTTGAGGGTGATTTGGGCTAATGTTCAGGCATGTTTTAGGAGGTGCAGGGGCTGCTATTTTCGGTGGAAAGAGGCTGTTGTTTGGGGGTGTAATTTCGGTGATGTGTGGAGGTTTAGGGGCTGCTGTTTTCGGTTGTGGAGTGGGGGAGATAAAGAGAATTATTTGTGTTTTTATTCTTGCTATTGCCGTGAGTGGCTAGGGCTCTTGGTGTTGTGATTTTCATGTAAGTCTTGTGTACGAGCTAGGGGAGTGCATGTCTTGGTTATGTGTTGTTTATATTGAGAATGGCTAGGGCTTCACCTTGTCTCACAAGGAAGGGATTTGATTTAGTGTTGAGCAAGGAAAGTCAAAGATTGAGGGGGGGACAAATTTGGTTTAGATTAGGAAGTCAATATCTTTAATTTGTTATAATTGATTTTAATTAGGCATGACATCTTTTTAATTTAGTATGTGATTTTGTTTAGTTAGGAAGTTAATATATTTGATTTATCTAAATTATGTATGATTATATTATGTTTTATTTAATTGGTAAATGGTTTAAATATTTTATTTAATTCAAATACATTACTAATATTTACCTTAATATTTAATTTAATTTTCCATGTGTTTTAATGTGTTTTATGGGCTTTGGTGGGCTAATTGGGCTGGGGTGTGAGGCTAGCAGCAAAACCAGAAATACAGACGCCGTTCGAACGCCGATTCGAACGCTACACGAACGCCCGCAATCTGCTTGACGTTCGAACGAAGTAACGAACGCAGCACTAACGAAGACAGTGAACTTGCGAAATGAATCTGATGACGTACTTATTCTGAATTTCCTTTTCCGACCTCCGTTTCCCGTAATATCCTTAGCTAAAAAGGTAGTGCCTCCAACTGATACTCATCATCGGGTTTCACATGCGAAAATGCAATGCCTACAGTGAGGACATCGATGTTCGCTGAAACATAAGATGCTAGTTCCAACCCTTCTCTGCATAGACGAAGATAATTGTAATAAAGCCCAATGATGGTTTATCCTAAGATAGAGATAGAAGACATTGGAAAATCGATTATCCAAGAAAAGACCAAGAAGGCCGCCAAGGCTAAAGAAGGGAGAAATCGGCTTAGACCATGATTGGCAAGTTGCAATACTAGTAAGAACAAAGTCAGACCCATGAGATAAAAAACACACAGGATTTAACGAAAAATACCAGTATGGACAGTAAGATTAGATAGCAAAGCTGTAGCCTATCGCAAGAGCAGAGAGCATAAATCTAGGAAGTAGCCCAGAAGAATGAGGCACCACTAGCCTTGGTAATATGACTTAAAACCAAGAGATATGATATGGGAACAATTCAAAGGATACAGCTCGTAGTAAGGAAGATAAGATAATAAGAATAGATAATGTAACTTGAGGACAATAAGTAAATAAAGACTTTGGGTTGATTGATAAATATTAAGGAACTTTAAGAGATGTAATAGTCGATGTAGTTTCCAATAGGATGAATAGTAAATAACAGAGATGTGTATTCACAGATTCTCTATGGAATGCATATACTCACTCATCTACTTAGAGCTCAACAATAAGAAGAACCAGTGAAGAAGTACATTTAACAAATTAGACGGATCATGGGACGACTATATAACCAAACCAATAAGTTCAACGGAACATAGATAAGAAGCGTAAGATAGAGTAGTTTGAAGTCACAATAAGTCAAGCCAAATCTAGAAGCCATCGTTGAATTGGAAATCATTAAGGGAGTAAAGGCTCAAAAATGTGAAGAGACCAGAGAGAGCGACTCTCAGGAATATAGCATATAACTCATAAAGAGTCTCATTGTATTGAGAATGAAGAACTAGATGAAGAGTAGCACCCGAACCAAGAAACTTAATAGAGATGTCCTAAGAAATCAAAGTTGATGGAGTTTTCCAGGGGAATAAAGATGTAAGGAGTTTAAGGAACTTAGAAGAGAAGGTAATCTATGTAGCGGAGTAAACTTCATGAGAAGGAGTAACAACCGGAAAGATTTCGGGATCAAACCCCACCCTTCCAACCCTCGTTATACCACAGTAGCTAAGAAGGACCTCAATTACCGCCTCAAGATATCCCCGGAAACAAGTGAAACCATAATGTAGTAATATCTTATAAGATAGGGTAAGAGACAATTGGAAGGTAATACCCCTCAAGATAAAAGACAGATATATAGGAACCAGAAGTTCCACAAATAGTTAAGAACATGAAATAAGACAGAAAGGACATCAAGTGAAAAGGTAGAGGTAAGACTGTTGGGATAGGACAATAATAGAAAGGATACCAAACAAACAATGACAGAGGTGTATAATGATAAGATAGATTTTCAATGGTACTACAGAATAGTAAGCTTTTCATAGCTGGGATAAGACTGGAATTTTATTATATGAGTAAGGGGAGAAAGATGGATAATAGTGACCCATATGTTTCCTTTCGCAATGCATCATTGAGGATAATGTATAGGATGACTCGAGAAGAGATTAAGTATAATCTATAGACGATCAAGGAAACTAATAATACTGAAATTGTTGAGACCGGGACAACACTTGACAAGATAAGACTCTAGGGATAATTGAAAATGGAGTATTCTAAAGTGCAAGTAGGCAAGGAAAGAATAGTCAGCGTAAAGACAGTAAGGGGGAATGTGTAGTCAATTGAGATTTTAAAAGATTATTTATGGATAAACAAGTCTAGTGGATTTTAAAAGACTATTTAAGAATGTAATGACTTATAAGATTTTGTTACAATTTTCTTAATCATGATTTTTTACTTATTGGATTTTAAAAGATTTATATCATAAGAATTTAAAAGATTTGAAAAGACCACATATAATTTTTTTTTTTTACTTTTATGATGCTAACCAACCAACTTTTAAATCGGATTATGAGTAATATCTATCTAGTTCAATGAGACATTCTTTTCTTGGGCCTTTCTCGTCCAGGTCACCCTTCCACTGAATTAACAATGCTATAATTTCTATCATGGTTAGGTGGGGATGCCTCAACCATTACAAATATATTTTATTTACAAGCTATGTTGGCGGTGATATTTCCTGGACTTAAACAATCTATCAATATTTTACTAATAGTGTAGATAACTTTACTGACGAAAATGCTTAATTATCTCAGATTATTTTCTGAGTTTCTGTGACAGAATGTCATGTCTCTGACTTAGGAATAAAAGATAACATCTCGGGATTAATGATCTTAATAATTGATAAATTTGAGTTTTTTTTTTCTTAAAAAAAATACAAGTAAGAAATTAGCGAGAAAACGAGGAAAAAATCATTGTTGTGCTAAATTCCCTTTGTACATTATCATCTATCTAATTGAAGAAGTTATACTGGCCTCAAAGAAAATCTAGGAAATTATCTTTAAATGTGATAGAATTTTCCTCCTCGAAAATGAAATTCATTGAGAAAAATGGTTGGAGGAAGGATATTACCAGTTGCATTTAAAAGAACGTCATATTGTTTTGTTTGAAAGAAAAAAGAAGAAATTACTAATAAACAAGTAATTTGTTCACGAAGAGCTAACATGTATGTTCATCTTCTGTTTTCTAGCAGTAAAAAAAATCTTATGTAAAAAGTCACATGGGTTAGGTTAGGATTTTTTATAGAGTTTTATATTTATAATTCTCACTAAAAAGTCCCACACAATCACACATATAAAAAAATCCTTCAAAATAATTATGTTTTTCAATACCATAAGACTTTTTATTTCTTATTTAAAGTCCTGATTGAATATCAGTAGATTTGGATACACTCTTTAAAAAAATCCTAATAGTCTTAATGGAATACCACAAGACTTTTTAGATTATTTAAAAATCTTAATTGAATACCACAAGACTTATTTAACTCAAAAAAGTCTTTTAAAATCTCAATTGAATACACCCCCTAAATGTACTTGTACTAGCAAAGGAATTAAAAGTGCAAAAAGAATACGAACATAAACTAGAAAAGAATAACTAGTGCCAACGTTAATAATAAAAGACACAGTTTAAGCATAAATGTGCATACAGTCAGGCTTTACATAGACACTTTGTCCCAACTCTTAGCCAATCAAGAAGGATTGCCAAAGAATCTACCCAGAAGTAACATTCCAAATTGAGAGCTTTCGGTTGATAACGATTGTACAAGAAAAGTTAGCTATGAGTTATGAAGTCCTAAATCCATAGATAGTCAAAAAAGTGAGAAATCGAAGGAAAAAGCTCATAAGCAGTAGAAGCCTAATAAGGAAAAAGGGAAAAGGTCAAATAGTTAGCTAAGATATGATAATGAATGTTAGAATAAGATCTAGTATATGGAGCTAAGGAAATATCTAGTAAGATTTATCTTATGAGGTCATTAAGTAGTTATATTATTAAGAGTAGTCGAAGAACCCGAGAAATACACAAGTCAATGGAAGCGAAGGTCATTGGCTGTAATACAAAATTCAGTAGTGACACCTTAAACGTGAAGAATAACAGAAGTTACTAATGATATTTAGGAATTATTGTTGTCATGGCAATGGATAAAGAATGGAACTAAGATAAATGAGACAGCAGGCCCCGAATATAGTATAATTTTAAGACTGATAGTTCATTCAAATAGTCAAAATAGAGGATGTTTCCGAGATGCATAAAGTTAGTGGTAGTATGACGGTAAGTGCAAAGTACTGAGCAAAAGTTCACTAAGGCCCATAAACTTTGAAGTAGCATATACATGCATGGCAAGAGATTCCCATAAGTTTTAATATTAAATTTTTAAACAGAAGAGCAGAAAGAGAGGTCAGGAAGATAGGAATAGCAGAGATATAAATATCCTTGAACCAAGACAAATCTGTGAGTTAAACCCCAGAAGGGATTCGAGGACGAATCCTATTTAAGGGGGGAGAATTTATAACGATCGAAAATCTCAACTACTGTTACATTATGGGATGAGTGTCACATAATATAAATTATGTTTGGATACATATATACTCATAAAATTATCTTTTTGGACAATCGGCAAAATTCTCGCAGTTCTAATACGAAATTCATTTCAAAGCTAAATCTGGACAGTCTGTGGTATTTAGGTCATAACCTTTTCATAAGAACTCCATTGTTTATGAATTTTATATTGTTAGACAGCTAAGACCCAGATCTACAACTTTCAAGTTGAATAGTTTTCCAAATTCTGATAAGAACTAGGCCGAATATGGTGATTTTCTCAGACCCATTACACAGTGGTGAAAATAAGACATAAAGAAGGAGATTACTCTTCAACCCCAAGCCCAAAACTTTTTTTTATGAAGGTCCAATAACCCTAAATATCCCTCAACCCCCTAGACCTCTCTAGAAAGGACTAAACAAATCAACAAGAGGGAAATGGATTAATAGCCCTAGTATATAAATGCTATTATTCTTGTATCTTCAAGAGAGAAGAAAAAGAAGAGGGAGAAGGAAAAAAGGAAATGAGGAAAGGAAAGTCATTTTCCACAAAAAATCAAGGGGTAATCAAAGGCAACCCAATCCACCACAAGCTTAAGAAGAAGAAAAGGGAGCTTAGAGGCTCTAATTGAGAAGAAAGAAGTTGATTCAATATAAGAAAAACATAACCCAAATTTGAAATGTTGATGTTTTGATGATTTATTTGTTAAGGGATATTGTTGAATTGTGGTTATTGATGTTTTTGTGGTTATGATGTTAAGAAAATAAGGATTTGAGAAATCCCTAAGATAAGAAACTTTAAATGATAAGTGAATTGTGGTTTTTGAAATTTGATAGTGTGATGATAATGGAAGGGTGGAAATAACGTAAATTGATTGGGGATAATTGAATTTACTTGTATAAAGGTGGGGATGTTGGGTTACTATGAAGTATGTCCTTGAAAAGTTGTTGTTAGGTCCTGAAATTGGCCTAGCGTCGCGACGCCCAGCACCCAGCGTTGCGACGCGTACTGAGAAATTACCCCTAATTCGATTCTGACTTGTGAGCGTCGCGACGCCCAAGGACTCGCGTCGTGATGCAAAATAGAGGAAGCTCTCTATCTCAATCTGCTCGAGTGAGCATCGCGATACGCATAGGTTGGCATCGCGATACGATACAGGGAAGCTTTCAGCCTCAACCCTACCCATGTGAGCTTCGCGACGCATGACTATTTTTCAGGATTAATTTTTTAGTCAATTAAGTTTCCACTCAGGATATTAGAGACCACCCGAAAGATTTCATATCATCTCATGTACATGTAATTTATCATATCATAAACCAAGAATATCATATAGCGATGATAGTTTCAAAGTATATTCCACGATTCATGTTCTAATTAAGTTACCATTAAAGGTCATCACATGAACCATAGACTCCTTCGCCGAAGTGAAGAAATGTTAGCGGGACTCCAAATCTGTGAGTGGACACTCTTTCCTTAGGTTGATTTTCATTATATTACTTTTGATATCAGACTCATTTTTCCGCATTTAGGGCGTTAGCCGAGTTTACTTTCATATATGTTTTGGTAAAATATAATTTGAGAAATGATTTAGAAAAGTGATGATTTTATGATTTCGAGGCATGAAGGAAAACCCACCTTAGTATGTAACTTGACTCAAATATGGAATTGACGGATCTAGATATTGTGTGCACACGCAGTTCAAGATGCCTC
This sequence comes from Zanthoxylum bungeanum, assembly GCA_019454045.1. Taxonomy (NCBI): domain Eukaryota; kingdom Viridiplantae; phylum Streptophyta; class Magnoliopsida; order Sapindales; family Rutaceae; genus Zanthoxylum; species Zanthoxylum bungeanum. The sequence continues at coordinate 402,132 of SKCR01030856.1, forward strand.
TAGATCCTAGATTCATAGTCTAGAGGGTAGCATAGATCTGCACCCTCGGCTCTAGTTCAGTGACTTGGGGGACGACGATACGTAACGCCCCAAGACCACCAAATTTCAGGGCTAGAGGGATGATGATACGTAATGCCCATAGACCCTAATTTCAGGGACAAGTAGTGACATGTTTTGGGGGATGACGATACCTAACGCCCCAATGTCATGGATTTTCACTCATGGCTCTAGTTAGGCATATGGGGGGACGACGATGTAACTCCCACATACATCAGGTTTTCAGTAGACTTTCAGATAAAGAGTTTTCAGAAACAAGATTTTCAGAGACAACCTTACAGAAAAGATGATTTCAAGAAAAAGTTGTCATAAGAAATTGTTTTATGAGAGTTTCAGAAATTTCAGACCAGAAATAGTTTTCGGAAAAGATTTCCAGAAGGAAAGTTGTTTGAAATAAGGAAAGAGATTTCAAAAGAGATGATTTGAGATAAATTTTATTTTGGAACCATGGATCTTTCAAAAGTACTTGAGTTCCTATTTTATTTTAACTTTCCACCCACTTAGGTTGTTCAAACGATCTAACCCCCCACTCTCAGTTTCTTTATTTTGTAGGTTTACCCGGAAGACGAACTCGGGAGGATGGATACTTATGGCAGTCACTAGGGTATTCGATCCACCAGGTCAAGTCAGAGATAGGGTTCGGTCAAGTTAAGTAAAGTTCAGTTCCAGATATATGTATAGTAAAGTTATATATAAGCAATAATTAATAGAGTTGTCAAGATAATTGATGTTGATTGTTCAATTGTCTGTGTACTATTTTACATTTTATGTTATGGTTTTGGGAAATGGTCCCATATATGAAATTATGTTTGAGAAGAGAGTATCAATATTGCTCATAGTTAGAAAGTCAGTGGCTTAGGGAGATAGTACGGCCTATTCTCTGCCAGTAGCATCTTCCGGATTAGCAAAAACTTTCGGAAATATTTTTTGCGGTTACATGTTAATCGATTTATTGGATCGCCGAATCGGGCGACCAAGATAATCAGAGTTCAGTCATGGAACTAGACGATCCATTGCTACAATAATCTAATTACTGTAGCAATGATTGATCACTTTAAATTCAAAAAATTACCATTTTACCCATAATGTAGTTTTCTACCGAAAATTCCCGGAATGCTTCCGAAAATTTCAAAAAATTTTCTATACATTATACGCACTGCTACAATACTCAGAATACTATAGAAATGTCCAAATAATCATAATTTCACTAAATTATGATTTTGCTTCTAATGTGATTTTTACGGAAAATTCCCAAAACATTTTCGGAACAATTTCAAAAATTTCGGAAAATTTTCCTATGCATTATTACACATCCAATTTCATCAAGAACACCACAATTTCACAAATTAAACAATAATTGAATTAAATTACACAATTAATCAAATTAATCACATAATTAACTCAAAATCATGGAAATCCAAATCTCTAATTACCAATTGAGAGTCAACCACCTTAAAGCAACCCAAGAAGAATTGTAGGTCACCTAAGAGTGATCAAGCAACTCTAAAAAGACAATTTGATATTCTACACCCTAATTAGGCCTAATTATTTAGTCTAATTAATTTTACACATACGTCTAACTTTTCCTATTAGGGTTTCTAAACATCAATTAACACCAAAATATGAAAATAACCCTAATTGTATCAAATATAATCAATTGAAAACATAAAGAAATAAATTTCAACCAAATTATTTTTCTACCTTCTCTAATTTTGGTTAATTGAACAAAACCCTAATGAAAGCCTCATTTTGCTCTCTCTCTCACAAAACCATGAAAAAAAAATTCCAAGCCATGAAACTACCTAAATGGCCGAAAATTACTTATTTATGGAGGGTATTTTAGTCATTTTGAACATTAAAAAGGCTTAGGTAAAATGAAGCCCAAGTATGGCAAAAATAAATGGTTATTTTTTAGCCAAATATATGATCAAAAGTTTGCTAAAACATAAAGCTTATCTAATAAGCTTTAATTAATTAATTATAGAATATTCTATAATAAATAATTATTGAATTAATTAAATTTTTATTAATTAAATAATTATTTATTTGACATGTGTCAAATTTTAATTGAACTAATGTGTATCTAATCAAATTATATATCATATACATATACACATTAGATATAAAAATACCATGACATGTGTAACGTTAAAAAATTAGTCCATATTATTCGTAATTAATTGCTATAATGTTGTACGACTATACTTTATTAGTGGAACTCTTTAGGTTTACGTAAATCTATCACGAAACAAATTGTATGTCCATAATTCGATCACTCACAAATTATGACGACCAAAGATAATCATGTTGAACCATACAAGTCGAGTTCTATGCATACCCTATAGTCCATTCATCAAAGGATATCAGAATTGTTCAAGGGATATAGATGAGAACGTCAAATCTCCGTAGTGTATAATTTTTTGGGTTTGCGTAATGGAATTGTGGTGGTGAGTGAAATTGACTTTTAAAATATAATTCAGTCTAGGTAGATTGACCGATATCACATATCGCTAATATATCTGTATTTCACCAAAGTCACTCATTAATACTAAATATTAAAAGTGATTTCATATTAAGACTAAGGACAAAATTTTCGGAAACACCTTATGCAGTTATACGATAATCTGTTTACTGGTTAACCGAATCAATCGAATGGGATAACCAGAAAATCAGATTATTTGTAGAACCAGATCAGCCCACTGCTACAGAGACATGTTCACTGTAGCAGTGGCTGATTATGGAATTTTGAAAAATTACTATTTTGCCCATTGTATAGAAAATTCCCGAAACACTATCAGAACATTTCCGAAAATTTCAAGAATTTTTCTACACATAATTCGCACTGCTACAGTGGTCCGACACCATAGCAATGGTCAAAATCCCGTAATTTCAATAAATGATGATTTTTCCGATAAGTTCGGTTCCCAAAACGCTTCCGGAACAATTCTGAAAATTTCGAGAATTTTTCCTATGCATTATTACATGCCAAATTTCATCCATAATATATTAATTTCACAAATTACATATATTTGAATTAATTTTCACAATTAATTGAATTAACACAAATTAATTAAAATTAATTACAAATTACATAATCTAATTCAAATTAAATTACACCAACTAGAGTCTTCCCGGTCGGAATAAGTGAATAAGTGGGTCAATTCATTTCCTTATAACAGTAATATAATGATCGAAATCTTCATCTGGGTGAAGATCGGATGAACAACTAAAGGAATATGACGCTCCCTAGCTAGGAACTTCTTCTTCACCATATATGAAATGTTCAAGAACAATTTTTGGCATACCTAGAGTAGTTGATACACTCTATAATGATAATTGGTTATCTAATAACTAAATTAAGCCTTAATTACCTTAATTACTTAATTAATTATGCACCAAATTGAGATTCAAATCTAGGTTTCTAACTTCCTAATCATCAAAATATGAAAATTAAGTTCACAATATATCATATGTAATTAATTGAAGCAAAATAAATAATTTTTACAAAATTCAACATATAAAGATTACCTTTAATTTCCAATTATTTAAAAGCCCCAATTATTTAGCTTACAATTTTCTCTAGCTTGATGATTTTGTTAGAAACCCTAATCTCAATTTGAGAGCTCAACACATGAGCTAAAGAAATTTTCATGTTGGCCGAATTTATACATATATACTTCAAGGGAATTTGTCATTTCACTCAATTTGGACACCTAAACAAGCTTAGTAAATAAGCTTTTAATATATTAATCGAATTAATTTTTTTAATCACACAAGTGTCCTAACACTTACACCAATCAAAATTAAATACAAAAATAAATAATATATTATTAACATAAATTGTACATTTGTCACGCACATGTTGTTGGGGTCAGGCGCAACAAAAAGCGCGGTTCGGGCGAAATCGTAACTTTAAAATTTTTAAAATTACCGAATAAATTATTCAATTTTCCATATGAATAATCCATTCATATTTCACCTAAACATATTTATTCGATATCAAATAACGACATAAATAATTTAGAAATAACACGAAACTTTTACGAAAATGTTTTTCAGCAAAATAGCATAAAACGCGTTTTTTGTCCTAACCGACCAACCAATACACACGAGGGCTGCCCAGGTCAGCCCCAATAGTACTTGGGCAGTTCATGGGCTGCCCAAACAGTGACCAATTCACTGTTTGGATATCAGACACCCGGTAAGCCCAAAACGCATCCGGTAACACCGTTTTTTGCCTTATTTGCATATTTTCAATCCGAAATAATTTCCGACAATTATTCCAATGCCCAACACACATCCAATACATTTAAATAATATATTTTTCATCACCAAAATTCTAGAATTTTCAGATCTGATCTGGGTGCCAAAAATAACATTTTTCATGCTTCAAATCCATTTTTCTCAATATTAATCATATTAATATTTACACCAATCAAAGCCACCACCAATGAAGAACTCAAGAACAATTCTATGAGTTACAATAGTGGTCATAATACTCTAGAATGGCAACAAGTCATCAAATGATAAAATTGAACTAATATTACACTAATATTATCCAATCTAACTTCACACATGCATCTAGCCTCCAAATCCATCCTCCAAATCAAAAAGCCCCAAAATCCAAGAAAGAAATAAACCCTAGAACTATTCTAGATACTCAAGAACAAGAAACAAACTTTCTAAGTTTAAGAATATTAAAGATTACCTCAAAATCTCCAAATTTCCTTAAGCTTTCTTCTTGATTTGTTCACTTTCTCTCAAGTTTTCTCTCAAAAACCATTTTGGAAGCTCTCTAAATAGTGGAGGCTTGGCCATGACAACTTAATGAAAGAGAAAATAATTTTCCTTTTATGTATACAAGTTACCAAATAATGGGGGCATAATTGTCCTTTCATAAATTATTTAATAAGCTTTAAGTTATCAATTCAAATTGATAACTATAAGCTTTAAATAAAGCATGTCACTTGTTACCCAAAATAATTAAACATGTGTAATAATAATTATTACAAATGAATATTATTTGATTTAATTAAACATTAAGTTTACAGTAGATAAAATCAAATTGAATACTTCAACCTTAAAGTTTAATATCATTAATAACCAATAATAATTAAACATATTACATAACAATTATGTAATATAGATATTATTTAATTATCTAAATATTTAACATTTACATATCTAAATAATTAATCAATACAATTATTATTAATATTTACACTAAATAACAAAAATATATATATTTATGACATGTGTCAAAATCTCATTTGACAATTAATTAATATGTATCTAATCAAATTTTGTATCAAATACAAATACATATTAATTATTAATTGATCAAAATCCCTTAATGCATGTATTTTCGTTTAACAGTTTAAACGATTCGAATTAACTCATTTAATCCGATAAAGTATTATGAATAATATGTATTATTCATAACGCGTTACCCAAGTGCTCAACAAGTACACTTCACATTGTGGGACTCTCTAAGTTTAGGTTTAGCTAAAAGTGACAATAGGTCGGGCCGGGCTTGGGCTTTGATAAGCTCAGCCCGAGCTCGGTAAGTATTTTCTTGGCTCGGGTCCGAGAAAAGCCCGGCATGGGATCGGGCCGGGCTTTATCCGGCCTGGTTTTAATTAATAAAAAAATTAAATATATTTTTGTTGGGAAGCGGCCGCGAGTGCGCATCGAAAAATTAAATAAATTAAATTATGATGCCGATATCCCTTTACCCAAGACCCATTTGTTTTGATTATTCTACAAGCCTAGGCATGTTACTATATATTCTAAGCATAAAAAATAATAAAATATGCAAAGAACATAAACCTAAATATGCTAACTATCACAAAATCTCTAATTAAAATAAAGAAAAAAAAAACTTAATTGAACCGAAGACTCCTCCAGTCCTCCATCCAATCTACAAGTTTTTCTCGAACTCAGCAAGCTCTTCCACGTTCCAAAGAGCCACCCAAATGTGTGGCCTCCAAATATGCACACACCAAAGCCAAAACTCAACAGCAAGGCTACGCCTTGAGTGCACAGGTATTTTACCATTGGTACTAGCCTAGGCAAATACCTCAAAACTTTTAACTCGAGGTTCCTCTAGTCAATTAGACTTAAGGATCCTTAAAATCAGTGGCTTACTCTTAAAATTTAGAGTTGCTCACTTATATAAACCCAATATATGAAAGGTTTGGTGCAAAAATTTGTAAAGAATTTATTGGGTTTATATAGGTGCTCCAAAGACAACAAAATTAATTAAGAATCCGATGTGGGATAAATGCTAATTTAATCTTAACCACTGGATCTTAATTTAGTGGTTTAATGAGATTATAAAACCCTAACAAGAGTTTGGGCCGAATTGGAATTCAAAACAAATAACAAATAAAAAAATAAAAAAAATTTACTATTCATGTTTTTATTTATTTATTTATTCCAATTCCCAAAGTGCCCCTATCATCATTCACCAATCCCTAAGCCACTATGGAACCTCATAAATGATCTGTTCAACAATTAAACACATTGAACCATTTATGAACAATTCCTACAACAATCATATATGCTGTTAAATTTGTACTGTGCACTGTTAACCATTGATTTCGACTTTGTTGTGTGTGACCTTTTGGGTTCCTGATGAGTGGTAATTATATCACTATTTTCCACTCATTTAACCTAATATTTTGTATAGTTTCTTGAGTTTTGTGAATATTTTGATGTGTTTTGTGTTATTTTGTAGATAAATAAAGTTTCAGGACATTCTGGAGGTGATTTGGAGCAAAACAGTGAAAATTGGAAAAATGGGCATTCGGTTACTCAGTTCGGACACACCGTCAAACCGGCATCCTTATTTGAAAGAATACTTTATTCTTTCAAGTATATAAGAAACTTATTGCTTAAGTATTTTCCATTACGGTCTTACCGTGATGGTCTAATATTTTAGCCGACCAATTTGTCTATTTCGTGTCGAAACTTTAAATGTTTTCGATTTGTGTTATTCAAAAGAAACACATAACAGTAACGTGATGCCACATCCGTAAAGGTCACGAAATATTCATATCCACTTCTAGCCTAGCTAGACATGGGCCCACTTACTTAACTATGAACTAGGGCTAACAGAGCTGTGACATTTTCACTTTTACCAAGTAAATAGTGTTTTAGGCACTTTGCCCAATAAACTAGATTCGTAGACTTTATTTGAATGAAATCAAATTATTCCGAGTACCCACTCTTCGAAAGTGTGGATATACGATTCTTTTTTAATTGTGTCCCAGACAACAATGCCATAATATATTTCATCTGATGAAATCAGTTTGAGCTATCTGTTTGTCATATTATATATTTGAGATTTTATTTATATTCAAAATATAAATGCTGTTATTCACATTTAATGTGTTTATCTCAATATCATCTTTATATAATGAAACACTTTGGTGTTCTAGAATATAAAGGTTCACCCGCAACGGATTAAACACTGATATAGAGATAACGTTTCTAGTCAAACTAGTTACATTATAAAAGTTCCCTAATTTAAGTACACACCCTATGGTAGTTCCTAAAGTTAGGTATCTTCGGTTAGAACAGCGACTTTCGTCCCGTTTCCAATCCGCAGATTAACCTCAATTGAAATCAGTATCCTGCTCAAAGCAGATTCTGAACATCAATGTATATTTTATGTACCACACTAAGTATTTAAAATCCAATTTTAATACTAGTAGTGAACATATTGTTGACAAACATATTTGAAGTCAGAGCCTTTCTCGTCTTCAATTCCTTCATGTCTGCTTTGTCCAAACGGTAGTCACGCTTCCGCGGTCCCGTTTGCCACAATTTAGGCAGACATTTTGGGATATGTCCTTTATCTTCCCAGAAGACTATAATGATTTTGCCTTTGCCCATTTCATATCCCATAAGCCTTTGGCCAAGCCTTCGGCCTTCTAGAATATCAAAGTAAGGCGCTGTAGGCATTGCATTTTTGCATATCAGCCAAATGATGAGCCTCGAATGGAGTCACTACTTTTTATTTGCGGAAGTTGCGGAAAGCGGTCGTCGGAAGGGAAGGGTCAAGAATTGACATTTTTATTGGATTTGGTTCGCTTGTTCAAGATTCGGTTCGCTCGTTCGGTCTCAATTTTAAAATTTATCCTCGGCCCGGTTCACAATAATTTCCCTCATTTCACGCCCATTCCAACAAAAAGCCATTTCTTTCTCCCAGCCTTGCCTCCCACGTGAAACAACTCCCCCCACTCCATAAACGAATCAAACCCCACCATTTTTAAACCCCACGTAAGTACCCATTTCACATGCCACCCTAACAAACACAAAAAGCCAAATAGCTCCCCACCTCCCACATGCCTTCTACCCAAAATTCAAGATCACCGAAAGCTCATTTGTTTTGTATCAATCTCCTCCAGTTTTCCTCCTCCTTTCACGCCAATCACACGGCACCTCACAAACCCCACACGTCTTCAGCTCTTTTTGCACCCATGCATGCACCTGCCAGCTCACGCACATTCAATATAAAACAACCCTTCTCACGCCCATGGGGCAGCGACCATTCTTCACTCTATCCACAAATTGAAACCCTCACGTAGCAGCCCCTTTGACCATTAGACAAGAACAACCCTCAAGCCTCCTTCACGCACCATAACACCCCCCTCACGTACCCACAAACCACGCACAGCTCACCCACTTCAAGCCAAGCATACTCACGTCACACACAGCCACACTAAAACCCTACATTCAGCCACGTTAGAAGCCCCTGCATGTCTCCCATTCTCGGCAACACACAAGCCATTTAGCAACAAACAACCCCCATGCAGAAACAATAAACTCACGTAACTGCCCATATCATTCACGCTAATCAGCCCTCTATTTCACACGCAAATAACCCCTTAAAATAATCCCATGCGCACGTGAAAACTCCCCTGAAACCGTGAACAAATCATCCTAAAAATCATCCCGAAACGGTGAGAAAACAGAGAAAACAGCAAACGGAAACCGCGAGTGAAAACGGTGAGAAAACAGAAAACACAGCAAACGAAAAGAGCGGACCCGTGAAAACAGTGGAAACAGCGGACCAGTAAAAACAGAGAAAATAGTGAACCTGTGAAAATAGTAGAAACAGCGGACCAGTGAAAACAGCGAAACGATATCCCTTCCGGCACCGTGAAACGCACTCCCGGAAAACGACTAAAAAGGTAAGACCTGAGGGCACCCTTTATTATATTTTATTTTGTTGACCCGGACACGGCATGCTCGATTGACGTGGAATACGTCTAACCGGGTATGCGAGGTCCAACATTGAGAATGGCCAAATTCCTTGGCCACGTGTTTGTTCCGCATGTATTAATTTAAATATTCATGAGTTTTGTTTACCGCTTTCTTGGCTTATCTTTGAAGCATGCAAACCTAGATTTAGGCTTTATAAGAATTTAGACTACTTTTACCAATATGTATGTTGAGTAGACTTGGTTAATATTGCACAAATCCATTCATTACAAATGACATAAGTAAGGGACCATTCTGAACCCAACGGTTTGAGATCTTCCCTTGCGAGAGGTGAGTGCGGCCTTAAATTATTTCCCGGTTCACACCGGGTGGTGACTCCATTATTCTCCAGTTTAGTCCCCCGTGGGCTACTCCGTACTCCAAACTAGGCCCTGAGTCTAGAACATCATGTGTCGCCTAGTTTCTGTGTCCTACAGTCTGGCGACTCCACTGGGGATAGAGAATCAGCCCCGGAATAATGTATTGTAATGTTTGTGATTTGTGTTTTAATTAATCATGTCTACTGTGGGTTTAAAGAGTTTAATCAAAGGCATTATCAAGGCTATGTGATAGTTTGGTGTCTTCCTTCACTCACTACCTTTCTATAAGGAAAAGCTGTGAAGGCACCTAGATAATCATTCACCCGTAGCTTATTGTGATAGACTAATTTGGAGGACTCGTTGTTTATTCCTGTCACAAAGCGATAAGAGCCTAAGGGGCTTGGGTACTTAAGAGAGCCTCGCTCCACCCTCCCTATGGGGAATCTACAACGGGAACTTCATTTGACAGTTAGTCACATACCATAACTTGTTGGCACGTACCGTAAGGTATAAAAAAGGTGCGTTCACTTGATCATTTGAACCCTTGAGTGGGGAGTCCTAGTCGTGAACAATCCTTCGTCAGCGAGAGCCTTTGTTTACACTCCTGAAACCTACATGTGAACCTTATTTGTATGACCCTTATAAATTATTTATTTATGCTTGTGTTTAGGGCTATCGTTATTTGGATTCAGTTGGATCTTTTTGTCAAGAGATGTGAACTTGTTGGGCCATTTAAACTGGGAGAAGTTCATGTCATTTGAAAATTGGGCCAAAAGCTTCTAAAATGTCGATGGGACATTTTGTGTTTAAGCCTTTTATTATTTGAAGTCGTTTAGCCATGTTATCGCAAAAGTATAAACTTGTTGGACCTTTTCAACTGGGATAAGTTTGCACCGCGCAATGATGTGATTGAATGCTTTAAAATGACGATAGGCCAACTTATATATGTATTTTCCGTATCTCACGCATTTCATGCATACACGCATCATGTTAACCCTTTTCTGTCTTAAAAGCCATCATAGATTCCCGTTGGGTTAGGAAAGCAGAGAGACTCGTCAAGAGACCGTCAGTCAACATGAGCAAGTTAGCAAACGAGAGATCCCACCTGGATCAATTGGAGATTAAAGTAACCGAAATTATTGAGATGTTGCAAGTTCTGACTAATGTTGTGGCCAGTTTGACCGTACCCGGTATAGTCGATAACAGAAAGTTTTACAATCAGAATGGAAAGACCATCGGGGAATCCTTGGAAGAAGCAAGCAGAAAAGACAGGATAGCCATTCAGAAATTGGGAAACGGAGCAGTGAAACTGTCAGACTTAGAAGGGAACGAGTTCACCGAGCCGATCAATGTTGACATATTGAAGCTGTATTTAGCCTGAGGAAGAGAAGACTGAGCAGTCACCAAGAGAATTGACAGAAGACCTAACTTGATGGGATAGGAAGTTCATCCATGCATACACGTAACTTGCATCCATTGTTTTGTGTTTTGTGTTTGCAGATTTCAGACAAAAGAGAACCAGCAGGGGACGACCAGAGACATGCGGCGCCAAGGAGCACAACGAGGATCTAACCCATCATGAACAGGGAGGAGCTCTACACTTGCATACGTACACATCACATGCATGTGTTTTATTCTGTTGTTTTGTATTTGCAGGTTTCAACGAAGAAAAAAGAGAAAGCGGCAAAGATCAAAAAGGTAAAAGCAAAGACGGAGCATTTTAAGACAGAAGGATTAGTGTTTAGAAATCACAAAGATGAGAGCTAATTCGTTAGTGGTGGTTGAGTAAGGAAAATTCTTGAGACATATCCAGATGAATTTATACTAAGCGAGTGGCGTATTGCATACGCAATCACGTTGCCTTCTAAGCGAGTGGCGTATTGAGTACACAATTCTGTTGCCTTAATTATTGCTTTGATTTTCTTTTCTTTTGTTATTTTCTTTTATTTTCGTAGACAAGATCCAGACTTTTTGACCTTTCACGATTTCTTTTGTTGTTTAGCTAACAATCGTCCTATGGAAGATACTAGTGCAATTATTACTCACCCCTTTTCAGGATCTATAAATTCAGCTCAACATTTCTCTCTTCAACACATCCAGATATACATTCAAATAAGAGAGAGAAAATGGAAGCAACTTGACAACAGCGAGTTAAGCGAATTTGTGTTTTCTGTGGATCCAACACTGGTAATAAACCAGAATTCATTGAGGCTACAAAAGAATTGGGGCGAGTCATAGCGGAAAGAAATATGCACCTAGTATATGGTAGTGGCAATCTTGGGATAATGGTAAGCATTTCAAAAGCCGTTCAGGAAAATGACGGTCATGTTTTGGGAATCATTCCAAAACCTTTGGCGGACGAACATTTAATCGGACACACAAATGGAGACGAACGTATTGTGCCAGGCATGTCTGAACAAATTCGTGAAATGATCAATACTGTAGATGCGTTAATTGCATTACCAGGTGGACTGGGTACGTTTGAAGAGATATTCACAGTGGCGTCATGGGCACACTTAAACATTCACCGGAAGCCCATTGGACTGCTTAATGTTGAGCACTTCTTCGATTTTCTGTTTGTATTTCTCGCGGAAGCCAAGAGACATGAGTTCGTCACCAAATATGTGGAAGATATTTTCTTGACTGCGACAAAGGCCGAAGAGTTGATTGACCAGATGTTGGATAATATGACCCATAGCGTCACTATTTGTACAGATCATAGTGTTGTTGTACAAATTAACTATGTGACAAGGAAATTGCACTCTCATCATTTGTGATTAGATCACCTTAGATATATAAATGAAGAGAGGTCCCTATGATTAGTTCCTGGATTGAGAATGATATGAGACAGTATCAGTCCACGAAGGATTAATCATTAAATATCCCTAGCCGAGTATTATCGAGACTGGACATCGATAATGCGGAATAGGCTAGTATTGCACTTGTGCGCGTTGTGAGGGCACAACGGCATAGTTCTCATATATATAAGTATTGGATACTTATGCAAGTGCGATAGGAGGTTGTGTTTCACCGATGGTACGGGAAACAGCTTCACTCTGGATAGACCCCTCGGAATCCCATTGGTATTATGACTATGTGTCTATGGGAGTCCGACATCAGGGTAGGTGTGTATGGTCTTAACCTGAGACTTGCACCGCTAATGCTTACGACAATCAATATGCTTTAGTTGAGGTCGTCCAGGACTCTAACCGGTTCTGTGTACGCCAATGCTGGGCATATTGAGAATCGTAGAGTATTGGGTGTGATGTCAAGACGGAAGTATCACTCCAGTCATATTGGAGATGATGTCACGCAGGATACGGTATTAGTGCTCTTAAGTGCTGGCCGGCCATCGGGATATTATGACAAGGTCATGTATATCCGATTATAGAGACTAGTTACCAGACATCCGACATGTGCTTTGGACGGGGCATACACTTATCCAGCCCCAGCCCTAGCACGTGACTATCCGATACTGGGCCGATATACACAATACTTGGTATACTACGCTTGATATAGATCTTAAATATTCTTAGATGAATATGACCGGAGAATTGGGTAGACTTCGTGCTTTGCTAGAAGCCGATCTTGTCTCGTAAATCGATAGAACGTAGTACTTGGTACGTACGTGATTCGGATACTCCGATGACCGTATTTACTTCCAACGTATCCGGGGATCTCATGGGTCGCTTCCCGATAATGCACCGATGACGCATAACTCGCACTCATTAATAATCTGGGATTATATAGAAGAGAGAGAAAATTAATCCAGGATTAATTACCGAGATATTTTATCTAGGATAAAATATCGTCTAGAGAGAGATAACGATTAATTTGGAATTAATCGATAAATTAATATATTCAATATATTAAACGAAATTAGATTTCGACGCGGAATTAAAATTAGATTTTAATTCGGGCGAACGAATTAATTTAGAATTAATTCGTTAGCGACGTAAATAGTGAATTCGCTAGGCGTAATCATTTAATTACGATGCGATGGAAAATTCGCTAATTGAGAATTAGTGAACCCGAGCCCGAGTGTGATTGCGAGCGCATTCGTATTTCGAATTCGAGTGCGGCGACGCAAGTCACATCAAGCGTCAAATCAAATGTCACTTTAAGTGATGTGATTGATTGATGTGATTGATTGATTGAAAGACTTACATCACTTTATTAAAGTGACAATGAATAGTTGATGTAAGTTGTTGGAATAGTGTTGGTGGTTGAGAAAGCCATTACCATTTATTTTATTTGATATTTTAAATGGTAAATGCTTATTATTTTTTGGAAAAATATATAAAGCATTTTGGTAATTCATTTAACAAGTCAACCATTACACAACTCCTTCACTTCTTCTCTCTTTCTCACGCCCAAAAGGGCTGTTTTCTCTTCTTCTTCACAGCTCACTGCCGTGAGCTTCAAGGGGAGCAATGAGTGTGTTTTTGTTGCAAAACACAAGTGCTAGCACACTTACGAGACTTGCGAAGGTGTTAGGGAGGTTCACCCATGAGGCGGGATCCGTTCGACGAACCTTGGAGCTTGACGAAGGACCAAATTTGAAGCCAAAACAGTGAACTTCTTCACTGCAGTTCATGCCCAAAACAGTGGGGTTTTTCAAGTTTTGTTGCTTGCCGCGTCTCTCAACCGATCAATGTGAGTATTCCGCTACCTCCTTTGATGTATTCACACATGTATTTCATTGCTTGTTTGATCTTGGGACCTAGATAAAACCTAACAATGGCATCAAGAGTTATAGGTTCAAGCATGAAAAATGTAGGGCTTAAATTTGGGTAAATTTGTGTTGAGCATGATTTGAATAAATTGATTGTTTGAGTATGCTTATAACATGTCTAATTGCATTTTGGTTGGACCAATTTGTTGAAAATTGATTTGGAATTATTTTCCCCAAAAATGTTATGTTGGCCGAATGTGTATGCTATTTGGAGTTCTTGGAATTTTTTGATTTTAGTTCATTGGATGAATTAGAATCATTAAGGATAATGTTAATTTTGAAACTAATTGGATTGGATTTTGAATTGAACATAAAATCCCCAAAAGATATCACCTTGGCCGAATTGGATGATGCCCTTAAATGTCTTGGTATTTTGATTTTTGAACATTGGATGTATTGGAAATCATTCGGGATGTTGATTAATGTCGATTGATTGGGTTCGATTGGATTGAAACCAAATCGGACACAAAATCCCTCCTTGGCCGAGACTAAGAAGCATGTAATGGGTTTGATTTTTCATTTATGTGTTGGACATGTGATGATGATAATGAACATGATTAATTGGACTAATTTCATGTTTTGGAAATATTGATTTGGGTAATTAATCATGAAATGCACTTTAGGTAATTAAATTGCGAAATTGGATTTTGTGTATTTAATTAATTGGGCCTAATTTTGGAAATTGGACTTTAAAGTTGTAATTGGGCTTATTGGGCTTGATTTTATCAAGATGAGTTTAGGCCAAATGGATTGGATCCAATTGGGCCCAAAACCACTACCATAAAGCCCAAATGCAACTTATAAACCTTTAAAGTTTAATTGGGCCTAATGGGCCTAAATTGATTTCTGGGCTTATTGGGTTACTCCTTGATTGGGCTTTGGTTGCCGAAGCCCACGCCTTATAGAAATTAATTAAAGCCCATTAGACTTGAATTGAATTGCCGTTGGACGTTAATCGGGTTTTGAGACCCGAAGCGATTAAATTTGGAATTTAAGTCGTTAAAGGTTTATTAAATAAAGTGTAATTTAATTTGGAATTGAATAGTGAATTAGTATTAAATACATGTTAAATTGGATTTAATGATGTAGTTTAATTTAGTTCATGAATTCGTACTTTGAGTACTTATTCGCAAAACGAGTTTGACTCGACCAAAATCAAATCGTTGTTTGAACATTGGATGATCACATAATTATCAGATTAATTAATTTGATTAGATTGATTGATAGCATGCTTTTGTGTGAATACGTGGTTGTGATGAATGAATAATGTATATCGGATGAATATTAGTCGGGTGGGGGCAATTTTGGAAATTGTTGTAATAAATTCGATTTATTAAATTGGACCTGCGTGTCCAGCCTTATCACCTTTATTCTCTTTGTATTCTCTTCTCACCTATTACCCTCAATGTAAATGAGGTTTCTTTAGAAGTGTAGTGTAACGGGTAGAAGTAATACAAGTGCTAGCTTGAGTGAGAAAGGGAGAGATTTGATCTAGGATCAATATGTTAAGTATCCATCCGCATATCATTATTATTTTATTTCATATGCGCTTTATTATGTATTTAGAATGCATGTTTAAGGGTGTATGATGATGAGACCTAAACAAAGATAATTAAATTGGTAGCCAATTTACACGCGAAAAACCCTCATCAAATATCATGCGTTTTTCCTTCCATTGAGTGATTCTTACTCAAGATCCTAGATTGGCATGGGTTGTTGGCCAAAGTCAAGCCCTTGTCCGTCGAAGATGTGTTTGAATCACGAAGCTTTGTTCCATATTGGTGTCTTGTCCAAGTTGTGGTTTGTTGGCCAAAGTCAAGACCACTTCTTGTCCATCGACATTGATTACGAAGCTTCCATGGTCAATGGGTCCGCGCTTGACTGGGATCATTAGGTTTGTTGTGCCAAAGCCAATGCCTAGTTGATTCAGAGGAAAAAGGTTAGGGTATATATTGGATATATAGGCATATATAGGATATATGTTTAGGACTTGGATGTCCACCTACTGGATCTAGGAATTGGATTAGATCCATTGATCTTAGAGATCTACCTAGTTAATTATCATACAATTTGTTGGCCAAAGTCAAGATTGTGTGATATTTAACGGGATCCTTGCCCACTAGGAAACACGGTTTCCCGAGTACTCGACAGATGGTTAGAGGCTCGACGAAAAATAGTGGGAGGCAAGAATTGAATTTGCAATATTCGTTCAATTACTCGCCATACGCGCTCAAACAAATATCACTCGTCATATATTAAATGTTAGTTGGACTAATATTTAAATTGTTGTTTTAATAAACAGTTGGATTGTATTACAGTTGATTATATATAATTGGATTATATTAATCAATATATTTGAATTAATAATTTCAGTTTACAGTTGATTTTATAATTGGATTATAGTAATCAATGTAATTGAGGTTAATTAATTTGGATTATATTTGATTATATAGTTGGACTATTATAATCATTATAATATATAGTACCACTAATCATTGATTAAATAGTTGGACTATTGAAATCAAGAAAGAATTGAAAAGTTGGATATTTAAAATATAATCTGGGATTAAAATATTTTAAATGATTTAATTTTCAAATTGGGAATAAACAATAGGTTACTTTATTTGATAAAATAACTTATTATACCTTAAGCCCAAAATTAAGCAAAATAAGTAGAGCATAAAATCTTTGGAAGATTTATGTGATGATGACTTTAGTGCTTAATTTATTATACTTGTCATAAATCTAATTTTAGATTTAAGAAGTATTAAAATTGTAATTTATAATTCTTGGAGAATTAATTGACTATTCTAGAGGAGATAAAGTCAAAGTTTGCAATTGGGCATGTAGCACGAGGTACACATCGTTTCGATATTCTAAAAACCCAAGGCTTGGCCTAAGGTTCCTGAAATACTGAAAAGGATAATTGACATATCCCAAAGTGACTACCATTTGGATATGGCAGACACGAAGGAATTAAAGAAAGGGCAATGCTCTGACTTTAAAAATGTTTGTCAAAGTTATGTTCACAACTAGTATTGAAATTAGATTTTAAATACTTAGTGTGGTACATAAAATATATGTATTGATGTTCAGAATCTGCTTTGAGCAGGATACTGACTTCAAGCTGACATTGCTCTGCGAAGCGGAAACGAGATGAAAGTCGCTGTTTCGACCGTAGATACCTAAGTTTAGGAACTACCCTTCGGGTGTGTACTTAAATTAGGAACTGTTATAATGTAACTAGTTTGACTAGAGACATTATCTCTATATCAAGTGTTTAATCCATTGTGGATAAACCTTTATATTCTAGAACACTAAGTGTTTCATTATATAAAGATGATACTGAGATAAACACATTAGATGTGAATAACAGAATTTATATTTTGAATATAATTAAAATCTCAAAACATATAAAATGACAAATAAATAGCTCATATTGATTTGATCAAGTAGAGACTTATTTGTGGCATTGTGTTCTTGGACACAATAAAACAAGACTCATATATCCACACTTTTGAAGAGTGGGTACTAGGACTGATTTGACTATTCAAATAAAGTCTACGAATCTAGTTTATTAGGTAAAGTACCTAAAACACTGTTTACTTGGTAATAGTGTAAGTGCCACCGATCTGTTAGCCCTATTCATGTGAAGTAGTGGGCCATATCTAGCTAGGCTAGATGTGAACATGAATATTTCGTGACCTTAACGGATGTGGCATCACGTTGTGGTTATGTGTTTCTTTTGAAGAACACAGATCAGAAACTATTAGAGTTTCGACACGAAGTAGATAAACAGATCGACTATAGTATTATACCGTCACGGTAAGACCGTAATGGAAAATACTTAAGCAGTAAGTTTCATATATACATGAAAGAGTACAGTATTCTTTCAGATGAGGACTCCTCCCGAGACATGTCAGTTTGACGATGTGTCCGAACTAAAAACCGAATTTTGTTGGACATGATAAGGTTTATCACGAGTCGCTCTGAGCTACCATTTCCTTCAACGGATATTTATTAACAGTGTAAAACTTATTTAGAATAAGGTTCCATATAAATCTGTTTGACAGATATCATATAGGATATGAACAGGAAAGAAACAGGGTTTCTCATTCCTAATAATTTGGGTATGCCAGACATAACGTTTGGATGATACCAAACTAGGACCCAAATTGGATAAGTGCCAATTATAAGTTATCCTAGGGAAAACCATAAGTATAGTACTTATATATCTCACATGAGAACAATATGATTGTTGCTCACCATGCGGTTTTCCTGAGAGGAATACCAATATGCAGTGGTCAGTGGGAGGATAGTGATACTCGATTGAAAATCAGAGTAATACTATTCAAGGCACACGAAGTCCTTAAAGGAACACAAATAGTTCATCAAGGATGAAACTAAACCATTAATCTTCAAATACACAAGAACCGCGCAGATCGGAGAGAATCAGAAAATAACCTGGGGTATGGGTTCTGATGTAACCCCTTAAAGATGTAAATCTTATTGAGGAATACCAACCGACTACGTACGAGGAAGTGATACAAGGTATCAACTCCCTTTTATGGCAAAGTGCCATGAGTCCGAAATGGATTCCATGTATAACAACTATGTTTGGATACTAGTTGTTGTACCGCAAGGCATTGTGCCTATTGGTACAATGTAAGTCTTCAACAAGGAAGACATACATGGATGGCAACATACCAACATACAAAGCTAGGCTTTGACGGAGGAAAGGTATCGTTTATCAACATTGTGTTGATTACGGTTCAACCTTTTACCTGTTGCCATGGTAAATCCATTTGGATAAGGCTTGCTGAGAAACTGTACATTTATGAAATGTGTCAGTTAAAGATCAAAATCGCTTTCCTGAAAAGGAAACCTTTTGGAGGATATTTTCAACATCCTGACGATTTTGTATAACCGACAAACAGGTTTGCGGTTATTCGATCCATGTTTGGA